>CM032453.1:105653684-105667854 GCA_019049505.1 Pachyrhynchus sulphureomaculatus | reverse complement strand
TAATCTATTTTGATATCAAGCAACCAGCTATTTAATTTATTTTTAACCAACCTATACGGTTTCACTTTCGGTTCGTTAAAAATCCTCGGAGCAGAAAAAGATAGGGGACCTTTGAGTAGCACTAAAGGGAGTAGATGGTACATATATATTGTTGAGGGTAATTAGTCTAGTATGAACAGAGTGGTCAACTCTGTTTACTCTATGTTTGTTATTGGTATTGTATGGTAAATTCTTACCACCGATTTTATGTATAATTGCTTCAGTGACATAACTCTAGACCCACCGTATATATATATATATATATATATATATATATATATATATATATATATATATATATATATATATATGTATATATATATATATATATATATATATATATTATATATAAATATAGAGGAGGAAAGTCAGTAAAAGGGCTTACTGGTAACAAAACCAAGAGCGTTTAACTTAAGGATAGCTCTTAGGATTACAGAGTAAACAAAAAGGTATTCAAGTTCTTAGTAACTGTAGTTTTATTCTAATATTGAAAATTCGATGCCAAATCGTACATTATCTTCAGGACCTGGAAGAACCTTCATCTACCAGAGAACCACTTAAAGGAATATACCGTACTTTAAGAAGAAGAAAAGTAGAAGAATCCAGCATAATTTTTAATTTTCTTAAAGAACAAGTTATTAGAATAAAAGGGTACTTACTGAATATTTACAGTTCACCCTCTGTCGAAAGAGAATTCGATATATATCAGTTGAGAGAAAGGAAGCATTGACACATGATTTTAAACAATAATTAATGCCAAATTTGTTTTTATACATGTAAATTTACACAATCAAACACAGGTTTGTTCATTTAAAAATTGTTAAAATAAAAGAGAATCATACTTGGATATAAATCTAAAAGTTACTACATAATTTTTTTTAAAACGGACACGTGATAGGCTATTTTTAAGTATTTTATTTATACAATTGTCAATACTGTCGAAAACTGAAACCCGTATGTTGAAAAAACTTGTTACAGTTTTCGACAGTATTGACATTGTATAAATTAAAAGTACCAGATTTACTTCAAAATCGCCTACCACGTATCCGTTTAAAAAAACTTATGTTGTAACTTTTAGATTTTAATAATTTTAATAATTCCCAAGTATGATTTATTGTAACAAATAAATGAACAAACCTGTGTTTAATTGTGTGAATTTACATGTATAAGAATAAGTTCCGCATTAATTATTGTTTAAAATCATGGGTCAACACTTCCTTTCCCTCAAATGATATAGATTGAATTATCTTTCGACAGAAGGTCAACTGTAAATTAAACCCCCTCTGGGTTATATATATATATATATATATATATATATATATATATATATATATATAATATATATATATATAAATATATATATATATATATATATATATATATATATATATAAATATATATATATATATATATATATATATATATATATATATAAATATATTATATATATATATATATATATATATATATCAATATATATATATATATATATACATATATAAATATATATATATATATATATATATATATATATATATATATATATATATTTATATATATATATATATATATATATATATATATATATATATATATATATATATATATATTTATATATGTATATATATATATATAATATTATATATATATATATATATATATATATATATATGTATATATATATATATAATATATATATATATATATATATATATATTTATATAAATATATATATATATATATATATATATATATATATATATAACCCAGAGGGGGTTTAATTTACAGTTGACCTTCTGTCGAAAGATAATTCAATCTATATCATTTGAGGGAAAGGAAGTGTTGACCCATGATTTTAAACAATAATTAATGCGGAACTTATTCTTATACATGTAAATTCACACAATTAAACACAGGTTTGTTCATTTATTTGTTACAATAAATCATACTTGGGAATTATTAAAATTATTAAAATCTAAAAGTTACAACATAAGTTTTTTTAAACGGATACGTGGTAGGCGATTTTGAAGTAAATCTGGTACTTTTAATTTATACAATGTCAATACTGTCGAAAACTGTAACAAGTTTTTTCAACATACGGGTTCAGTTTTCGACAGTATTGACAATTGTATAAATAAAATACTTAAAAAATAGCCTATCACGTGTCCGTTTTTAAAAAAAATTATGTAGTAACTTTTAGATTTATATCCAAGTATGATTCTCTTTTATTTTAACAATTAAATGAACAAACCTGTGTTTGATTGTGTAAATTTACATGTATAAAAACAAATTTGGCATTAATTATTGTTTAAAATCATGTGTCAATGCTTCCTTTCTCTCAACTGATATATATCGAATTCTCTTTCGACAGAGGGTGAACTGTAAATATTCAGTAAGTACCCTTTTATTCTAATAACTTGTTCTTTAAGAAAATTAAAAATTATGCTGGATCTTCTACTTTTCTTCTTCTTAAAGTACGGTATATTCCTTTAAGTGGTTCTCTGGTAGATGAAGGTTCTTCCAGGTCCTGAAGATAATGTACGATTTGGCATCGAATTTTCAATATTAGAATAAAACTACAGTTACTAAGAACTTGAATACCTTTTTGTTTACTCTGTAATCCTAAGAGCTATCCTTAAGTTAAACGCTCTCTTGGTTGTTACCAGTAAGCCCTTTTACTGACTTTCCTCTTCTAATTTATATTATATATATATATATATATATATATATATATATATATATATATATATATATATATATATATATATATATATACGGTGGGTCTAGAGTTATGTCACACTGAAGCAATTATACATAAAATCGGTGGTAAGAATTTACCATACAATACCAATAACAAACATAGAGTAAACAGAGTTGACCACTCTGTTCATACTAGACTAATTACCCTCAACAATATATATGTACCATCTACTCCCTTTAGTGCTACTCAAAGGTCCCTATCTTTTTCTGCTCCGAGGATTTTTTAACGAACCGAAAGTGAAACCGTATAGGTTGGTTAAAAATAAATTAAATAGCTGGTTGCTTGATATCAAAATAGATTATTATTGAGAAAATAAATAAAGTACGTATTTAGAATTAAGATGGTTCTAGTACATTTGTAATAGGCACTAATAGTAGTTTATTAAATGGTGATGCACGCACATTCTTCAGAAAATTGTGCATCGCCTAAAATGTGTTTTTGACTTTAATTTGGTTTTACTGCTTGGGAAATTATCTTTCCCTCCATTGGTTCTCTTAGTAAGTTTAAGTTTAATGTGTAACAACTATGTAATCAATTGTATCATATATATATATATATATATATATATATATATATATATATATATATATATATATATATATATATATATATATGAAATATCTTTGCGGTCAACTAAATTCTTGATCATTTTTCGTCATTTGCGGCTGTTGTTGAGAAAGACACTCTTATACTGGGCAACTCTTCATCAATAAACTCAGGGCTAATATTACCTAAAACGACAATCCGACAAATCACTCGTGACTCTGGACAAGATTACAGGTAAACCCCGATTTAAAACAATTAAAAATATTGTAAATAATTACACATATCGGGATATACATACTAAAATATTCAAGTTATGTAAAAAGTAACATCGAAAATTTGAGTGTTAGAGAACAAGTACATTCGTATGACGCTAGGCAAAAAATAATCTAACCCTCCTCAATGTCGCTTGAACGGTCCTGGAAATCAAAGTCAATTAAGATATTACAATTCCCTGTCTGTGTATATTAGGATAATAAAGGAAGTTCCACAATTCAAAAAACCAGGCTTACCTGTCTGTCAGGCCATACTACGAACTGAGAAACCTTTTTGTTGGTAAAGAGCATTAGGCTTAGTTATCTATATATCTATCTAAAATATAAAGTTTTTCATGGATTGAGAAGCTAATAAAATTTTAATTAAATATTTTAAATGTACTATTTGTATTAATGTTTTTTTATATAATGTAACCTTTGATATTTTAATGAAGACTCCTATATCCGCCATAAACTCTTTTTATTCAATTTATTGTATTTTATTTATGTTCGATATTAACTAAAACAAGGAACCAATGAGAATTCTTATGTTTAACTTGAATAAATTTATGAAAACTGTTTAAAATTACGCTTAAGTTTATGAGTGAGCAGACAGTACAGCCCTGTGATGGCTAAACTATATGAACAATGTCACTCGCCCAATTATGTATTTTGACTAACAATAATCTACAATTACGTTACAAACGATTTAGTGGTTTAAATTTTAATTATGTCGTAAATTAAATTAAGCGACCAGACCTGTCAATGCATAAAAATACTCTTGCTGCCACCTTGGTTGTTATATCAGATCTACCTTTTCTTGTGATTCTCTCAGGTCAACTATTATAAGGAGTGTGAATTAATTTTGAGGGATTACTAAGAGAGGGCGTAACTTATATTATATCGCATCATAAGTAAATAAAATAAATAAATATCCTCTTTATTAGGATGTAAATACATGTGATATGAGTACATATTACCCACACACATCGCGTAGTAGAAGAGGCGAGATTTAACCATTGGTGACTCTTACATCTAACCTCCTCAACACACAACGCGCTTACAAACAAACAATTAAAGACTAACATAGTAAAAACTTAATTACTAATCGAGAAGAGACATTAAAATGCAAATAAACTACATCTGAGAATTCTGTTTATTCAACAGCTCTTCCCTATATAATCGACGAAGTTGGCCAGTAGTACATGTTTCCAGATTTGGATTCTGGTATTGTATATATTTACTGCATTATATGTAAAACTGCGCTTGAAACAAGGCAGTGCGATGCTGAGGCATAGTCTAGCGATCAGGCCGTCTAATATACCTATCATGCACGAAATTTCGAGACACTAGCTTCTCCCTTAAAATAAAAAAAGTGCAGTTTGCACAGTGTTAGCAAAATTTAAACCATTTTAACTCATTTTATTTTTAAAGATACATAATCATATTTCCTCAAATGGAATATAAACCTACAGCAAACATTCCGTAGATACATACTGCAATCGTCTCCCTGAAACTGCATCCAAGCAAGGATAGTACACAATACTACAATAATGAAATGAAGACAAGACCAAAGACACACAATTTTTTTTCTCATCTTAAAATTAATTATAAAACGTTTTGCATATAAAACCTTTATTTTTGCATAACTTTTTTGTAGGAGCACCCTGGCATGTTCCCTGAATCTGCAATGTGTATCAATGCAAAGACTCAAATTTCTTGGCAGTCAGAAAACAGCAAATTTTGATCACCTAGCCTCAGTTTCAAAGCCATGCTCAAGACTGGTTGCGGATTTTCCTTACAAAGCAATAAAACTTGCGTCTTGTCTGGATTTAGCCTCAAATTATGTTCATCCGAATAAGATGACAAAGCCATCTGAGATCCTGATTTAAATTTTCAGCTGTAGACTCAGGATCTGATAGTTCAAAGAAATGAAGCAACTGTGTGTCATCAGCATACGACTGAACCGATGAATATGCAGCTGTTTCAAATATATCAAAAGTATATATGAGAAACAGCAGAGGCCCCTAGTATTGAACCCTGGGCCACTCCCCAGATTATTTTACCAGCAGTTGAACAAACATACTTCATTCGCACTCTCTGCCGTCTACCCGACAAATAGCTATAAAAAAATTGCACGGAGTGAGCAGCAAAGCCCAGATAGTGCAGTTTAGCACAAAGTAGGTTATGATCCAGCACATCAAAGGCCTTGGAATAATCAAGCGAGACATATAACAGCCATATTTTGGTTAGTTAAATTCAATAAAGCCTATGATATGCTATGACCTCTCCGAAAGCCAGATTGATGCAAGGAAAACGACTCATTAGTCAAGAGATATTCTGAAAAACCTGTGTATGTACTGCCCTTTCCAAAACTTTTGACATAACTGTAACAAGGGCACGCAATAGACTCTTTCCAGCTCTCCGGAAAATATCCATTCTCCAGACAACAATTAATTATATGGGTTAGATGATATAAGATAATAGTAAACTAAGTTTAAGCATAAAAAGTGTCAAACTATCATTTCCAGCAACATTAGACTTTATACTATTAACACAACTGCCAATTGACTCAGGGGTTTCGTTTGTAAAATTAAAGTTCAGATCTAAATTCCTCTTATTGTTACTGTAAAAATGTATTTTACCAGCATAGTTGTCGGACTTTTGGAAAACGCTCAAAAAGTATTCATTTATATCATTGACATTAGCCAAATGTACAAGCAGGCGAGGGGTATCTTTTGAACCTGTGTGAACATTGCATTGCTGAAATCCCCTCCATAATGATTTTGCATTTTTTTGTCTCTCTAAATATGCACGATATCCCAATTTTTCGCGACGCACAAAGTAAAGTGTGAGATTACTCATTTCTTTATAATATTGATGATTTTCCTGAGTTTTGTTTCTCTTAAAATGAGCTAGTGCTCGGTCTCTTTCTATCATTAGCGCTTTCAAAGCAGGTGTTAGCCAGGGAACTGGAGGCTTGTTTACTCTTACAGTTCTGAGAGGACAATGGTCCCTAAACACGCCTAATAAATGAAAATTAAGAAATCTGACCTTGTCCTCAATATAATAAATATCATCCCATCATTAGACATTAATTTTTAGTATATTATTTTGCCGAAATGTAAACAACATATTTTTTGAGCATTGAATATATCGAATCACGTGCCAACAAAACACCATTTGCGGGAAGCGTTACTTAACTTGTTTAATTCGAAGAAAAAACGCTGATGAAAGTCATCGATCGCTGTCGGAAACCTATGATGTTCATATTCGATCGATAAAAAACATGTACTGAGTATGGTTTCGACGCTTTAAAAGTGGTGATTTCGATACGGAAGACAAAGAACGTCCAGACCAGCCGAAATAGTTTAAAGATGAAGAATTTGGAGGCATTCCTCGATGAAGACCGGTGCCAAGTGGAAAACGAACTTGCAGAGTCACTAGAGATTGATCGCATAACCATTTCCAAGCTCTTACATGCACTGAGAATGATTCAAAAGCCAGAAAACTAGGTGCTGTACTAATAGGCATGATGACTGATTTGAAAAACTATTCCACGATGTTCTTACGGAACTACTATTTCCAAAAAAATATATATTTCTGGCGAAATTACAGGTTTCCTAGCACAAAATTGGCCTTTTTTAAACTAATTTTGAATTTCACGCCAAAACGCTCGCAGGTGTCATGGCGTCTGCTCGTGACGTCACGCCTTTATAAACACCATGTCAACAACAGTAAAGTATACAGTGTCTATACAATAATTTTGGTATTTATATAAAATGAATTCTAAAATGTATAAGTGGTGTGCGATCCCTCAGTGTCAAAACACATCGATAAAAACTCCTAACAAGTTACTTGTTTACGTTCCAAACAAGAAAACAATAAGAAATAAGTGGCTAACTCTTACACGTCGAGACCCAGCAGTTATTTCTCCAAATTCTTCAATTTATTTCTGTGAAGGCCATTTTGATGTAAGTTTTAATTTAATATTTTATTATTATAAATGAGGTGTGTCGTAATAATCTTGTTCGAGAAATTGTTAATTATCTAAACAATACACATCACTATTAAGGTTAGGTTTTATTTCTTTTATGTTATCATCCACTACTGTTTATTTAATGGTTACTTTATTCTTCTTCCAGTTGCCAAATGATATGGAAAATTACATTCAGTACCATGGGATGGGTTCAGTGCGCATGAAACCATGGTGTATTCCCACAAGATTTGAATGCCAATCTGATCGAAGAAAACGAACATCTAACACTATAGAATGACCATATATTCTGAAGAAACAAAGAAGGATGGTAGTTGAAGAAAGTGAAAAAGATTTAGAAGAAAGAAGTACAGTTATAAAACAGTTAGAACCTCGAGAGACTGGAAGTTCAGATACTTATTTCTTTTTTCAAGCAAAACTAAAGTGAATATTTTTATATTTATTTTGTTACTTTACACAATAAGTAAAACATTAAACCACTTACATTTTTATTTAATTAGTTGTGATTGAAAAAAGATAGCTGTCTGTTATTGCACCTACTATTTTGGACTTATTAAGATTCCATTGCCAGAAAATAAAGAACTACAATGTATACTTTTACATGTGACCTATCTATCTTCTAATATTCTACCACGTTTCAGAGTTGATATATCTTGAATTTTTCCTCCCATAATCAATGATATACTATAAATGTTCCAGCATTTGTTTTACAACGACTAAATTCAAATGCTCGGGATGCTTTGATTCGGTCATACCTCAATTCATACCAAAAGCGACTATGGTGCTGTTCTCTGGTCTCTAGTTCAGTTTTAAAAATACGTGCATCATCAGTCAGAAAGAGCTTCTCCAAAAATGTGTCACAGGATTTCTTTTTAAGTTGGTACATAGATATACTTTCCGTATCATCACAAATATAACTTGGTTGATATTTCATTACTTCACAGTTGTTAAGTTTTCTTTTTCTTCCCATTTCCAAAGGACTCTACAATTTGATGGCAAACTAGGCTTACCATTTGATAATTGCTTTGCTGTTATGTATTTAAAGCTAGTACCAACCCTAAACAATTTATATTTCATCGAATAACATTCCACTGAAGTACAGGACGAGTTTTCACTCCTGCGATGGACCCACATGAGGAATGCTATGGCGTGCTTGCAGTCCATTTGAGAGGCAACACAGTCATGGCATTGCACGGAAATAACTGCTTCTTCTTCATTCACTATTAACATAACTACATATAACTTTGCATGGACGTTATGTTCTGGGCAAATTGTACATATCACTATGCACATTTTTTCATCACGTTTAAGCTGTACATAACTTACAGCTTCATCGCCATACGATGGGCGTGTGGACCTAAAATAAATAAAATCAATTGATATGTACTTACTCATACTACATATCAACATTTTTCATACCAATCATAGCCTAACCTAAAGCTAATAAAACCGTGACGTAGAAATAAAGTGCAGTTTTTATGGGTTTTTGATTTTTTAAATTGTAGTTTTAATACAGATTCCTTATATACTTACATAGAAGTTTTGATATTTCTGAATTCTGCTGAGCAGAAGTCTTTGTTTGACGCAAGAAACTCTTCTAGCATTTATAAATCAATTCTTGGTAAATTAGAGCTATTTGCCTCGATAAATCCATCGCTAACGTTTCTTGGTTCTAGTTTTTGTAACACAAAACTAGGCAACTCGATAGTTTGAAACCACAAATTAATTAAATAAAGGGTGCAGAGATTATCGTTAACACAAGAGAAACTCGACCGAAATAATATTTACTTAGGCGTGACGTCATTCGCTCTGATTGGTGTTCCACATAACATGGCGGATTGCTGTATTTTGCATTTTTATTTTAACAAAAATAATATTAATCTCACTTTTAATATAAAAATATGAACATGTTTTAGAAACTTTTTAATCTATTTCATTATTTAAAGTCATAATTTCGGTGATTTATTATTACTGTCATCACGCCTATTGCAACCGAGAGACGTTGAAAGATGATTTTTCACCTGTGAAAAACTGCTTCAACGGTACAATCGGAAATGTTTTTTGCATACTATCGTAACTGGTGATGAAAAATGGATACGCTACGATAAGCCAAAGCGCAAAAAATCATGGATGAAGCCCGGTGAACTATCAACATCCTCGCCAAAGCCGAATATTCATGGCTCCAAATTTATGCTGTGAATCTAGTGGGTGTAGTATATTATGAACTGCTCCAACCCATCGAAACTATTACTAGGGAACGTTACTGACAGTAATTGATGCAATTGAGCTGAGGGTTGAAGAATAAACCACCGCAATATGCGAAAAGACACGTCAAAGTGATTTTTCAACATGACAACGATCGGCCCAATATTGCAAAACCCGTCAAAGAAACGCTAGAAATTCTGATTGTCACTTATTTCGATCGATGAGGCTCGGCCTGTCTGGACAGCGCTTCCATTTTCATAAAGATACGAAAAAATGAATCGATTTGTGGATAGCCTCAAACGATGAATCGTTCTTCCCAACGTGATATTCATATGCAGCCACAAAGATGGGAGAAAGTAGTGCCTAGCGATGGACAATACTTTAAATAATCAATTGGTAACCATTTTTTAACAATTAAGCGATATTTTTACCGAAAAATCCCTCAAAATTAATTCACATACCCAATATAATGAAGTAACTATAAATAATCTTCAAAAGAAGTGTAATACCCCACATACATAAATGACAAAAACAATATCATTAATGCATAAGTAGACAATTATACAAGGTGATAAAAAATACACCATATAAAGATCACGTATAGTATCTTCGCTTTCCGCCAGAATTATGAAATATATAAAACTCTTAAGATAAATTTATGCTCTTCTGTCATCACAAATCCAGTCTCTTTTGAGTCTTTTTTATTGAATAGATGTGTAAATTGGATACAATAAAATATGCAGAAAGTGTTCAGAGCAGTCGCTTTTCGTGTACGGAGTAATATGAAAAGTGTCAGGCATGTAAATTAGGTTAAATTTAAATTTTATTTGAGACCATCGTTAAAAGCAGAGAAGTAAATATATCTTTTTTTGTTGTTTTGGATAGACTTTTTTAATTTTTATACATATAAGATTTAATTTTATTCTATGATTAGAATTTTTGTAACAAAAAATATGAAAGTAAAAAATTTGAGAAACATAATTTATAAAATATAAAATAAATATAATACGAGTGAAAGTATAGTCTATCAAGTAAGAACGTCTCCGCGATAATTCATTTTTGGTAGATGAGATTCTAGCGATTCAATAAAAAATTGGTAGAGGGAACCTTTGTCTACGACGCATTTTAGTAAAAGTATCAGTCAATTCCGAACTTTCATCGAAAATCACGTAAAATCCAAAATGTTAGAATACTTGTTTGCGCGTCAGTTCGAGACAGTCTTTTTTTTTGTTCTCATCCAAAGAGGCTAAAATAACACATTCCGCGGCCGCAAAATATGTATATTAAAAAGTCTGTGTCATATCTGAAGAAGTTGATAAATCATTTTAACGAGACGAAAAATGCCGATTTGTCAACACATGGCTAGATACGCAAAGTCACTCCGAAAAAACGAATAGTGTCTTTGTTTTCAGGGGAAATCGACACTGCGTTAAGAAGCGGTAAAATTAAGAAAATCGGGTTTGAATGTGTCCCATGAGACCATTCGAAAACATCTTCATACTCATGATGTCAAATTCCGAAGCAGGTTGAAAAAATCTTTGCTAGGAAAAAAAATCATGCCGCGAAGCGGCTTGCTAGGCCCCACGGTAAGATACTAGAGGGGCCCCTTACTATCGCCGGACGCCAACCCTATTAAAAACGTTTGGTCCCTTGTAAAAATAACCAGTCAAGTGCAAGTTGAACTTGCGCAATTAGTGTTCCGTACGTTAATTGCCTTTAAAATAAAAAATTTTATTACGGAGGTATAAAATGATCAGTGACTTCACAAAACATATCCCAAATGAGTTTTTAACAAAGTTTGTTTCGGATATTTACTGAAAACTGATGACTTTGAATTTTTTTTTATATATACTAGATAAATTAATTATTAAAGATAATGCACTCGTGATAATTTTCGTTCAATCTACACCCTGTGGAGAATATTCCAGAACTGATTAATCAGGACTTTTCGAGATATAAGGGGGGGACAGCGATTTTTCACGATTTTTTCTAAAAATAATACAAAGAAAAGTGTGCGCATGTAATACACGATATATATTTTTGAACTCTTGTTTTTATAAGCTTTCATTTGGCACTCCACTCGATGACCAAATAACTTTTTTTACCCTTCCGATTTCACCCCCCAAAACTAATCCCTTAAGTCAAAATTTAACTTTCAAAACTACACGGCCATCAATTTCTATATTAGTACCAAATTTCTATGCCAAATAGATTCGGAGAAAATCGGGAGTGACAGACGGACGGACGGCCGGACGGACACCGAAGTGATCTTATAGGTTTTCCGTACGGAACACTAATAAAGCTAAGAGGAAAGACTCTGAGGACTTTGACTCAGTTGTCTCGCGAGTTTCTAATAATTTGCAAAATATGCAGAAATACTCGTGGACAGTATACCTCGAATATGCCAGGCGATTACTAATGCAGGAGGCAATTGGACAACTTACTAAAGTAATTGCGCTATTGTTAGCACACCAAAAAATACATTGATGGGAAAAAATGTTCTCGAAACATATTTTTTCAAGAATATAAACGAACGTTCTTACTTGACAAACTGTATTTCGACATTAAGGCAACTCAACGCGGTAAGTTGCTGTAATTAGTTACCACAACTTTTCAGTTAAAATATTTTATTTCTTTACTAAAAAAAGTATTGTATCCCTGAAAAAATCACATTCCGAGTTTTTTCTTCGGTTTTAGGGTTCCTAGACCACGAAAAAGTAGTTACTCCTTTTCGTAAATCTGTCTGTCGATCTGTTGGCACCATAACTAACTAAATGGGATGTCAATTTTAAACTTGGTATATATATATATATATATATATATATATATATATATATATATATATATATATATATATATATAGTGACATTTCGTACTCTAATTTATTAAAAAAAAAGACTAATGATTTTTAATCATTATGAGATGTGAGTATGAGATATAGGAAACAAAATAATATAGTAAAAGAATATTATTTATGTTTGTGAATATATTTATTATTATTATTCTTATATTTATATGTGCAAAAGTTTCCGGCCACATAATATACATTGACGCAGTAGGACGTACAAAGACGTATTTACGAATAATAGCGCGTTGAATGTTCACATTTAGTTCATAAAAAGGTCGTGGGAGCATAAACATGAGCATATGCAAATCCAAATTCGTGAGAGAGTAATAAAATTGTCAAAGGAAAGTCTTCTCGTGAGATTGCTTCATTATTATCGGTAGGTAAATCAACCGTGAAAGATATTATTGTAAAATACCGCTGTGGATATGGTTTAAAAGATCGTCCGCATAGTGGAAAATCAAGAAAAACGTCTAAAAAAGTAGATCGTATCATTAAACGCAAATCAATTGCGGATGTCAAGAAAACTGCTGCCGAAACTGCACGCGAACTAAAGGATGAAAACCTAGCTAATGTTAGTCGTAGTACTGTGACACGAAGACTACATGATGTGGGACTTTTTGGCCGTATAGGTATTAAAAAACCATTAATCAGTAAAAAGAAATAAGAAGGCCCGATTACAATTTGCCAAAGATCACCTAAGTTGGACAACCTAAGATTGCAAAAAAATAGCTTTCTCAGACGAATCTGAATTTAATCTTTTTGGAAGCGATGGTAGACAACATGTACGACGTCCTATTGGTACGAGAAATGATGTTCGGTACCAAATTCCTACTGTAAAACACGGTGGAGGAAGTGTGTTGGTTTGGGAAATTTTCTCTGCCAAGGAGTCGGTCCATTGATCGAGATCAACGGAAATATGAATGCTGATATTTACAAGAACATTTTAGAAAACAATTTGTTATCATATGCTGAAGAAACATTGCCGCAAAATTCGATATTTTAGCAAGATAATGACCCCAAACATACGTCCAAGTTGTTCAAACAGTGGTTTTCTGCTTCAAATGTGAGAGTTTTAAACTGGCCATCTCAATCACCGAACTTGAACCGAATAGAACATTTATGGGAAATGCTAGTTCGTCAAGTTCGAAAGGATGCATATTCAAATAAAGCCGCATTATTCAAATCATTGAAGGAAGAATGGGATAAAATTTCACCTGGTTGTATTAATCGATTAAGTGAGTCAATGCCACATCGTTGTGCGGCTGTTATCGCTGCAAAGGGTATGGCCGTATTGCCACAAAATATTAACATAAAAATATAATTTAAGTCTATTATAGAGCATATGGAGTAATAATTTTTTCTCGTAGTACAAAGTGGCCGGAAACTTTTGCACATATAAATATAAGAATAATAATAATAAATATATTCACAAACATAAATAATATTCTTTTACTATATTATTTTGTTTCCTATATCTCATACTCACATCTCATAATGATTAAAAATCATTAGTATTTTTTTTT
>CM032453.1:105606184-105648684 GCA_019049505.1 Pachyrhynchus sulphureomaculatus | reverse complement strand
TTGTAGCGTTAAATTCCACTTGGTTACTGTCACCCCAAGATAGAATTTCTTCCAGGTCTTTGTTAAGTTGAACGACCTCCTGCTGTCTGCGGATATTCGCCTGAGCAGCCGATGTCCGAGCGTTCAAGGTGAATGAAGAGACAAGCGTACTGTCATCTGCAAAGCTATAGATTGGATTCCCAGTCTTTTCCAGCAGATCGTTAATGTAAATGAGAAAGAGAGTAGGAGACAGTATGGAGCCCTGGGGCACACCGGCGTTGATAGTGAGGGTGTTAGAAAGAAATCCGTCGACCGCCACTCGTAAAGAACGCTCTCTGAGGAAACATGAGAGCCACAAACAGAACCTTTCAGACATACCATAAGAGCGCAACTTAGCCAACAGTCCATCGTGCCAAACACGGTCGAATGCCTTGGATATGTCAAGAGCAACCGCTCGAGATTCTCCAAAGTGTTCAATTGCGTTGTTCCAAACATGTGTTACATAAGTCAGAAGATCTCCTGTTGATCTATGTTTACGAAAACCATATTGGTGATCGCTAATAATATTGAATCGTTCAAGATATTTTAGAAGATGCTCATTGATAACCTTTTCCATGACTTTCGATATTATTGAAAGCAGTGCAACTGGTCGGTAGTTATTTGGCAAGGTCTTCTTACCTTTTTTACGTATCGGCTGAACCGTGGCACATTTCCAGCAGGACGGAAATATTCCCTTTCTGTAGGATAGGTTAAAAAGTCTACAGAAAACTGGTGTTAGTTCCCTTGCACAGTTTTTGAGAACTATGGCAGGTATTCCGTCAGCGCCAGAAGCCTTCTTGGTGTCTAGCTTCATTAAAATACGCTTTATGATGCGCTGTCTGAAGACAACATCGGGCATCTTTGACTGCAATATGGGAATAGTAGGTGGTGTTTTTCCTTGGAAATCGACAGTAGAATGTGAAGCAAAGAGTTCAGCCAACAAGTTCGCTCTCTCAACAGGTGTGGTTGCAATGGAATTATCTGGCCGTGTGAGTGGTGGTATGGTGGATTTGGTAAAATTTTGACTAACTGCCTTAGCGACTGCCCAAAAGGACCTGGAATTTTTGGGACAAGCGAGAAGTTTGTTTCTAATTCGTTGATTGTGTGCCTCCTTGGTTTCGTCGGTAATTCCCTTGCATCTGTTCCGGGCATGAACAAAGATGTTTCGATTTAAGGTGTTAGGATTTTCACGCCATTGTCGGTAGGCAATATGTTTAGAAGCAACAGCTTCTTTGCATTTTCGGTCGAACCAAGGCTTGCCGTTGGAGGAGCATTTCTTCGAAAAAGAGATGTAAGCTTCCATACCAGCCAAAATAACATCGGAGACTTCCCTGGCGCAGTCAGATGGGTTATCGGATCGAAAACAAACGTCCATCCAAGGGAAAGTTCGAAAGTATTCCATGAGATCTTCCCATTTAGCAGATTTGTAGTGCCAAATCTTGCGCGGCCTAGGCGCCTCTCTGTCACTGATTGGCAGGATACTCGATGTCGAAAGCAGTTTATGGTCGGAAGAACCTAACGGCGGATTTACGGTGACCGTGTAAATCTCCGGATTGGTGGTTAAAAACAGATCAAGAAGACTGGCGAACTCCCCGTCTCGATCAGGGATCCGTGTTGGTTCGTCAATAAGCTGAGTTAAGCCATAACTGATTGAGAATGATTCAGCTTCACGACCCTGTTCGTCGGTAGTATTTGAATATTTGAGCCAGTTGATATTGTGGACATTAAAGTCGCCCAGGATGGCAATTTCGGCACTTGGATTGTTACTTTGTAAATGATCGATGGTGTCTGCAAGAGAAGCGAAAAGTGTTCGAAAATTGGTATCACTTGGTGGTCGATACAGGATACAGATGAACCTTGTGGTTTGTTGAGTCGTTATTTTTAACCACATAACATCAAAGTTTGGGGGCTCCAGAGCTTCTTCTCGTTGACAAGAGAGGTCGCTTCTGACAAAAAGACAGAATCATTGGTACATATCATTGGTACTATTGTGAACAGACTTAAAGCGGCTCGAATTTGGCCCGTGGACAGAAACGTCTTTCCCGATCATTTATTTAAAGCGGCGGAAAATATGAATGGGCTCTCTCCCTCAAACAAACTCAAGTAACGAAAGCACGTCGATCTTACAAGACGCTTCTATTATCATGTGTGAAAACGTGCAAATTACTAAGTAACCTGATTTAAATAGCAAATAGTTTACTTGGAGATTTAACGCTAAAGCTTTAAAAAAAATGTATGCCCAATACTACAAAAGATACTTTACAAACAACTGTAGAAATTACATCATGTCCTTAAAAAAATATGTGAGAAGGATCATCACCAAACAAACCGAGGAAAAATACAATTAAAAAAACGTAGACATCAATAAGCAAAAGAAGGAATCAAAAAAAAAAGAAAAACGCTATTACTAAAAATTATACGATTTACCCAACTCTCTACAAACTTAAACTAATAGACAGTCGGCAGGAGCCAAGATAACCCCTTGAGGCTCGCAGCTGCCGGCGTAACAAAGGAATAATTTCTTTTCGGCGTTCGACAAAGATAAGGGATCTTTTGTAGCTTTTAGAAGAAAGCCGAACATGGTGAATGACTTTATACACAGACCTTAATAATTTACTTATTATGCTGGTTTCTTTGGAATGAAGGAAATAAAATTTTAGCGGATTACGTGTATTAGAATTTTTACTTATTGTAAAAAAAATATTAAAATAGATAACTTGTGTAATTAATATTTAGAATCAAAAAGTAATTATTTTAGAAGGAAACAATTTTTTAAGATATTTTTTTTATTAAATTTGTTCAGAAAAAAACTATTCATTATGGCGTTTTATCGTACATTCATGGCGATATTTCTAAAATATTCATGTCTTGATTTCTTTAGGGTCGATTTTCTCCTTGTATTGAGATCCGCTATTTAAGATAAAATTTTATGCAATCGGTCTTGCTTGCTGCAAGGACCTGCCAATTCCAATATATGCAGCGAATTCCATAACACCCCGCATATATATATATATATATATATATATATATATATATATATATATATATATATATATATATATATATATATATATATATATATATATATATATATATATATATATATATATATATATATATATATATATATATATATATATATTTATATATATATATATATATATATATATATATATATATATATATATATATATATATATATTAATAACCAAAAAATTAACCAATTTATTTATAAAATTTTTTTTATTATTTCATTTTGTAACGGGTATATTTTACCAGATATGTTTCGCCTCTTTATTTAAAGCTTTTTTAAGCTGAATGATATCACGAATGGAAAAAATGTGAAATAGAATAACTGATACATTAAATATATGTACAAAGGAGATCGATAAGGATAATATAATTATTGACAGTTAAGCCTTGTATCCACTAGGCAACAATTGACGCGCAACATGTTGCACAACATGTTGCTCATCATGTTGAACGCCTACGCGGAACTTTTATTTAGCAACGTTGTCTGTCCACACGATGTTAAGCGTCACGTGTTGCGCGTCAATTGTTGTCTAGTGGATACATCGCTTTAGTTTCTATAACTGTATAAGTTTGTCATTTCATAAATTGTAAATAAAGTTTTCGAAATATTTCCAAATTGGACGAAGAAAATAATTCAACAGAGTTAGGAAACTACGTATTCAATTAAAAAAGTTGCACTCTCAAGCAACTAGAGCAGAAAAGCGAATAATAAGTTAAAGAAGCTTCATGGATATGAATTTGTCGTAGTACAATCTACACAAAAAGTTAAACAGAAGCGAAATACGATCGAATGACAGGGATTTTTATAAAAATTATGTCAGTAAAAAATTAAAATTTGGACAAAACTGCAGTACACCAACGACTAAAAGAAAAGAAATCACCAACAATCATTGGTATGTAAAAAAAATTGAAATAAAAATTTGTCACTATTGAACTAAATTAAAATTCGATAAAACATTGTTTTGGTCTATTTATTTATTAACTTTCTCAAACGTCTGAATGGAATATAATTTAGAAATCAGTCCTATGGGATAATTTAAGAAAAATTTTTGAATTGGAAAATTGAAAAAAAAAGTCAAAGTATGTTCACATAAACCCGAATGATTGTAATTATCTTTTGCCTAGTATACTTGTGTTGGTAAATATGTTCTTAATATATTGTGTAGTTTGGTCTATGTATGATTTTGGAGGATTGCAAGAGTTACAATTTTTTTAAGTTTTCGTAGGTTTCCAAACAGGTATAAGATTGTTATATTTCAATAAATTTTTGATCTGTGATTGATATGTAGAGAATATAATATAGATAACGAATGAATTAATAAATTATTTATTAATTCTAGTAGACTTCCAAGCTTTTGAAAATATTTCTTTGCTATGCTTGCAACATGATCGTGCCGAAACATACTTATTACCAAAAAAATATATATATTATATGTATTTTATTTATATTTATTATATAAAATTTTAATTAAACAAATAAAATATTGGAAATTTCAGAGTCTAATTTATTGAAATACTATCCGTGCCCGCAGCTCCGCTCATGTGGACTTGATTCACTATTATCGTCACTGCTTATTCCTTATGTTACCCAACGTAATAAAATATATCCTATATATGTTTTTTATGTACGTGGTCTTGTTTTATGTAGTATCTGTATTTTCCGTAGAATATTTTTTCTGACCACGTTTTCATCTATTCCTGTTGTAATTGGGTGTGACTCTGTGTGTCTGCTGGGTGGTCTGCCAGGGATAAGTCGAGAGGTGTGTAGTTTTTGTCTACTTTCACTATTGCTATGTGGAGGCTGGTTTACTTGGTGTGAGAGAATTTCCTAAATGCTTGTATTTGATTCATGTCTAGTCATCTTATATCTATGATTCCTCTTCCTCCTGCCTTCCTCTCGATGGTAAGTCTTTCTTTGCATGCGTTGAGGTATAATTGCCTGTATTTGGTGAATTGAAAACATATAAGGATGTGAATGTTTTCTGTGTCTGTGTGTGACCTTTTGACCAAATGAACATGGAGTTGAGTTTTGTTTGTATAAGTTTCATGAGTCTGTTTTTGAATTCAATTCTGAGCGCTGTTTTGATTTGAGTATGGTTGAGTTTGGTGCTTTGATGGACGCCTAGATATTAGTATCTTTCTTTGTCAAGCATGTTATCCAGTGTTTTATGATGGCCTTTCCATTAGCCTTTGTTGATGCGGAGTACTTTACATTTACTTATACCAAATTCCATATTGATATCTAAGGTGAATGTTTCTGTGATTTTTGAGAAGTTCTTTCAGCTGTGTTTCTGTAGCAGCGTAGAGTTTTATGTCATCCATATACAGGAGGTTTATTATTATTATTATATAACCTGGTCAGAGAACATATGTATGAATTTAAAAAAAATACGCAACATGCACTTCGGATAAGTGGTTCTCGAGTGATAAGCGCACTAACAGACAGAGAGACGTTGTATTTTATATATATTATATTCTTTGCTACATGATATTGTTCCATATTTAATGGATTAGGCAGCGTATAGCAAGAGAGTGCGCTAGAGACAAACTTTTTTCCAACTTGATTCACTATTATCGTCACTGCTTATTCCTTCTGTTATCTAACATAATAAGATATATCCTATAGGCTAGCCAGAGAACATACATACATATGTATAAATAAAAAAAAAAACGTAAATCGATTAAGTGGTTCTCAGGTCATAAGCGCACTAACGGACAAACAGTCAGACAGAGAGAGAGAAGTTGCATTTTATATATATTATGGATTAAAATATAAAAGTCCTACTCTCTCTACAAGAAATACTTAAATAAAATTATGCACCTCAACCAATTAAACGATGTCGATAATACGACAATACATTATTTTTTATTGTAAAAATCACTTTAAGTTGTCTAATCGTGATTTTAAATTTTAAATACACGAAAGCCTTCTAAAAGTCATAACAAGAAATCAAAAAACAGTAAGGTTAAAGTTTAAGCGGCTTTTAGCATGTGACAATAAAAAATCACCACATTTTTATAGCTTTTAACTTTATTTTTACTACATTTCGTTCTTGTTCCTAAAAAACTGACAAGGGTAAAAAGTTCCGTAACGGTTCAACCTTTAATATTAGAGTTTTTTAGAAAATAAATTTGAAAGAGTGGTGTGGATTTACTTGCGAAAACTTTTTCAGGGATAAGTTAAAGAAAAATTATTTATGGAATAAAAGTTTTTTAATTGAGATATATATGCTTAGAGCTGACGTCTATCCACAGTTTTAAGAGGTATTGACCCTTTTTTTTGTCAAATAGCTTTAGTGCCATATATCTCAGGTAATATACTCGTAAGTCACATCGGATGTTACTTAGCCTCAGTTGAAAACTGACATTTAACTGTAGTAGTTATGCAAAAATTGTCGGAATTCATTTATTCATATTTTCATTTTTCATTCATAATTTAGAGCCCCTTGAAGATAAGTGAAATTTGGCAAAAACTGAGGTAGGCCGGCATATCAGTAACCGTAACCGTAACAAAACAGTTTTAAACCATTTAAAGAAACGTAACGAAATCGAGCCATTTCTAAGGCGGTTGATCACGTGCGATAAAAAGTGGATTACGTACGATTATAATGTGCGAAAAAGATCGTAGTCGAAAAGGAATGAAACTCCACAAAAAAATAGTAAAGCCTGGATTGACGTCAAAACGGTGATCTTGTATTTGGTGAAATTAGAATCATGAGCTGCCGCAGCCTGTCCAAACGACTGATTTTGTACTTTACTGTGAGCAATTGACAAGATTAAATCAAGCGATTGAAAAAATCAGCCAGAAGTAGTCTACAGGAAGGGTGTCGTCGTTCACCTTGACAAAGTCAGACCACACTTCTGTTTGATAACTCAGTAAAAATTGAGAGAGCTTGGCTGGGAAGTTTTAATACATCCGCCGTATAGCACGGACTTTGCACCATCAGACTGTCATTTGTTTTAGTCTCTGCCGAACTCCCTGAATAGTGTTATGCTAATTTGAAAAGAGGCCTGCAGAATCACTTGTCAGAATTGTTTGCCCAGAAATCACAGAAGTTCTACAGTGGCAGGATTATGGTGTTGCAAAAAAAATGACCGAAGATCATCAGAAAATGGCATATTTTTGGTTTACTCAAGTTCTTTCAGTTTTGACATTAGAAGGCTCAAGCTTTTTCGTCAACCCGATTTTCAACTACAACCACGCCTGAAATCATAACCAAAGTCCAATAAATCATTTGTGAAGACCGTCATCGGACAATTCTGAGCATCTCTGTTAAACTTTTTTTGATTATGGATATTGTCAACGAATTTTAACCGAAGGGTTAGGCGTGCATTGAATCAAAGTTTGTTCTACATTTCGTCCTGTATATAACAGGCTGCCATTTCACACACTTCTTATTCACCTACGACTTCTGATTGTTTCCGACTTCGAAGATAAAAGTAAAATCTCTCCGCCTGGAGACGGTAGATGAGATACAACGCAAATCGCAGACGGCTCACGAACTTTCTAAAAAATGTTCGACCAGTGGGAAAATGGTGGGACTGGTGCAGGGGACTACTTTGAAGGTGACGGGAGTTAATCCAGGAACATTTAGATCCTACCACGTATTTACTATTTATATCACCGATATAATGACAGTAACAATGAAATGAACATCTAAAAATGAACCTCTATGCTATATCGTTTAGAAAACGTGCAGGGTGCCCCATATCTATGGAATAATGTTTCCACAGCATTTATTAATCAGTGTATCAAAAAATGTTTAAATAAAAGTTATAGGGTGTTATACAGCGCACATGCTGACGTTGACAATAAAATGTTTTGAACTGTATTTTCGAAGAAATTACGCCATCTTGACTGAACTGTTTTGGAACTGTTGTCATTTGAAATTCAAAATAAAAAAAAAAAACTATTAATAAATACTCTAGGTTTATTTTTAAGTTAACAATTGCTCAAAATGCCTACCGTTAACAACGAGGCAATGACCTAATCTATCATAAACAGCCTGAACAGAGCTTTGCAGAAAATCTGGGGTGCTTTGTGCTACTTCAGCTTGCATTCTTTGTTGTAAACCTTCTAGAGTTACAGGTCGACTCTAATAAACTTTAGTTTTCAAATGACCCCATAAAAAAAAATCGAGCGGCGTAAGGTCGATTAGGAAAAATAGCATCCAAATATCTACAAACATTGATTTCATAGTGAAGAGGTGCTCTGTCCTGTTGATACCACAGATTTCTCTTAGAGGTATCCAAATTATTTTTATCGGGAAAAGGACCTGCATAAGTTGGAATAACTTGCTCTTGGAGTAACTGTAAATACCGCTGCCCTGTAAGATTTCCATCGATAAAAAAGGCTTACCAATGATATGACGTCCACAAATTCCTGCCCGTTTATCTTTTGTGATCAGTAGGCCAGTACCAACAGTTATGCCTGTTAACTCTTCCGTTAAGACAAATGTGACCTCGTCAGAAAAAACAATATTATGAATTAGGTTAAGATCAGTATTGATTCGTTTCATCATGACCTTGCAAAATTCAACGCGTCTATCGTAGTCATCTTCAGATAATTCTGGCAATAGGATAGGTTTGTATGGATGCAATTTTTCTTCATTCAGTATACGACTTAAGATACCTTTACTTATCTTGTGGTCCAGGCAAAGCTGACGAGAGGCTGTATGGGGATTTTCTGTAATTTCCAATAAAAGATCTAACTTTTTATCATCGCTTGTTTTAACTTTTAGAAGTACAGATTTAGAACGATTCTTAACATAACCTGATTGTCTAAATCGTTTTAATGTTTTGCTAACTAGGAATTGGATAATAGGTTCTCGATTCAGATATTCTGCGTTAAAAAGATCACACACCTCCTGTTGTGTTCTCCTACGGTCTCCGTAACCAACCATCATTAACAAAGTGATTCTTTCGGTTTGTGTTAAATGTACCATTATGATATTACGCCCAAACTGCAGTTTCATAAAATGCAGCAATAAACGTTTTCGTCAATAAATCGTTTTTTGACGCATTAAGTCGTTACCTAAAACTAGCAGTACACTCTTGCCAAGATCACTCGTCGAGACATTCGCCGAGGCGGCGAGACGCGAGGGGTGGTCCAGTTCACTCTCTTGTTTACCTCGTCCAATGTCCTCGAGACAAAAAATTTGCGGCGAAGGTGAGACTCGAGTGGTGTTGAGTACACTCTCGCTCCTCGCCTCTTTACTAGTCTCGCCCGAGAGGGCTGCGGTGGATTGTTTATTAATTGTTTGTATTTTTTAAAAAAGCAACTTCCATTGCAAATGGAAGTTGCCAAATTCGCTGCCTCCGTAGCTGTATGTGCGTATGCACATTACAATTATTTGAGTATTTTGCATAAAAAAAAGACCAAAAAGTCGTGGAAAAAAAAGAAGATGGGTGGATTACTGCTATTCATCGAAATAGAACAAGGTAATTACTAATCATTATTAATGTACTCAATTAATAATTAATTAAAAACAGTTAAGAACTTATTTAATTTGGATTTGTAGGCTCAGCATGGAAAAACAATTGTCTGAATTACTTGTCGAGAATTCTGGGGAGTTTGAGAATTTCATGCGAATGTCATATATCGACTTCGAGTATTTATTAAATCAAGTCTCGTGTATTATTTCTAAAAAAGATACCCAAATCAGAGAGGCAATACCAGCAAGAGTACGACTTGCAATTACTTTAAGATATTTAGCCTCTGGAGACAGTTACAGGAGTCTACACTTCCTGTTCAAAATTTCCAGCGAACTTATTTCGAAAATCGTACCTGAAGTATGTTCTGCTCTGAATAAAGTACTCAAGGATCAAATAAAGGTAGGAAAATATTTGTACACTGTTCTTTATTAAAAATACGTCACACAAAGAAATAAAGCTGCAAAATAAACTAGAGTTCATGAACAGAGGTTCATAATAGGTTCAATTCAAATAAAATTATCATTGCTTGGTCAATGATATTATCATTCCCCTCACTCTGTACTGCATAACCACCGTGTTGGTAGTCAACAGTTCCAGAGCTTGAGGAGTGAGGTGATACCGCCTGATGATATATGGGAGTAGGAGGGGTGGAATACCGGGGCAAATTTTGGTTTCTATTCACAAGCATCCCGTGCATTTGATACATGAGTGATTCTCTCTCATGCTCTGGTAGTTTTCTCAACTTTTTAGCCAGCATTTTTGCAAATAGATCACAATCATCTTCTTCCTGAAGTGGTTTTTGTTGAGTGATAACATGGCTTAGCATATTAAGTGCATTGTTCATTTGATTTCCCGCTTCCTGAAGTTCAGGGGGTTGTTTGCGGCGGCGAATTGTTTGCTGAGAATTTGATGGAGTTTGCTGAGACTTTGATGGTTCATTATCACCATTTGTTGAAGGGCATCTTGCTCCCCCTTGCTGACTATCTTCGTCAAGTGAAATTGACGAGTTGGATCAGTCTATAACAGAATAAAAAAGCGAAATAAAATACAAACAATTCTTCAAGTTTGCTAGTGTGTCCTTTTCCACCGACACCAAAACTCTCCATTAAAATTGTATGTTTATTTTTTACAGCTTCCTTCAAGTCAAGAGGAGTGGTTAGAGGTGGAAAAAGGATTTAGCGATAATTTTCCACATGCTATAGGATCGATTGATGGAAAACATGTCACAATACGGGCTCCTCCTCACACGGCAACGGATTATTATAATTATAAAGGAACATTTAGTATTGTCCTATTGGCTGTGGCAGACAGCAAATGTAGATTCATTTTTGCTGACATTGGTTGCAAAGGTAGAATTAGTGATGGTGGTGTTTTACGCAACTGCAATTTATGGAATCAGATTTGTAATAATAACCTAAACTTGCCAACCGAGCGACCTTTACCTGGGTCACATGTTCCTTTGCCCTACGTGTTTTTGGCCGATGGTGCTTTTGCACTAACTACAAACATCATGAAACCTTACCCAGGCACACATGCATTAAACTCGCCTCAGCGGATATTTAATGAGACATTATCACGATCTCGAGTGAAAGTTGAGAACACTTTCGGAATACTTGCTGCTAAATTTCGAATATTTGGAAAACCAATCGCTCTATGCCCAGAAAAAGTAAACATTGTTACAATGACATGCATTCTACTTCACAATTTTCTAATAAATAGCAAAAGCTCTCACAATATTTATACCCCTCCGGGCACCATTGACGAGTATGACGCAATGGCATTTTGCACGAGGGCTCTTGGAGACAGGAAGTGTCAGATACTTGCGCCATAAGGCCGATTAAACCAGTCCCACGAAGACCAGCAACGAATGCTATAAAAATTAGAGAAGAATTTACTTCATACTTTTTTAAATTTGGATAATCAGTAAGTAATTTTACTGATTTTTTTATAATTTTTTAGTTCGTTTAATACTTATAGTTTTTTGTTGTACTCAATAAATTATATTGTACTTAATAAATTATATTAGCAATAAAACAAAATTTAAAAAACTGATAATTAACTTTTAACTTTACTTACCGTTTCCTGTGTGCTAATCGTTGGATTGCAGTCGTATATCCGCCCAAGAAAAGACTCCATAAGATCATAGGCATACCAAATTGGCTTATAGACATCTTCGTCTCCTGCTCCTGATTTTATGGAGGCCTTTTTTTACGTAGATGACCCCTAAAAGTCGCCATCAGAGATTCTTTTCTCTTTTTTAAATCATCCACTCCTTCAACAAGGTCATTACTTATTCGCAGCCAAGCATCACTAACTTTTTTTTTATTTTTATGATGAAAATGTGCAGGATCCCAAATGCATGGTTCCCTCTGATATGCTTCTATAAATTTTAAATTGAAATCATTTGACGAATCCATTATATATATATAAATAATTGAATTATTTAATATTAATATATTAGAAGTAAGTATTAAATTAAAATAATTGCTAATTAAAGAAGATTGCAACAAAACAAATTGAAAGCAAGTCAAGACAAGAGTGAACTGGAGGTGCTCTTGCCTCTCTGTCTCGCCCTCCGTTTCCTTTGACTCGTGTCAAAAAACCGACAGTGGACCGAGAGCACGAGGCGAGGCGAGACGAGGCGAGGGAACCCGAGGCCTACCCAGTACATTCTTGGTTTGAGAGGCCAAGGCGAGAGCACACGAGACTGGCCAACACGAGGCGAGAGCACAAGTACACTCTCGGTCTCGGCATGTCTCGGCGAGAGTGTATTGGTAGCTTAACGGTAAACGTTTGACACAAGACAGCTTAAAATCTTTTTTTTTAATTTGATCTCTTTAATTTCAAATATCAATAATTTCCAAAACAGTTCAATTTAGACATATGGTGTGTTAGACAAAGACAAGAATTTTTAGTAGGACTCAAAAATAAAATAATATACAGGGCTTTCCTTTAAAAAAAATCAAGACAGCGTAATTTCTTCGAATTGACAGTTCAAAACATTTTCTCGTCAACGTCAGCATGTGCGCCGTATAACACCCTATAACTTTTATTTAAACATTTTTTGTTATACACTGGTTAATAAATGCTGTGGAATCATTACTCCATACATATGGGGCACCCTGTACTTAGTCTGCTAGCTTCGCCCCTAGGAACTCGCTGCAAATTTTCAGGTAATTTTATAGCTCCGTCATTTAAATTTCAGCATTTTTTGGTAATTTATTTATTATCTTGTAGTCACCAGTTTACTATCAACCTTTTAGTATCCATTACGAATCTATTTTAACATTGGTCAGAACGTAGTTTTTATTAGGGTATTAATAAGATTGTGCTTATTTCTCTACTTTATTATGGTATTTATAGCTGGTATTAATATTTTTTGTACATTTTAACTAGATCAGGGTTTAGTTTTTGACTAGAAAATAAATAGAGAACTTTTTTTAAAAATATTAGATCGATTAATGATAGTAGCTATGTGTTTGTTTTTTTAGTGCTTCATACGGAACACTTATGGAATCACTTCGAGGTCCTTGTGTCTGTCACACCCGATTTGCTTCGAAACTATTTGGCATAGAAAGTTGAAATTTGGCACAAGTATAGAAATTGATGCCCTAGTAAGAGCCGTGTAATTTTGAAAGTTAAATTAACTCACGGATTTAGTTTTAGGGGATGAAATCGGATGTGAAATTTTTTTTTTACCAGGTCATCAAGAGGGGTGTCAAATGAAAGCCTGTGAAAACACAAGTTCAAAAATATATATGATGTGATACTTCCACAAAATTTTGTTTGTATTAATTTAAAAAAATTGCCAAAAATCGATGTCCACCTCAAAAAATACTGATAAAAAAATTTTAAAAAAGTTCTGGAATATTCTCCACAGGGTGTAGACTGAACGAAAATTATTGGTATATAAAACAAAACAAATTTTTCATGGTCATCAGTTTTCCGCAAAGATCAGAAACAACTTTGTTCAAAACGTATTTAGGGTGTGTTTTGAGAAGTCACTAATCATTTAATAGCTCCGTAACAAAATTTTTTACTTTAAAAACAATCACCGTACGGAACACTAATTGCGAAAGTCCGACTTGCACTTGGCCGGTTTTTTTAATTGATCAGGAGTTGTATTTATGCTTTGATTCATCTACAACAATGACCTAGGAATTACTTCAATTTTGTCATGAATTAAATTGAATAATGAGAACTATCAGTGCATAAAAAACAGCAATTCTCTGTTATTGAGATTGTGTTTCATAACTCAACATAATGAAATTTAAGCACTCTGTAACACTGAGCGCTAACTCCTACGAAAAAATATCTCTTGGCCTTATCACATTGCAGTAAATGAATCAAACCAACTTCAATGGACATACTAATGTCTCGAAAAAAATATAGTTTTATTATGGATTATTATTATTAATTACCTACTTAATAATAATTTTCTTCCCCAAAATTACTATACCCATTTTAAAATAATGTGTTTAACAAATAAGAACACCTTCATTCTTGCTTCAACCGATCTTCGTGACCCGGAAACAAGAAGATTGGCCGTCATTTTACTATTCTAAGGATATTCTTTCATGAATAACTTTTGGGATATTTTCCTCTTTAGTGAGGAACTTTATTACTGCGTGTCCTCCAAAATGATTTGTACTTATTTTTCGGAAGAAAAAAAATCGTGTTATTGCAAAACGTGACGTACTCAAACAAAAGTTTGTCAAAATATAACGGAAAGAGTAATTTGACCAACCAATCTTTTTACGACGTCATTTTTATGGCTACGTAAAGAATATCCTCGTAAAAAAAGCTTCTGTCAAGGTTGCTGAATAACAACAAATCAAAGTTAATATAAAAAAATCAATGAATACAGACCTTTCCGCCAACTCATAAACCCACATACAATTCGTTTATATGAAATTGTAGTAGGTTCACCAGGTCAAGAAAGATAGAAAAAATCGCCTTGTAGATCATGTGTGCACTACCTATTTTTGACTTATGGACTTTTTATTTTAGCCGTATTATAGAAGAACTAATTAAAGCGACAATAATTTACATTAACTAATAAAAATCTTTAATTTTTTTACTACTAGCATTAGAAAAGTACTACAATATTGTACACATTATCATTATTATTAATTTTGACAGATAATGTAATATTCTTAAGACCTAAATCATCCTGAATGTATTGTATCAATTACGATGGATTTTACAAAGAAACTTATTAACTCATACCAAGATATCTTTCCAATTCAAATATTTAGAGGTTTAAAAATCTGTTATTTTAAATATCATGTCATAGTCATAAAAAAAAACATTAATGATCTGACTTATTTTCTGTTGATGTTTTTAAACAGAAAAAACTTCCAGATATGAATCGACACTCATTAATTTAATTGATTTTTTTGAATTTATACTAGAATTTAAAAACATTTTATTTAAAATTTCTAGTAACCGCTTCAAAAATCTAATAAATACTTAATTTGAAGTAAAAATTTTAAAATTCATCTAAAGTTTTTTTAACAGTGTACCCTAATAATAATAACTTCAGTCGTCCGGTACAAGTTTTATGTAGAACCTATAATATCGTGAAAATGCCTTAGCTTGTTCGGAAACAAGCGAGGCGTCTGCTCTCGTGACATTTTATTAATTAAGGCCTAAATTTTCCAAAAATATCTTGGGCAAACGCGTAGGACACAAAACTTAGAACTTAGTTATTCAAAAACTCGAGAAACGACCGTTTTTCGTTGGAAAAAGCGGGTCCAGCTTCGTCCTCCGGTATTGGCGGCATATGCCTTTTCCAGGTTCCCTCTTATTTTATCAAAAACAAACCAAATTTATTTATTTTATATAGTTAAATGACGTTTTTTGGGCCCTAAAGCTGGGTTCGGTCTTCGCGGCGTATGCCCTTTTTAGTTTCAACAAATGTTATGGTACTTGATTCAAATGTTTAAACGACAGTCCATTTTTAGATGTAGCATTTTGGGCCTTATCTGGGCATTCCAGGGCACGGAGACAGCCAAATCAATATTAAAGGCTTTTATTTGACCAGTCAAAATTTCGGGTCGCCCTGTTGGTCTACTAGGGAAACATTTTAGATATACGAATCTTGAGAATACTCTAAATATTCGATCAAGTTAGAAGGTATCATGTTGATCCTTGTTTACGAAAGTCATATAGTGATGTTCTTCCAGGGTCGATTGTAAAGATAATTGAGTTATTATTAATAAAAACATTCTTAAAGTTTTTTCTCAATATGATAGGTACTTGTGAATCATTACAATAATAGCTTGGGTAGGTCGTAAGGGTTTATAGGGTTTTAGGAGTTCAGGGTTATTAGTTATGAACAAGACACCTCCTCATTCTTTTCTTACTGATTTTAAAGGAATAACTTTAATACAAAATTGTAGCTACAGTAATGTTTTTGTATATTTTAGACATGATATACGAATGTTGCGAAACAAGGTGCCATTTTTTCAAACAGATTATATTTATTAATTATAAAAAAATTCCAGTTTGCGGATTCGACTGACATTCTTTTCTGAATAATAAATAAGTTAATAGACTTAATTTTATGTATTGCAAACTAAATTATATTCCTGCATTAACATGGATATAACATTTTTTTATAGGCATTAATAAATCTTACGCCCAAAAGTATACTAATTACCTGCTTATAGTAATTCTTTACATATTAATTCCATTTTGTATAAAGAGTAAGTCTAAAAGTTTGTAAGTTGGCCTAAATGAAAACAAAAATAAAAATTTGACAATATGTGTTCTTAACAATGACTTTGTCATTATAGTTACGCTATCGAGCAACAGCTATTTTATTTAATATTTATTCGATCATAGAATTTCATAGTCCGATTAAATTTTCCGGACTAGTCCGGTAAATATCATTCTTCCAACAAGTAACTGTTCGGAAAGTGATAATTTTCCTTGGGAATATAAAAAAAATATCTTTAAGTTAAAAAACAAAGTATTTAATAAATTATTTTCATTTACCTTTTCCTAAAATTCTTCGAAATAAATCCGATCCATTCTGCCAGATTTATTTTCTAAAAAAAAACTCTAATATTGAGGATTGAGTCGTTACGGAAATGTTTACCTTTTTCTGTTTTTTTAGAAATAAGAACGAAATATAGTAAAAGTAAACACAAAAGCTACAAAAGGAGATGATTTTTTGTACCGTAACAAGTTAAAATAATATTTTAACTTTAGCTTAAGGGTTTCTTGTTTTAGCTTTTAGATGTTTGTGTGTTGATGTACTTAAAAATTAATATCCCAATTAGATAAATTACAGTGGTTTTAAGCTATTTATTAGTCTGTATTCGCTGCCTCTCTTGCAATGATCCGTATATGATTATTGATTATAAGTGAATATCCCTTAATTTGTTTATTTGAAGAGTGCGGAAAAAATATTAAATAACGTAAAGTAGCGTTTTTTTAAGATTTTTTAAAAAACATGAAACACGCACAAACAGCGTGTGTTTCACATGGCATAAACTTTATATTTTTAGAATGAATATCTCGCTTGTTATTTTTTAGTTTTTAGAGCTCTTAATTCTAGAAACGCCAGTACGAAGTTTGATAAAAAAAAAAATTGGAAATTTCATTTTTCTCTCTATTTATTCATGGTTATTAATTTTATCCCCTTTAAAGTACCCGCTCGAAATATACTTGTATAAACGCTTTTTTCAATCTTCGACCATTTCTCAAACTTAATTTTTAGTATGGCGTTTAGCTTCTTTAGCGATTCTGTCCTTATCTCGTCAATGTTGTCATAACTTCAACAATTTTGGAAGAAATTTTGCTGCTCCGCTTCTCATGCCCAAGACATCGAAAAAAATTGCTTAGCATAAGGTAATTGATATGCCAACATAATCAGCAACTTCTCTGGTAGTGATTTAGCGATCAAATGTAATCATTTTTTTACAATTTTTCGTCGTTGTCATCGGTTGTTCATTTGCTGGGGATCCAGGGCGTTCGTCATTTTCGATGTTTTCAAAATCCTTTTGGAAACGTTTGTACTACTTATAAATGCTTGGTTAATTTATAGAAGACTCGCTAAAAGTAATGTTAAATATTCCCAATACTGTGCTGCACTTTATTCCATTCTTAAAGCGAAATTTTATGCAAAGTCGTTGTGTCAGTTTTTCCACAAGTAAAAAATCAATCAACGCTCGAAAATATGTGTAACCTTTTCGACAGCCACTAATAAAGCAAGCATCCAGTATGCCCGCCAATATTAAGATACTAACAGAACAAAAACAAATTTTTGACAATTGAACTTTGACAGCATGACATCAATTCGAAAATTCAGCGTTTTTTTTTATCAAACCTCGTATATATTTTTATGGCGTTATTGTGAAAAATAAGAAAAAAACGCTTTTTTTAACGTTGCCGAAACTGCCTATGCACGTTTACCAATAATACAAATTGACAATAAAATTTGTCTAGGTCCAGGATCAGTTAAAACTAATTGTTCACATAAAAATGTTCTTTTTCCTGGAGTGAAAAACAGAATGTATATAAAATATTTATTAAAAATGGTTATAATAGAAAGAAGGCACAATGGGCATATACAAGATTTTATGGAAGGTAAGGAAGAATCTTTACCCTAAATATATTTCCAAGAATACATAATCACAGTTTAACTGGAACAAGGTTAAAACAAAAGAAAATCATAATACAAAGAAGTAAAAACTGCCAAAAACAAAGGAAAAGAAAACAAAAAAAAGGTTTGTTTATTCTATTCTAAGAATTGAATTAGAGAGAGAAGAGATTATGTTAATTGTTCAACATTTTTTTGTCTTCCTATGATTGTGAAAATGATTCTTTTGCTTTAATCATTTAGAATTTCTACCGCCTGTGTCATTTTCTCCCTTAGACGATTCATTGTCAAGTTTATGTCATTTTCGAATTGATGCTTTGAATAGCCATATAAGAAGGTACACAGCTAAATCTGGGCTATAAGCTGGCAATCTTATCTTCCAAATCTGTCAGTTCCTAAAGGAAAAGTTTTACTGAACAAAAATGAGTTCTGTGAGTATGTTACCCCATTTGGTCGTATTACTTTTGACGAGACCGAGTTTACTTTTTGTACTAGAGGATTTTTGTTAGCTGAAGGTGTTTTTAGTAAAAACTTTGGCTGTTGAGAAAACTGACTCATCTATTCAGATAACAGTTTCACATCTAGTTACATACGTTGCATTATCAACTAACGTAATTATTTGTTTTCATGAGTTAAGAGTTGCATTAGTAAAAGTTCATATGGGTTATAGTCATGTTTCTGTAAAGTATTCTGAATCCTTTAATATTTTTTTCTAAGATATTTAATATCAAATGCTTGAAAAACATGTTCCAATTATATATTCCCGTAGTTTTCTTCTCTTTACGCCATTTTTTCCTTTCCCTTAAACATTGTTTTAGTTAAGATGTGGTTACATATTCTTAAAAATGTATTATTTTGCATATTTTCATTGTGCTTATGTTTTGTTATAACCATTTTAAATAAATATTTCATATACATATATCCCGGTTTTCACTCCCTAAAAAAAAAATATATTTATACTGTCACTGACTAACAGATTTGGAAGAGAAGATTGCCACCTTATAGCCCAGATTTAGCTGTGTAGCTTCTTATGAGGCTATTTAAAGCATCAATTCGAAAATGAGATAAACTCAACAGTGAATCGTCTAAGGAAGAGAATTTTAAATGATAGAAATTTTTAAAAAGAATTATTTTCGCAATCATAAGAAGACAAAAAGAATATAAAGCATGCACTGAACAGAACAAAGGTCATGGTGAATTTTAATTTATTTATAATATTATACTTAGAATGAAATAAGCAAACGTTTTTTTTTTTGTTTCCTTTTCTTCGTTTTTGGTAGTTTTTACTTCTTTGTATTATGATTTTCTTTTGTTTCAATCTTGTTCCAGTTAAGCTGCGATTATATATTCTTGAAAATATATTTAGGCTAAGAATTCTTCCTTACCGTGCATAAAATATTGTATATGCCCATTGTGCTTGCTTTCTGTTATAATCATTTTTAATAATAAATCAAGAGATTTTGCAACGCTTACTTTTCACATGCTTTTGTCCTTATCGTTATCTCAAGCATGCGCAGTATTATCCCGAACGAATTGCAAGATTAGGTTAGTATTCATCTTCTATAAACTTAGGGATTTTTTTTTTCATTCATTTCATGGTTAAAGACACTGGTATTTGAAGGGTCAATACAAGTTTCTAAATTAAAGTTAAGTCTAATAGGTTTCTATCACTTCCTTTAATATTTCCAAGGTAATTCGAATGTGCGATAAATAAAGTATCAATGGAAATTAGCATTACATACACTGCAATGTCATTGTGACAAAGAATACAAAATCCCAACAAAATCTGTACACTAATTAACTGTTTTCAGTGTTACTTGCAATAAAAGATTATCATTTCAATTTTACTGTATTTTCTTAGTAGTTTGTAAACCTAAGTAGAAAAAACCGGTCAAGTGCAAGTTGAACTTGCGCAATTAGTGTTCCGCACGTTGATTGCTTTTAAAATAAAAAATTTTGTTACGGAGGTATAAAATGATCAGTGACTTCACAAAATACGCCCCAAATGAGTTTTCGACAAAGTTTGTTTCCAATCTTTACTGAAAACTGATGACCTTGAAATTTTTTTTTTATATAAGATAAATTATTAAAGGTAATGCACTCGTGATAATTTTCGTTCAATCTACACCCCGTGGAGAATATTCCAGAATTTTTTCAAAATTTTTTGATAAGTACTTTGCGAGGTAAGGCGAGTGGACAGCGACTTTTCGAGATTTTTTAAAAATAATACAAAGAAAAGTGCGCGCAAGTATTACATTATATATATATAAATATATATATATATATATATATATATATATATATATATATATATATATATATATATATATATATTACTCGTGTTTTCACAAGCTTTCATTTGACACCACACTCGATTTCCTAGTAAGAAATTTTTTTTTTTTCACTTCCGATTTCACCCCCCAAAAATAACTCTTTATCAAAATTTAACTTTCAAAACTACATGGCTCTGATGAGGCCATCAATTCCTATATTATTATCAAATTTCAACTTTCTATGACAAATAGTTTCGGAGAGAATCGGATGTGACAGACAAACAGACGGACAGACACCAAAGTCATCTTATAAGTGTTCCGAACGGAACACTAAAAAAAAAAAACAGGTCCTATCAAAATAGTGATAAGAATAATGAACTTAAAATAACCTCTCTTATAAGTTCCTAAAAAAGGGAAATCATTTTCCTTAATAAAGGTTTCTCTTATTTTGTTTCAGTACTGCGCAAGAGCTCCAAATATTGGGCGCATGCTTTAAATAGCCATAATAGTCCTTATATTTAATTTCTTCCCTTTACTACTGCGAAAGCTCCAAACGGTGGGCGCATGCTTCAAATAAAGATAAAGACAGTGACCTACCAAAATAAGCGTTACAATATCTCTCTAATATTTCATATACATTAGTTTTAACTGGCTACTATCAAAATCCTTGAGCTAGACAAATGCCATTGTCAATTTGTATTATTCTTAAACGTGCATAGGCAGTTTCGGCAAGCGTTTTTTCTTTATTATTTTTCACAATAGCGCCAGTGCAGCACCTTATTGGAAATATTAAACACTGTTTTTGGCGAGTCTTCTATGAATAAATCAAGCGTTTACAAGTATAGTCTGATCAACGGATCTTTGCAGTCATGTGATCAACGCCACGTCAAGAATATTCATACGATTTAACCGGCTGTAAATACAGTGTCGGCGGTCTGAGTTTTAAATGATAATTTCAAAAGTCAAAATAGAATTTAAAATTTTTCATCCGGTTTGGTAATTAATGAAAACTAGGGATATATTAAATGGGTATGATGTATAAAACACCCTAATTCTTACTTGTGAAGGCCATTTACTTCTCTGCATAAATCCAACCTCTAATATCACCTATTTTTATTTTTCAGGTTGCTATTAGATTATTTCGTGGGTAAATTTACTTTATGAAAAGTTTACAATTGTTATCTGTTAGTTATTTGAAGTTTATGTAATGTTTGTAATGAAATTACAATACACACTTAACACAGCTTTATCAAATTAACATATAAGATATTTTAAAAACTGTAAAAAGTTGCACACAATTTTAAAATACAGAACTGAAATATAATACTTTTAAAAACAGATAGATATTTCATGACGAGGGTATAAAGTATAAATAGGAGATATAAATTGCATAATCCAATTTTAAAATGATCAAGCTAATAGATAGATAGATAAATCTATATTTGTCTTGCAAAATTTATAATGAATGTTGCCCAAGGGGCTTGAAACGTGTCAATAAGTAATATTTCAATTATTAATTGAATAATGACACTAATCGCTAGAAGTAGATTCTTCACTCTCGCTTTCATCATTCCCAACACGAATAATAATTTCTGGAATCTCTTCGATTATTACCTCACGATCATACCACTGTTGAATCAGGTTTTCTGTATGTTGTACGCTGGCATGCCATACATCTGGTGTACACCTTTCTAAGGCTCTATTCCACATCTGAAGCACTTGTTTATCTCCATATTCCTCTTCACAAATGTGCTTGTTATAAAATATTTTTGCGTTTGCCCAAATCAGCTGTTTGTTATGAGGTAAATTATTCTTCTGTAACCACTTGAGAATTTCTTCTTTTTCCATGCTGAAAATGGCTGTTTTTCTAAATGGTATGAAGCTTTATCCATTATAATTAAAGATGGTTCTTCTAAATTAGGAATCAACTGGTTTCTAACCCATTTCGTAAACATTTCACTCTTCATTTCTCCATGATAATCCAGTGACTATGACTTGCTAGCAAATAGTAAATTGGCATTTTCCACAGAACCTCCACTGGGTCTAGCATGTAAAACAATAAACCTTTTACCATCAAATCCCCCAGGCTTACCAACACTTTTAATGTTGTCATTCTGCCATTATTTCCTTTGACTGCCTTTTGAAAAAATCCAGGTTTCGCACAATGTGTGTATTTTTATTTTCCTTCTAAGAAAAGCTGCCCTCATTGAACAAATTCTTGGTGTCTCCATTAATGCTAGTCTGTTGTCATCTTTCTTCAATTTGAAACCCAAATCCAGAAATAATGTTCGAAGAGTTCCATAACTGACATTAATTATCTCTTTTTCTCGCAGTTCTTTACGAAATTTGTTAATAGTAACATTTTTTAAAAGTACAATATGATTTACTTTCGATTTCACTTAAACCGATAGATATTAATAGCTACTTACTTGGTGCATACATATCATATAATGTATTACGAACGTCCATTTTAGAACTTTCACTCAGATCATGGATCTTAGCTTGTTCCCTTGGTCGTGATTTTCCAGGTGTTGAAAGCAATTCATTTTTATCACTACGAATTTTGATGCTCGCTACAGTTCTCGTACTAATCTGTAAAGCAGCAGCAACTCTCTGGAACCAGAACATCGTAAACACATTAAAAAGATATACCTGTGTGATTTATTTACCTCCTGTACAGCATTAAGAGATATAAGAGGACCCTTGTTATCCCTTTCCGATGTAAAATATACGATTAATTTTGCCACAAAATCTCTTGCTTGACTATTCAAACGTTTTCCAGGCATTTTGGTTGCTTCATATGAAGAGTGTTTGGTCAATATTCCACACACACATATTAGAGCTCTGAACAGAACTATTTATTAGTTGGCAAGTGTATTTTAAAATTCAATAATGGGATAGAAACGATAGTGACCGTTTGCCGTAAAAATTAAGGAAGTGCCTACTGCATGGTCCAATATACGTCGAATAAAAATTGCTGCACTGTTCACGTTTTTTGTGGGAAGTTCTGGTTATGTTTGATTTACAAACATTCTTCCTAGATACCACAAGTTTCCCAGACAAAACGTGGACGGTGCAGCGTTTTTTAATATATCGACGTCCAATGAACCGTTCATTAGACACTTCCAAAAATTCAATATAAAGATGACGTAACCTCAATCCGTCAAAAAATTATCGATTATTTTTATTGCCTATAAACTCGGCGGTACTGGCTTCTAAAATATGAAGCTATACCCAAATTCCAGGTTTTTCACTGTCTCTCTTGCATATGTACAAATAACCCAGATAGATAATAAAGCGAATGTCGTAAATAACTTCAGATGACAGAAGACCTACGTTTTTAAGTTTTTAAATATATTTAACATGTTGACAAGAAGAATAATATAGACGGATGCGCCCTGCATGCGCCATCAAATAAACAACTCACAAACAACCACAAAAAAGTGAAAAAAATTAGTACGATTGATCGCCAAATCACTCCGAGCAATTTTTTGAGCATGAGACGTGTGGCAGCAAAATTTGTTCTAAAATTGTTGACGTTTTACCAACATTGACGAGATAAGGGCAGAATCACTGACAGAGCTAAACATCATATTAAAAGTTGAGTCGAGAAATACTCGAAGATTGAAAACAGCGTTTATACAAGTGTAGAATCTGGTGGGAACTAAATTAGAATTCATAAATAAGAGTTTTTGAAAAAACCGAAAATTCCACGTATATTTTTTATCAAACCTCGAATTGGCGTTTCTAGAATTAAGGGCTTTAAAAAACTAAAAAATAATAAGCAGAGTATCCCACTTTAAAAATATAAAGTTTATATCATGTCAAAAATACGCCGCTTGTGTGTGTTTCAAATCTCTACAAAAATCTTTAAAAACGTCACAACTTCTTCATTTAATATTTTTGTCCCACTCTTCAAATAAGCGAATTAATAAGATATCCACTTATAATCCCTAATCACATACGGATTATTGCAAACGAGGCCACTATTACAACCCAGTAAATAGCTTAAAACCAATTTAATTATTAACCGACTCGGCCATTACTTCATGGAAATTCTTATTCAATGAGAATAAAACACTAACTTTTTAGTAACATTTCCATACTTTTGATAAAGTTAATGTTTTAGTGAAACACGTGTCAAGTATAAAAATCAATAAACGTGGAAATTTTATTAAAAATCTAGTGTTTTATTCTCATTTTAATTTATTTAATTCAGATATTAATTTTTAAGTACAAGACAAACATCTAAAAGCTATAACAAAAAAGTCTTAGGCTAAAATTTAAATATTATTTTAGCTCATTACCGCACAAAAAATCATCCCCTTTTGTAGCTTTTGTGTTTACTTTTACTATATCTCGTTCTTATTTCTAAAAAACAGAAAAAAGTAAACATTTCCGTAACGACTCAATCCTCAATATTACAGTTTTTTAGAAAATAAATTTGGCAAAATGGTTCGGATTTATTTCGAATAATTTTAGGAAAAGGTAAATAAAAATAATATATTAAATACTTTTTTTATCTTAAAAATATTTTTTTGTATTCGTAAGGAAAATTATCACTTTCCGAATTGTTATTTGTTCAAAAAATAGTTTTTACCGAACTTACCGAAAAATACTATTAATCGGACTAAAATCGAAATAAATATTAAACAAAATAGCGGTTGTTTGATAGCGTTACTGTAATGACAAAGAGTTTATTAGGATCACATATTTTTCGTCCCAGTTTTGTCACCTATTTATTTTTCTTTGTTTTAATTCAGACCGACGTACCAACTTTTAGATTTACTTACTTTTTTTGCAAAATGTAATTGATATGTAAAGATTTTTAAAACCGGTGTAGTCAATGTACTTAAACAGAAAAACTTTTGCGCGTAAGATTTATTCGTACCTATAATAAAAATTGTTATATCCTTGCTCAAGCAAGAATATAATTTAGGTTGCAGTACATAAAATTAGATCTACTAACTTATTTATTGTTGAAACAACAATGTCAGTAAAATCCGCAAACTGGAATTTTTCGCTGATTAAAATCACAAAACTCTCTTATATTGTTTTATTCTTAATAAATATAATCTGTTTCTAAAATGATACTTTGTTTCGTAACATTCTTGTATCACGTCTAATATATACAAAAATATTACTTTAATAACTACAATTTTGTAATTAACCTATCCCTTCGAAATCGGTAAGAAAAGAAATGAGGAGATATCTTGTTCATAACTGGTAACCCTAAACTTGTAGAACTTTTTAACACTTCCGGCCTCCCCAAGCTGTTATTGTAATAATTCATAAGTACATATCATATTGAGGAAACACTTAAGAATATATTTGTGAATAATCAATTACCTTTACAATTGGTCCTGGAAAAAATCACTAATATAGCTTTCGTATACAAACATCAACACAATACCTTCCAACTTAACGCACATAATCGATCGAATATTTAGGAGATTCTTAAGATATATCTAAAATGTTTCCCTAAAGATCGTTATATAACAGTTGTAACTTATACCTATAAGTTATAATAATAACACAGGTCAACATTTGATCTAAAAAAACACACTCGGAGCGGTATGGTCCTTATGGGGTTTTTGGGGTCGCTGATTACGATGAGCGGGTTGGTTAACCTTCATCACATCAGATTCAAGATCGTTTGAAGGTCAAATAGAGAAAAAAACGTAGGAAAAATCTGAAAAATTTCATGCATATGTTTTTGAGGTCCCTGAGTCCGAATCCGTAGTTTGTTTGACCTTACGCCTTTTCCCAGAGGTCATTCGAAGGTCAAATAGAGAAAAAATCTGAAAAAATTCATGCGTATGTTTTTGAGGTCCCTGAGTCCGAACCCGTAGTTTGTTATTATATATATTATAGGTCATTTCATCATCAGTTTATGTTTATTTGAAAAATATGTATGGTCACTTTGCGTTGTTAAATTTAATTTTGTTTTTATCGTACACTTGCGAAGCATACAGAGGTTAATTTACGGTACATTTTTTTATCATCTTATACATATCATTTTACATTTACGTTAATATATCGCAATTAAAAATGTCTTTTATGCGGCTTGGTCATTACAAGGGAATTAATATGTGAAATATAAGCTAAATAATGGCAGGTAGACTGATGCAAGCAAATGTTTTCATACTGTTTCAAGGTACTTATTAGTAAAACTTAAAATATTGTTCGTATCAAAAATAGACTATACAAATATTTTGACTAGTTTTGTGACTGTGAAATAGACTTTTAAAATCTAAAAAAAAATTTGACCTAATTTTTGTACTCTCGATGTTCGTTCCATATATCTAGTAAATTTAAAGTCCAGCCCGACTGTGTTTCTTGAGGTATAAATCAAACATTGTGCGCTATGTTATGTTTAAATTTCGTTTTATAACTCAATTCCCAATACATTTCAAATTAATAATTCTAATGTCGAACAACCTTGTTGTCAAGTAACCCTTAATCTGTATACTTCAATACTTAATCCTTGTCGACAAAGAAACTCTAATACCCAATACCTTTGAACCCAATAACTTACTTGTACAGTAATCCTTATATCTACTTATACTCTCATATTGTCTTATATAATACCTCAGTGCGTAAGTTAACTACTAAAAATGATTCGGCTCATACTTCGTAAAGAGTCTCGAGTGTCCAAGTAGATTTTCGAAATCGCGCAGTCACTATTTAATATGAATTAAGCATAAGAGTTTGCTTCTTTTAGTATTTATCAAAGCATGTTTGAAGTACTACTCTAAACGAGAACGCTTTCGTTTCTCGTGAAATGATCTTCGACTTGTTTATCCCCCAAACACCTTGATACCTTTTTTCAAATTCACTCAAGTCTTGGTGCATCCTTTCTCCATGTTCTTCGCTAAAATCTCCGAGATTTTCAGGGAACCAATCAAGGTGTGAATGGAGAACAGTGTCAGACTCATTAAACACCTCATTTCTTTATAATTTTGTTCTAAATTTCCAACAATATTTTTGTAATGATTTCCAAGAAATTTAGTCGTCACCTCTCTAAAACTTTGCCATGCTGCTTTTTCTTTGGCATTCATTTTCCTCTCAAATGCATCATTTTTTAGGAGGTCTCTTATTTGTGGTCCAGTAAATATGCCCTCTTTTATTTTAGCTTCAGAAAGATTAGGTAGCACTTTTAAAAATATGCATGAAAGCAGGACTTTCGTTTCGGCTCATGGCCTTGACAAGTTACTTTGCAATACCTAGTTTGATATGCAAAGGTGGAAGTAGGACCTTATTGGTTGATATCAAACTTGGACCTATGATGTTTTTTTCACCTGGAATTAATTCTTGTCTCAACTCACATTCCTCACATAATGCTCATCTCGAGCCCGACTATTCCACTCACAAATAAAGCACGGATAAGAAGTGTTTCCAGATTGCAGTCCCAGTAATATTGTAAATATCTTTAAGTCACCACAAAGTTCCTACTGGTTTTGATCGTAATTCAATTTTTGCAATAGCAACTCAAAATTATGGTATTCTTCATCTAATACAACAGAATGAGCGACTGGTAAAGGGGCATAAATATTTCCATTATGTAACAAGATAGCTTTTAAGCTTCTTTTTGAAGAATCTATAAACAGTCGCCAATCACTTGCTGTGTATTCTATACCGTATTCTATACCGTATTCTGGCACTAACCCTTCAATATTATGGCAATAGACTAGATTATTCATTTTAGTAAAATATTTTCTGAATGGACGTTCTCTCGAACGATAGACAGAAATTTTTGTTCCTGTGGATAGACAATTTTTTTCTTTTAGCTTAGATGCTAAAAACTCTGATCTATCTTTCGAGAGTCCCAAGTCTCTGCACAGATCACTTAATTCGTTTTGATTAAATGTTTTCGGCTTCCGATATATAATTTTCCTCAACATCCGATTCTTCTGTGCTGAAATTTTCTCTTTCTTCGTATTCGAATGTTTCATCTGGCATATCTTCATCAGTTACCACTTCTTGTCCCATTTCATTAATTTCCATGATATGATCAGAATTTGTTTCAATAGGAACTGGTAAAGTCACGGATGTTACACGTGCATATGAAATAGAATCCTTATTCTTTCGGTTGTACCCTTTCAAGCTTGTTAAGCAGAAGTAACAGTCGGTGGTATGGTCTGTTGGGGGTCTCCATATCATTGGCCGAGAAAATACCTGGTTGTTAATTCTATATAGAACATTGGGGTATTTATGACATATAGATTTTGGTGTGTAAGAGTTATCCAATGAGCTTGTATCAATATGATAAATTTGGTGATATTTTACTTTTAACTAATCTGAAAACATGAATTTCTTTTGTGGAATATACTCCCCACAAACAACACAAAAATTGTCGAGTTTAATGGAACATGACGAATTTCTTGTAGCATTTGACTCTACAGAGGCCAAGTTTCCCACCAATGTAGAGCTACGGTCGCATGATGAAGACGCCTGCGGGCCCGCTTTCCCACCCTGACCAGCCGCCGATTCTGGGTTTCCGGGACCCTGTCTCGTAATTTTTTTAGGAGTAGTTGCCATGACGGCATAAAACGCCGTAACCCAGGGACTTCGCCGGATAGTGAGACAACTCCGTTGCCCACCGTCACCACGTGGAGGTGCCCTGGGTGCAACTACACCTTAATACTGGAGTTTAAAGCGAGACTGAGCTAAATTTATAAAAAAGAAGAGAATAAATAATTTCGCGAGGAATGAAAAAGCATTTTATTGTCAAAGTAAAACTCCAAATATATATAGAAAGATACTTAAAATGACCACCGTATATCTTTTGAGCATAAGATCGTGCAGGATTTGAACTGAATGATCTGAAAAAATAATAGATGAATTTTTTCAGTTTTTTTTCCACGATTTTTTCTCTATTTGACCTTCAAATGACCTTCAAATGACCTCTGGGAAAAGGCGTAAGGTCAAACAAACTACGGATTCGGACTCAGGGTCCTCAAAAACGTACGCATGAAATTTTTCAGATTTTTCCTACGGTTTTTTCTCTATTTGACCTTCAAATGACCTTCAAATGACCTCTGGGAAAAGGCGTAAGGTCAAAAAAACTACGGATTCGGACTCAGGAACCTCAAAAACATACGCATGAAATTTTTCAGATTTTTCCTACGGTTTTTTCTCTATTTGACCTTCAAATGACCTTCAAATGACCTCTGGGAAAAGGCGTAAGGTCAAAAAAAACTACGGATTCGGACTCAGGAACCTCAAAAACATACGCATGAATTTTTTCAGATTTTTCCTACGGTTTTTTCTCTATTAGACCTTCAAATGACCTTGAATCTGATGTGATGAAGGTTAACCAACCCGCTCATCGTAATCGGCGACCCCAAAAACCCCATAAGGACCATACCGCTCCGAGTGTTTTTTTTTAGGTCAAATGTTGACCTGTGTAATTAATAACTATACCAGGCTTAATATTGTGTCCGAATTTCTCTCTTCTTTATATTGACCATCTGCTAGAAAAAATAATATTCCAAAATGTAGCTTTACTGTGTGACTGCATGCTTTTTTTCCATTTACAATGAACGTTGATAATTTAACATTTCCACAAGCTAAGGTGATAGTACCCAAGTAGAATATGTCAGCCCCATCTCCATGGTATAGATCCAGCCTACAATGCTCAGGGTCTTGGGTTCGATTCCCATAAACTAAAGTCAGAGTTTGGAACTGTTGACGCAGGTTGTTGGTGAGGGACTACTTGGGCTAGAAAAAAGTGACTATGTCGGCGAGAATACATATGAAGTCTGACTGAATGAATCGAGGGCCTCTACCGATGAAAACATATTTCGCCACGATGCCAAGAACACGTTGATGGGTATTACGTTTAACTCTTGTCGAGATTCGTAGCAAGCGGAAAGTGTAAAGCAAGATCGCAAAACAGTGGTTTGATAAAACCACCGATCATATAGTTCGAATCCCACATTCTGTTCTAGGTCCTGTCCAGCTAACAATACTAAGCTGTTAAATGGGGTTGGCAAAAGGGGTCTCTTTAGCACGTTTGCTTCCCAGCTGTCATATGTACAACAACAACAGACAAGTAGAATTCATCCTGTAAAAAGTTAATGTTGCAGAACCCGACATACTGATGTGCCACTAGCATCGTAATACAATATATTGTAAGGTCAATTAAGACAAAATATACCTTACCATGATCATGCTGTATAGTTTTTCAAATCTCCAGAATCTTATTTAATGTTAGAACAGCTTTTAATACTATAGAACTTCGTAAGTGTTCGATTAATGTATCAGCTTTATTCCTCTCGGAATATTGTATGTCTCCATATCTCCCTCTTTAGAAAGTTTCTTCGGAAAAAGCGGATCACAGATTTGTTTTTACCTAGTATAACCTGCAGAGATATAAGACTTAAGGTAAAAGCTACTTTTGAACGGGCGCAGCTCCTGTAATGCAGGCTACTTTTAAACATGATCAGCTCCTGTAATGATTAAGGGATAATCCCGCGGTAAGTGTGCTGTACCCAGAAAAAATATAATAGAGATCTCAGAGTCCGTAATTAAGTTACTACAAACAATGGCAGCAACTAACGGTTAGCTCGCATGTGGAAAACTGATTTTTTTTTAATAATGTACTATATGTTAAATGATTACATACCATTTACAGGGAAACCTTAAAAATTTTGCGTTGATACTACCATAATTTTATGTACCTCTATAGATTTGTGTGCCAATGATTTAAACTAAATAGTAGTTGATACTAAATACTAAAAAATTTTGTACCGTTACTTTTAAGTAATAAATGAAGCAACAAATAAATACATATTCACATTTGAACACTCTACAATTCGCTACGTTCCACGTTTTATGAACCGGACTTTTTACCAAATGCCTAGAGTATGCATTGGGTCGTATACACTTCAGTTCATTTTTAAACTAGTCGCTTGTTACAATAAATCTGCCAGTGATGCAGGACTTTAAAACTGTTTATATTTTTCCAACTGACCATATAGCGGCCACAATACTTTTTTAAGCTTTTTGTAAAGTAGGAATATATAAAACCCGTTCTTGTTTAATTTAAATATTGCAAAGGATATTTTTGTTTAAGAAGTTGAAATCTAGATTATATGAATTGAAAATTAGCAAAATTTATGATTTTCGGAAATGATGCTTTGATGGTTTTCGTATGTTTCATTAAAATCTAGTGTCTGAATAACTAATAATATGCACAAAAACTATAAAGGATTTAAAAACCTGCAACTAAAAATATTTCATACATTCTAAATCAGAAGTTCCCAACCTTTTCTGGACCACCGCCCCTTTACAGAAAAAAAAAAATCCATAATAGTTAATTATACCAAATATTAAAATATTGTTGCATAATATCTATACCTATTTTATCTATCTATCTATATATCTATCTATTAAGAATCACAAAGTAGAAATTAATTAAAAGGACCATCAAATGTAGTAAAAAAATTGTTTATTAAAAATTTAAAAATACACAAAAATTAATGAGTTGATTGACAATTTGTTAATGTCGGGTTCCAATTTCGTTAACATCAGTCGCAAATTGGCACGTTCAGTGATGTGCAGTCTGTTCCTTTTCTTAGACTGTAAATTAGCTCCTACACTGAACCCACACTCAGCAAAATACAATGAAGAAAAAGCAATTAAAAATTTCTATACTCTTGTCCACAATCCAGGGTAGAGAACTGGTATTGATTTTTGAAGCCAGAACTCTTGGTATCCATTTCTAAATTTTACTTTTAGTTCTTCGTTATTTGTGAGTTCTACGAATTCCTCTTCTAAATTTGATGATTCTGCTGTATCTGCATTTGCGAAAGGATCAAACACCTAAATCTTGGAATCGCTCCGTAAAATAAGCATGTAGAACATCCAAGTGTTGGCAGTAGTAAGTAAATCTTCCTGTTTTACAGGGACTGCTGATAATGTGGGAAAATTGCTGTACTCACCTCTACGTAGATTTCGTTCGAACAAAAGAAGTTTTCCCACAAAAACAGCTATAATGTTTTTTTGCTTTAAATAAATTCAACTCATCACCTTGCAATTTTAAATTGACTTCAATAAATATTTTAAATAGGTCTGTCAAATAAGCGATGTCATTTTTAGTGTTCCGTACGGAACACTTATAAGATCACTTCGGTGTGTGTCTGTCTGTCTGTCTGTCTGTCTGTCTTTATGTCTGTCTGTCTGTCACACCCGATTTTCTCCGAAACTATTTGACATAGAAAGTTGAAATTTGGTAATAATATAGGAATTGATGGCCTCATCAGAGCCGTGTAGTTTTGAGAGTTAAATTTTGACTTAAGGGGTTAGTTTTGGGGGGTGAAATCCGAAGTGAAAAAAATTTTTTTTACTAGGTCATCGAGTGTGGTGTCAAATGAAAGCTTGTGAAAACACGAGTAAAAAATGTATATATAATGTAATGCTTGCGCGCACTTTTCTTTGTATTATTTTTAAAAAATCGCGAAAAATCGCTGTCCCGCGCGTTATCTCGAAAAGTACTTATCAAAAAATTTTGAAAAAATTCCGGAATATTCTGCACGGGGTGTAGATTGAACGAAAATTATCACGAGTGCATTACCTTTAATAATTTTTCTGGTATTTAAAAAAAAACAAAAATTTCAAGGTCATCAGATTTCAGTAAAGATTGGAAACAATTTTTGTTGAAAACTCATTTGGTGTGTTTTTGTGAAGTCACTGATCATTTTATACATCTGTAACCAAATTTTTTATTTTAAAAGCAATCAACGTACGGAACACTAATTGCGCAAGTTCAACTTGCACTTGACCGGTTTTTATTGAATATAATCAAGATTTCTCGCGGAGTTTCGTGTCTCTGTTTTCTAATTTTATTGACTGCTCTAATAACGTAATGACGCGACATATGAAGGCGTTCATTCTGATTTTTTTTGCAGCCAAATACTGACGATGAATAACATAATGTACAAGGAGTACATCTGGTCTGCCTGTTTTAAATACGCTATGATTCTCCCTTTGTATCGGTTTCCAAATTTTTAGCAAATAATAGCTCTTGACAAATTTTTTCTTCTTTTATGAATCGAACGTATGATAAAAGTAGTGCTTATTTGGTAGAGTTGATTCATTGAATTGAATAGAAAATTTGCAAGTCTTTAAGTAATCGCATAATAATATTTCAACGTCTTTAGCCATTTCATCTATTCTTCTTTGCACCGAATTATTACTCGCAGAAATTTTTCTTATGATATCTGACGGTGTCTTATGATGAAAAACAGTTCTCTCCTCGTACAACTCTTTTCAAGAAATCTTTTATATGGAGAACCTCATCCCTTTAGAATAACTTGCCCAGGACTGTGTTTCCCACCGAGTACAGTTTACAGTGATTCAAGAGATTTCCCTGCAGCACGTGTGCTAGACCCATAAAAAAAATTACGTCTTTGACTACCGGCAAGATTAATTCCTCACCAATTGTGTGTAGCTTTCCTGCTTTTGCGATTAACAATGAAATATTATATGAGACTTATAATCCATCATCTTCTTGTTTAGAAGACGACGCCAAGAGGTTTGATATAATAGTTACCTGTTTTAAATATTTCTTTTCCAGTCCTTGAAAATAGGATAAATCTTTGTCCTTTTATCAGCATGCATTTTATTCAAATGCTCTGGTACCCTAGAAGGCTTCATGGCTTCATTTGAAAAAAACTTTTTGGCAAATTAAATACATATGGTAGGTAATGATTGATTTGTAGGAGAGTGCGTAAATCCATATTTAAAATACTCAATACTGTACTACTGGCATTTTTTCTTAGATTCAGACCTTTTGAAGTACAAAATTTGCCACGGTTTAAATAAATTAACTTTTCAACAGATTTATAGATAGTTATAAAAATAATGGCTATAATGACTTCTATCACTTTCACTCACTCACTCGATATGGATTATTGGCGAAGCACAAAAAAATAATAACTTGCTCTGTAGACAAGTCATTACAAGTTCCCATATTTTTGTCGAAACATGCTTGATTGCGTGAATCCAGTCTATGCTTACCAATTTGCAAGGACTTGTCACCGACAATACTAAACCGAATTAGTTATACGTATACCTGATGCTAATTTAAATTTTTTAATTCTTATTTACTCTATAACAATAAGATAAAACTTTTGGATAGCTAAGTTTTATCTTATTGTTATCGAGTTTTTTATTTCGTATCGAGTAGTTTATTCATGAAAACAGTAGGTATTTTCAAAATATTTTATTATATTAATTTTCTAAATAGGTAGGTACGACACGGCCGCCCCCGTTGATTATTTTAACGCCCCCCCCCCCTATCTTTGGACCGGCTACCGCTACATACAAGGCTCCAGCGCCCACTGGGGGGTGGTACCACCCCGCTGCGGACTTCTTCTAAGTGAGAGCATCCAATTGGAATGATTGTATTATTGGCTACGGACATATATTTAAATACACCTTGATTATTCAAACTACTGAAAAACTACATATGCCTCGTTTTTATATGACGTCATCTGTTATGTAGAACCTGGACAATTTTAAGAGTCCTAATTTATATTTTTTTACATGTTAAGACATTCAGAAGATACTTTTGAAACGTAATTTCAATTACAATTAATTTTAAAAATTCAAACATAGATCCTTTTTTTTGTTACTTTAGTTAATTTTTTGCGTAAAGCCTGCTTAAACAAAGATTGACGGGCTTAAGACTGACTTTAATTATGCACTTTGACTTATCAAGAAACTAACGCCATATATATATATATATATATATATATATATATATATATATATATATATATATATATATATATATATATATATATTTATATATATATATATATATATATATATATATATATATATATATATATATATATATATGTATATATATATATATATATATATATATATATATATATATATATATATATATATATATATATATATATATATATATATGTATATATGTATATATGTATATATATATATATATATATATATATATATATATATATATATATACATATATTATATATATATATATATATATATATATATATATATATATATATATATATAAAAATATATAAAAATATATATATATATATATATATATATATATGTATATAAATATATATATATATATATATATATATATATATATATATATATATATATATTTATATATATATATATATATATATATATATATATATATATATATATATATATATATATATGTATATAAATATATATATATATATATATATATATATATATATATATATATATGTATATATATATACATATATATATATATATATATATATATATATATATATATATATATATATATATATATATATATATATCATCTTTAAAACAACGCTATTGAACATTTGGGAGAATCTTGAGCGATTGCACTCGATATATCCAAGACATTTGGAAGAAAGGACTGTTACCCAGCTACGCTCTTATGATATGTCTGTAAAATTTTGCTTATGGCCCTCGTGTTTCCGTGAGAGTTCTTTACGAGCGGCAGTTGACGAGTTGCTTTCTAAAACCTCCACTATTAACGATGGTGTGCTCCAAGCCCCCATACTGGCTCACAGTCTCTATCTCTTTTACATTAACGACCTACTGGAAACGGCCCGAAATCAAATCTGCAGGTTTGGAGATGACAGTATACTTATTTCTTCATTTATTTTGAACGCTCAAACTACGGCGACTCATGCAAATATCCGCAGACAACAAGAAGTCGTTCAACGTAACAAAGACCAGGAAGAAATTCTGTCTTGAGATGACAGTAACCAAGTAGAATTTAATACTACAAAAGCCCAGACGGCAGTTATTATTGTTGTTGACAACTACCTAGTTATGTCAGGACACCCCATTCCTCTAGCATCATCACTCAATTTGCTAGGCGTTAACTTGGAAACAAATATATCTTGGCATGAACATGTTGCATGCCTAGCAAATAGAGCTTCTCAAAAACTGAGAATATTAATTCGAACTAGAAAGCATTACAATCTACTTTTAATTCTGTGCAAGGGTCAAATTCGACCAGTTATACTACTACCGCGTTTGGGGCTCTGTTACCAAACATGCACTACATTTGTTGGATACTATTTAGAAGAGAGTTATTCACCTGATTGGCAACCCAACACTCACCAGCAAGCTTGATTCCTTGGAATATCAAAGAAGGGTTGGCGATTTAAGGTAGTTCACTCCTGACAATCGGAGCCAAAAGTATAGTCCGATAATAAATACAAAAAGTTTAAAATACTCAATGGTAAAGTATTTTATTTTTGTCGGAGACTGTATTCGATACATGAAAACTTTCATATGCTAACCTTTATTAAAAATAAATGTGACAACACTGCCAATGGAATGACGTTTATATAGGTTATTTAGGTTATTTATTATACTTTTTGTATGTTTACTGTTTAGACCGTATTACTTCTATTTAAAATAAGAAAAATATATTTAAATAAAAAAAATGCCTTTCGATTATATTCAATAGCGACATAAAGGCAAATTTGCAAAGGGAAAGCTCATGAATAAACACAAAAAAAAGTATTTCGGCATAGAATGACGCGAAAAAAATAAAAATTGAAAAGCCTAACCTGTGTAGTGTTAGACGGATCGTTGAGTTAGATGAGTTAGGAAAAAATTTAAAGTGTTGTCTGTGTAAAAAACTAGAAAAGATAACTCATGAGATACTTTAAGGTCTTAATTCAATATTAGATATTTTTTGTGATGAATGTTGTGTTATAACGAAAGTACCGACTGGTAAAATGCGTATTACAAATAATAAGGTTAAACATTCAGATGTCAACACAAAAACTGTCCTAGGCAAATATTTATTTATTTTTATATAAATATATTTAGTGAATTATTTAATTTTTGTTTAGTAGGAACAACTATTATTTACATATATTTTTTTTATATTTATATAAACTTAATTATTTGTTATTTTGAACAAACTGGAATTTATATATTTTTTTTTAAAGATATGAACAGGAAATTGGTCCAGCAATAGAAGAAGCTGTCGAAAAGACAATGGCAAACCACGTGTAACCAAAGATACGCGAGTATTAAATAATGTAATTAGTTACTTTGCAGATAGTTTATAATACTTCACTTATTTACCATTAGTATCATTAATTATTTATTTAGTTTTACGGACAAACTTTATAAAACCTTTTTTTTAATGTATATGTAATACTATTATCAATTGATATGTAACAATGTTAATAAATAAACATAATATAAAAATATTATTGAAAAATTATTAAACCTACAAACATATTTTTGTTTAAATATGAATCTTTTAAATGTTAAAGAAAAAAATAATAAATATCAAGATACAAACTCAAATTTTTAATTAATACATTTAATATTTTTATTTGATGATTAAAGATAAAGTTGATAAATATATTGTGTTTATTCAATAAATTATTTAATCTACAAATGAATTTTAAATGTTAGCGCGTAAAATATGACAACATACAGCGTTGTCAAATTATGATATCGGTCTCTTACTATGCGGTTATTCTTTTAAAAAAATATCAACTTTAAATATTTATATCTTTTTAACAAATCGATAAAAAAAAAATATTTGTATTTCAAAATTTTTCTATTTTTTTTTCTTAGTAAATATTAGTTTTTTAAAAAATTCGTGAGAAAAGTTCTTAAGATATACACGAAACTATGCCTTTTTTATACGTCAATGGCCTATTGCATGTTAATTATGTGTACTTTAATTATGAATATCGCGCTTCACAATCGGTCATTTTTTTTTAATTAAGTGAAAAACATTTAGATTAACATCATATTTCAATTTCATCAGATTCCTAAGAAAAGTCGATTTACGAGTGAACTACCTTAAATCTGTATTTACAAGTTCTTTCATGGAAAGTGTTGGTTGGATGTAGCCTGCCTAATTCCTCCTGGAGCGTTCCATGCCAGTAATACACCTCGCGCTAACACATCACATCTGTATGAAGTTCAACTTGTCACACCTTATTCACATCTCATACAACCCTTTTCAGGCAGTCTTTTGCATAGAGGACCTCATCCCATTAGAATGATTTACCCAGGACTGTGTTTGATTCGAGTACAATTTACAACGATTCCAGACCAACGTGAATCGCTTTTCCGCACATGTGTCGCTCCTGTAGCACTCCAGGGATATCCCTGAATTACGTGTTCTATGTCCATAAAAAAAAATAAAGGATCATATAGGATGCGTTAAATATATTTTATTTCTGACCCTTTGATTTACTCAAAACTACGATACATATTAAAATAGCGGTATATTTTGCTAGAGTTAATATCATTTTATAATGCATAAAATATATTTAATACCTAAACCTAATTCTGTTTTCTTCATAAACATTGTGTCAATTTTTGTAAAAAACATTGTCGATCTGAAAAGTTTTAAAGTTAATAATGTCTATTTACTTTGAGAATGTTAATGAAAATTGAAAATTCATCCTTATTGGATGTTGTAATTAATATATTCAAAAAAGGAACGATACCTTTTCTGTAATCGCTTGTATAAACAAGAATTGCCGCCAAATAATGGTAAAAATTTGATATTATTAAGAAACATATTAGTCACATATATCAACTTAGGTAAAAAAGTTATATTCCATTTTTTAGTGTTCCGTATGAAACACTTATAGTATCACTTCGGTGTATGTCCATCTGGCATACCTTTTTCTGAAACTATTTGACATAGAAAGTTAAAATTTGGGGTGAAATTGAAGTGAAAAAAAAAATTACCAGGTCATTCAGTGGAGTGTCAAATTGAAGCTTGTAAAAACACGTGTTCAAAAATTTATATATAATGTAATACTTGCACACACTTTTCTTTGCCTTATTTTTAAAAAATTACGAGAAATCGCTGCCCCCCTTATCTCGAAAAGTACTGATCAAAAAATTTTGAAAAAATTCTGGAATATTCTCCACAGGGTGTAGATTGAACGAAAATTATCACGAGTGCATTACCTTTATTAATTTATCTGGTTTATCAGTTTTCACTAAAGATCGGAAAAAAACTTTGTTAAAAATACATTTGTGGTGTGTTTTGTGAAGTCACTGATCATTTTATACTTCCATAACAAAAATTTTTAATTTAAAAGCAATCAACTCCAACGTACGGAACACTAATTGCGCAAGTCTGACTTGCACTTGGCCGGTTATTATTTTTACTGTTGTTTCTCAAACTACACTCATAGCTGTAAATTATATCACTCTTTTTGAATATTAAAATAAATTAGAATAAAAGCGTTCTATTAAAAATAGCCGTCTGTATCATTAAGAACATTTAACCCAGTTTTTCTCAATAACATAGTTTTTCACAAAAGTTACAAAATATAAGGTTCTACTGCTGGTACCATTGGCGCCAATACACCTATGAGTAGCAATTTGATCGGTTTGAAAACTTTATTTAAAACATTCACAGTTTAATACCGATTAAATCTCAAATACATATTACCTGACATTGGTCAGAATAAAAATTTCACATTAAGCTCAGAATTCTTTTAAGAGATACGGAAGGCAAAAGTAGGGAACAAGTTATCCAATTTAGTTTTGTTTATTAAGTTATCTCCAAAAACTAAGTTTAACCAAGAGAAATGTAATAGACAAAAGTTGTCGGGTTGGATACGGGCTTTTAAATAAAAAATCATTAAAGTTTTGGGCCATGGCCCCGTATTTACATGGATAATAAAATATGTTGACCGTAAAATTATATATTATGAGAGAACCATAAACCCAATACAGTAGCGAAAGTGAGCTTCAAGTTGGTGACAAGTTTGTGACAGCTTTTAAAATGGCAACTCAATATTTACATCTGATCTCGAAATATACTCGTATCTTTTGAAATGTATTGTCGATTGTTTCTTGATGTGACTACGGTTTATATGAATTTAAAGTCAGTAGGAAGAGAGAGTTTGTATAAAAAGAGAATTAAAACCGTTTGTAAGTGAAGTTGAAAAGGCTGATAAACTGTTTATATGATCATAGGAGAGGGAGGTTATTGTTGTGCCATTGACAAATGTAAAAATAATTCAAAAAGTACGCCATAGTGAGTTTCTTCTTCTTCTCCAAAGATGTTGAAAGGTAAGTGAATTAATTGAATAACATAAATTGCGTAAGAAATCGCACGCGGATAAATTAAATAATCCTGAGAAGCTATTTCTCTTATGACATTGTTTTGGTTATAGAGCAAAGATTTGGCTTGCAGCACTCAAACACGTCCTCAATTGCCCAATTGAAAATCTGTTCAATGTAAATAAAACATATTATTTTCTATTGGTTTCTAGATTAGTGATAAAGTCACATTTCAAAACGTATTTATTAAAAGGGTCAAAAAAATTATTTTTTTTTCAAATTCGTCAGGTTTAGCTTGAATATAATTCTACCTGTGAGAAAAGAATACTTCGTTTGTCAAAAGCTATTAACACAGGTAAAAATACTTATCAGAGTCGGATTTTACTGCAGTTACAATGAGGCCCAATCAGGCCCAGAAACATTTAGTCTGTATTCAGACATAAAATTCCTTGCTAAATGTAAATATGTATTTAAAAATTTGGGTTCCAGTTTGGACCTTATAGAGTCTCACCAAAGCGTTGGGACTTTATAATCATGAAAATCTGATATGCCTATTCAATACCCTGGAGAAAATGCTAAATCTTTTGTCTGCAACATTTTTTCTGAAAATGCCTTCTGGTCAAGTTTTTCACTTGTATGCATCTCTTTCCTAACAAAACGCTCCATTCTTTCTGTTTTTTTTTAGTATTACTCATGCTGCATTAACTTGACATTTTATTAAAGCAAAAATTTTTAAACATTTGTGTAATATCTATTATTTCGAATGATAAAACTTTGCACAGTAACATTATTTCTGTTTAAGATCTCCCGCTGGTCCCCTTTTTAACATGGCGGACTGTTTGGGCCTTATAGAGTCTCAACAAAGCGTTGGAACTTTATAATCATGAAAATCTGATATGCCTATTCAATTCCATCAAGATAATGCTAAATCTTTTGTCTGCAACATTTTTTTTCTGAAAATGCCTTCTGGTCAAGTTTTTTCACTTGTATTCATCTCTTTCCTAACAAAACGCTCCATTCTTTCTGTTTTTTTTAATATTGCTCATGCTGCATTACCTTGACATTTTATTAAAGTAAAAATTTTTAAACATATGTGTAATATCTATTATTTCGAATGATAAAACTTTGCAAAGTAACATTATTTATGTTTAAGATCTCCTGCTGGTCCCCTCTTTAACATGGCGGACTGCCACGTGACCTCTTGAAAACGGAGACCTGATTTTCCTATACGGTTACCCCTGAGTTTCGCTACTGTACTGGGTTTACTGTGACCATAACGTCCAACTTATTTTGAAAGTTATTGTACCTGAAATATTATGCATTCAGTAACCCTTATCACTCCATTAATTTTCGTACATAGTAATTTTCCTAATAGAACTAAATTTACGAAATATCAAATACAAGTAGGATTCATCTATACTGCTTTAATTATTCGTATCCGTCAAACTGTTACTAGGCACAACTTAAACTTTTCCCCTGACCAATATCTCTTCGTACACTATTACTGAGAACATCTATAAGTTTAAAGCTCGAGGGACAAAAATAGCCTAAATAACCTATCATTAAAAAACTGATATTAATTTAGTCCTCATTTGACTTCAAGGGTTGCCTATTTTATTTAAACTGTTCTCGTAACAAAAGAGTTCTGTATTTAAATAAGCAGTCACTACTCTCAAATGAATGAAAATATACTCAAGGGTTACTTTCTGAATTAATTCCCAAGTTAGTATTTTTTTAAGTATGGGATTATTATTTTTTCCTAATGTGGGTGACAGTTATTGCAGTTTCATTCAAAAATACTAATATAGAATTCTTTTTATTTTCAAAAGCTAATGAAGCATGTAAATATTTTTCCCATGTTTATTCGCAAACATTCATATTTCATGATTTAAAAAACTACTTTCACCATATATTATTATCTATATTTTTATACCAAGTTTTTTTAAAAAAGAAACGAGTTTTTTAAAATCTTTAAGAACTCTGGTTGTAATTTAATTCTAAACGATATAGCGAACGGA
>CM032453.1:105583684-105601184 GCA_019049505.1 Pachyrhynchus sulphureomaculatus | reverse complement strand
AGACCAAACAACAATCTAAACAATGGGTTACCAAGGGGGAATCTGCACCAATGAATATTATTCATCGTTATTGGACCGTTTGAAAACCGAGCTGCAAGAAAAACGCCCGCGATTGGCCCACAAGAAAGTCCTTTTCCATCACGACAACGCGCCAGCACACACCTCAGCAGTTGTGGTCGCAAAATTAATGGAAATAGGATTCCAACTCGTTTCACATCCACCCTGTTCTCCAGACTTGGCTCCCTCGGACTACTATTTGTTCCCCAATTTGAAGAAATGGCTGGCGGGACAAAGATTTTATTCAAACGAGGAGGTGATTGCAGACACTAATGAATATTTTGCAGATTTGGACAAATCCTATTATTCGGAAGGGATCAACAAACTAGAACATCGTTGGACGAAGTGTGTAAGCCTAAAAGAAGACTATGTCGAAAAATAAAAAAGGTTTACCCCAAACACATAAGTAGTTTTTATTTTTGCACGGACTTTTCAAACCAGCCTCGTATATCCTGCTTATAATGAATAGATAATCTGATAAATAATTATTTTAAAAACGGATTTATTAAATTTTGGTTTATTATAAATAATGCTCTGAATAATCATTTGGTCCATAACGTTTGTTGTGATATTGCAAATTGCTAACTCTATTAAATAATGCTTTATTTTATTACTTCTCGCATTTAATAATATATAAAAAACAAAAAAGTTATTGTGGTTGATACCAAACTACAACAAATACTTTATACTTAGAAAATGCAAGTACCTAATTGAAAACCCACGCCTTGCTTTCCTTTAATTCCACTCTTTAACCTGTTTACGTCAGAGCACGAATTTTACTTAGGGGAAAGAAAGCAATTTGTGTTAATTTTATATATCAAACTACGTAAAATATTCTATCTTAAAGACAAGATAATTGTTTTCCTTATAAATTAAAATAAATATTAAGTAGCCTAATTCTTTTCCTCTTCAGGGTATTAAATTCCTATAAAAGACTCCTCTAGCATAGCTGAAGGCAATACTTTTAACAACAAAGTTTTAAATTGGGAATTATACAAGCGATTTTCCGTATTAAAAAATCTACTATACACTAATATTTTTTACAATGGATTGAAAACTACCGGAACTAAAAAACGTAGAAATAACGGTCACGAATTTTCCTTCTATGGTTGATATAACAACATTCGTAATCACTTTATATCGTATGTAACTAGAATTTAAAAAGTTTGACAATAACAATTGAAGCAGAAATAACAAATAGGTTTATGATTAAAAATTTTAATGTTGATGTTCAAAAAGTCATCTCATCTTACCAACAAACGACTATTTTTACTACCCTCACTAAAGATAGTATTCTATTCGTGAAAAAATTCATCATTATTAACTTATTCCATCCATAGTCGGATGTAAGCTTCCCCAAGTTGTCTCCAATGAGCTTAGTTGTTTGCTTTTTGCATCCAGTCGTGTCCTGCGAATCTTTTTATGTGGTCCGTCCATCTTGTCTGTGGTCTACCTCTGCATCGTTTGTGTTCTCTAGGCCTTCATTCAACTATACGGCGTGTCCATCTGTTATCATTCATCTTTGCGATATACCCCGCCCAATTCCACCTTAATATATGTATTCATTGTATTAACATACATCTGTCACTTTTGATCTCCTTCGAATCTCGATATTAGGAATATGATCTTGGAGTCTAATATTTATCATTCTCCTCTCCATTACTCTTTCGGTTACCTGGAGTTTATTTATTATACTTATATTTAAAACCCACGTTTCAGTGCCATATGTTAATACCGGTAGTACATATTGAACGAACACTCTGGCTTTTATTGTATTTAGAATGTCCAATTTAAATGTATATTGTAATCTTCCAAACGCAGAACAAGCTAACGAAACTCTTCTCTCCAAGTCGGCCCTTAAATTATTTTTTGATATTTCGATTATATATGAATGTTTATACCTTTCCTATTCTTTTACCTTTTATTAATAATTTCTGGCTGTTATCTTCACTTTCGTTGTTCAAATATTTGGTTTTGGTGAAGTTTACTTTTAGGCCTATTTCTTGAAACTTGTTATTTAATTCCATCAGCATTTCTTGTAATTCTTCTTTTGTGTTGGCGATCAGAGTGACATCATCTGCGAACTATAAGTGATTTAATCGTCCACCTTCAATTATTATTCCTTTATTATCCCACTTTAACGATTTGAACATTTCTTATTCAACGTGAGCAGCTTTGGGAATATCGAGTCGCCTTGTCTAATTCCTCTTTAATTTTGATTTTATTTGATTTCTCTTCAAGCATTATTTGTGAAGTGACATTTTTGTATATGTATTCAAGAAGAGTGGTATGTCTTTCATCGACTCTGCTGTTACTTAAAGCGTTAAGGACTGCCCATGTCTCTACCGAATCAAATGCTTTTTCGTAGTCAACCATTGCTGTCCAGACGGTGACCTTATATTCATTTGCTTTTTCCACTAGTAATCTAATTGTTTGAAGATGGTCCAAACTGTTGTATCCCCGGCTAAATCCCGCTTGTTCACGTAGTTGATAACTGTCTAATTTGTTCGTTAATTTATATGTTATAATTCTAGTGAGTATTTTGTATAGTACCGATAACAGGCTGGTGGGTCTGTAATTCTCCAATTTATATTTGTTCTCCTTTTTAAAAATAATCACAATCAACGCTTTTCCCCAAGGTGTTGGTATTTCACTTTCTATAAGGCACCTGTTAAATAGAACTTGAAGAGATTGTATTATCTATGCCCCTCATATAGTGTTTGATAATATTTCTCTGTAGCTTCCTTTATCTCTTTGATTTATGCGATCTCTTGGTTATCGTTATTTACAAGTTTTATTATTTGATGTCTCCCTTCATTCATTTGTTTGTTTAGGTGTTTCAAACGTTTTCTCTCTTTCAGAATTTCTTCTATTTTCGAGTTTCTGTATTGTCTGACATCTTCTCTGACCTTTTTCTTTATTTTTTTGTCTATTTTTGCTAATTATAATCTGTCATTTGTAGGATTATTTATTAGTAGTCTTCTCTGTTTCATGAGATTTTGTGTCATTTATTGTGTTTTGTCTTTTTGGGATGTTGCCATTTGTTTTGTTGTCATGAGTAAACTGTTGGTTATTTGTGCGTTTAGTTCATCAAGTTCTATTTGGTAGTTTATGTGTTTTGTATAATTTTCCAGTGCTTGTTGATATTCGTCTGTGTTTTGCTTTATTATTTCTGTTGGTGTCTTTATCTTTGTATGCTTTATCAATCTACGTCTTTCCTGCTTCAGATTTATTCGTATTTTTGCTCTGAGCATCCATTGGTTACTGCCAATGCTTATCGTGTTCAGGGCTGTCGTGTCGATTACAATATTCCTGTCATTTCATAAAACATAATAAATTTCCCTTCTTGTTATACCATCTGGGCTTTGCCATGTCCATTGTCTATGTTCTGGCTTTTGGAAAAATGTGTTCATAACGTACACGTTATTTTAGTTTATAAAATTTGATAACATTTCTGCTGTGCTGTTCCTCCTACCCAAACCAAACTTTTTGACACGCTTCTCATTTGGATTTGGTGGTTTCCGTATTTTGGCATTGAAGTCGCCGATTGTTATGCTATATCTTGTTTTATGGTGAAGGTGAAAAAAATTACCATCCGAGCTTTTCACATTTCTTAACATTTAGGCAGTCATGAAAAACATATACACGAAATGAGATATTCATTTCGGCATTCTAAGTATATCCTTAGCGTTTCAAATGTAAATAAATATATCTAAATAAAAAATCCTATTAATTATACTATTTACCATAATTTATTTTTAAATCTTCATTTCTCTACACTATCACAAAATTTGAATTCGAAACGTTTTGGCAAGTTGTGAAATATTCCACCTAACTGATACTAATAACGATGATTGTCCCATGAATTCCCAATTACAGTGTTTAACTTCGCAAGACGGCAATAATGCTAACTATTGTTAGCGTTGGGTAGGTTCAAACTCACAGAAAATTACAAGGAACCGCTACCCGTTATCAATAAGACCCATGAGGTCAAACTTTGCGCATTCTGTTGTCCCAGAAGAGAAGATGGGTTAAAGTCAAACAACAAGGCAAGTTCAAAACACTGTTAATTTATTATACAACAGATAATGAAATCATTATCAAAAACACGATAGTAAAAAAAAATATATAGCAAATGTCTAAGTAAAATAAAATATAGAAAATTGAATAAATGGTAAATGTAATCAATATATCTAAATTAATGGTAAATGGAGCGAAAATGGAAAAAATAGTGAGTGTAAAAAATAAAAATAAATGAAGGAACAAGGTAAGTGAATACTTGAGTCACACTGGAGTCAATGTGGGTTAAAAAAAAGTAAAAATAAAAAAATATATAATTTCGTCGAATAACAGCTATTAGCTTGCTCTTTAAGCTTAAGAGAATTGTTGAAACAGTAAGCTATAAATATACATCAAAATATAAGAAAGAATGTGACTCAAAATATCTAAGACAGGCAGTTCATTTTTATACTATCACACAATTCTGGGTATTAAAAAACCTCTAATCAATAATTCTAAAATTAAATGACTGATATTCAGCCAGAATATACATATTATGTTTCAGGACAAGATAGCCAGTTAAAATTTACAGTATGACATCTACATTATGCAGTTACTAACTACTAAAATCCATTAAAAGGTGTTAAAATTGTCATCGCATAGCATTTGAAAAATAGCTCCCTTAAGTTGGCCACATTTCACAGCAGCTAGCCCGATCATCATCAACATGGTAGCTAACATGATAAGCAACGATCGTTGAACGATCATGGTACCCGAAGAAGAAGAAGAATAAAATAAAACATTTTAACTAAAATATTAATGGTAAATTACATATTCTGTAATTATAAATTTTCATGTGATTGATAAATAAAAATAAATTTGAAATAAAAAAAATAATAGTTTTAATAATATAATAATATTTTAAATGAATAAAGTATTATAATTAGAAATCTTGTAAAAGTTAAATAAATAACTAACATATGTATAAATACATAGTGTCTTAATATTTTGTAAATATACAATTTCTTTTTAAAATAGCAAAGGCAATTTTATTTTTACACATAATATGGAAAATCTACAAATATTGTGTATAAAGAGTGTATTCTGTTAGTATAAAAATTTGTTTGAATTATTATAAAAAAGTCTTGTTTGATACAAGAAGCTCTCATGAAATATAGTAAAGTAAATTGGGAAGAAATAACCGGTCAAGTGCAAGTTGAACTTGCACAATTAGTGTTCCGTACGTTAATTGCTTTTAAAATAAAAAATTTTGTTACGGTAGTACAAAATGATCAGTGACTTCACAAAACACACCCCAAATGAGTTTTCAACAAAGTTTGTTTCCAATCTTTACTAAAAATGATGACCTTGAAATTTTTGTTTTTTTTTATGTATGTATTTATATATACCAGATAAATTATTAAAGGTAATGCACCCGTGATAATTTTCATTCAATCTATACCCCGTGGAGAATATTCCAGATTTTTTTCAAAATTTTTTGATCAGTACTTTTCGAGATAAGGTAGGGGGACAGCGATTTTTCGCGATTTTTTAAAAATAATGCAAAGAAAAGTATGCACAAGTATTATATTATATATATATATATATATATATATATATATATATATATATATATATATATATATATTTATTTTACTCGTGTTTTCACAAGCTTTCATTTGACACCACACTCGATAACCTAGTAAAAAAAAATTGTTTTCACTTCCGATTTCACCCCTCAGAACTAACCCCTTAAGTCAAAATTTAACTTTCAAAACTACACGGCTCTGATGAGGCCATCAATTCCTATATTAATTCCAAATTTCAACTCTCTTTCGGAGAAAATCGGGTGTGACAGACAGACAGACACCGAAGTGATCTTATAAGTGTTCCGTACTAACACTAAAAATACACGATATGACGGATGATGATTTTTTGCTACAACAATTTATGGAACATGGTGAACTATGCATCACAATACATTAATACAAAGGAGTTGTGGTAATATACACATAAAAACAGAAAATATACTCAAAAACTATTATTGTGTATCATTTGCATTAGAAAATTTCGTTATTATAATGGACCTATTTACAAGGGATTCAAATACACGTTGGAAATAGTGTGATAAAATTATATATAACTTCTTTATAAACGGTGGCAACAACTATCTGAAATTACAACGAATTATGTGATTTCTGTTGCAATAGTTTCAATGTCCTTTTATATTATTTTTCTTTAGGAAAAGTAGTATGTTTTAATAATTATCCTAATATCACTCATACAACGTGGAAACTAAGGGATACAATAAAATATCACAAGAAGGACTACAGATACAGAGCTACAACAACACCTACGAAATTGCTTCTAAACTTAAATGACTGACATTCTGCCAGAACATACGCAATATGTTTCGGGACAAGATAGCCAGTTAAAAAATTTACAATATGACCCCTACATTATGCAATTACTAACTACTAAAATCCATTAAAAAGTGTTAAAATTGTCATCGCATAGCATTTGAAAAATAAATTACTCCCTTAAATTGGCCACAATTCACAGTAGCTAGCCCGTGGCGCTAAAAAAAAGTACCTCGAAGGAAAAAATATAAAACGCGGCCCTAACTTTCTCAGAATCTATTTCAATCAGATCAACAAAAGGTTAATTAAGTTACAAAATAAGCCTACATTACCTAATGATTTCATCAATTATTATATTGAAAAATAGTGAGCTCAAGGAATCCTCTTGGCAAATTCCTTTCTCTACCCGTATTGGCTCTTAAAATTTATTTTACTACGTTTAAATACTATATGTTTTTTGAGTTAATATTTTTTTTGGCTTTGATGATATTGTGTCTTTTGTAGGGGAGATACACTACATCTTCTCGAAGTAGAAACTTCTCTAAGCCAGTGAAACATTGGAACGTTGACGTATTGTATTCTATCAAAAGGATCCGTGCAAGATCCCCGTGATCTAACCCCCTATTCCTCTGCTAGTATAACATGCTCGTTGATTTTGTTTGTTATTACCTTTATTGTTAGTTTTAGACTTATAGCAAGGAGGTTTATTTCTCTCTAGTTTTCTAGTACCTATTTATCGCCCCTCTCTCAATATCAACAGTGTAAGTTTTCCATTCACCACGAATTTTATTACGAGTTAAGCCTTAACTTTTTCTATTTCAAAGCTGTGAAGTGCTGTTTCTATATCTTCTTTTCATCAAAAATTCAATATTTATTACTATCTGTATGTTTTCACTTCTTTGTTGAAAAGTTCCGTTAAATATTTTACCCATACTTTTATTCCTATGCAATTAGTATTTATTCGTTCATTAGCTCCTTTCATTTGACTACTGATTAAACATCTTGTTTGGTTTTAAAGCCTGTGAAAGTCATTTTTCTTTTCTTAATTATTGATAATAACGAAAGCTTCTATTTAAATATTTTTTGCCCAAACGTCGGGTTATTTTAATGAAAAAAAAAACATTTGTTAACAATATTGCCAGAATGTAGAAAAATAACCGGTCAAGTTGGACTTGCGCAATTAGTGTTCTGTACGTTGATTGCTTTTAAATTTTTTTTTTTTTTTTCTGCGGAGGTATAAAATGATCAATGACTTCACACAGCACATCCCAAATGAGTTTTCAACAAAGCTTTTTCCCGATCTTTACTGCAAACTGATGACCTTGAAATTTTTTTATATACCAGAAAATTATCACTCGTGATAATTTTCGTTCAATCTACACCCTGTGGAAAATATTCCAGAATTTTTTCAACATTTTTTAATCCGTCCTTTTCGAGATAGTGGGGGAGGACAGCGATTTTTCGCAATTTTTTTAAAAATAATACAAAGAAAAGTCTGTACAAGTATTACATTATATATATTTTTGAACTCGTGTCTTTACGAGCTTTCATTTGACACCCCATTCGATGACCTAGTAAAAATTTTTTTTTACTTCTGATTTCACCCTCCAAAACTAACCCCTTAAGTCAAAATTTAACTTTTAAAACTACACGGCCACTAGTGCCAAATTTCAACTTACTGTATCAAATAGTTTCCGAGAAAATCGGGTGTGACAGACTGACGGACAGACGGACATCGAAGTTATCTTATAAGTGTTCCGTACGGAACGCTAAAAAGGAGTAAATGTTTCATTACTTGTCTTAAGGAAGCGCTTATATCAATATATTAAACTAAATAGTATGAAGATGGATTGAAAAGTTCGCGGCCTCACCAAAAAATAATTATAATATTTTTATTATAGTACCCTCAATAAGTTCATACTTTCTTTGGTTGTCACAGTGTAAAATTTTGTTGCTGTAGAATTTGTAGTTTTTAGGTTAGAACATCAAATTTAACAATTTCTTTATTAATCAAAATGTCCTTACAAGATTCTAACTACATTTGCTCTTATATTCTATGGATTCTACGAATACAGGGTGCTTTAACAGCATCCTCATTCGTATGAAATGCCTTACGGCGGCTGGTGTTCTGCCACTGGTATTAGAACCTTGTGTGCCTGTTTATGAAATTATCATTTTCGACAAGGTCTTACATGATATTTTCGTTATTTATTTTACGATAAAAGGTGTTTTTACTATTAGTTGTTTATATTGGATGCGATTTTTAAATTGTTTTTAATGGGAAAAAACGACAGAAAAAGCCAGCTTGGGTTTTGTAGTATTGTAGCAAAATTATTTACTTTAAACATTTCTATTCTAATCGCTTTCATTCTTCTTCCTTTCATTCCTTTTCTTCCACACTCTCTATCATACCAATATGTTCCATTCCCCTTTTATTTACGTTTGTTTTTTTTTGTTTATTTGTGATATATGGTAGCTTAGCCTATTTTATATACATATTTAAAATTATAATTGATATATATATATATATATATATATATATATATATATATATATATATATATATATATATATATATACATATACCTACATTTACATATACGAGGCTGGTTTGAAAAGTCCGTGCAAAAATAAAAACTACTTATGTGTTTGGGGTAAACCTTTTTTATTTTTCGACATAGTCTCCTTTTAGGCTTATATACTTCGTCCAACGATGTTCTAGTTTGTTGATCCCTTCCGAATAATAGAATTTGTCCAAGTCTGCAAAATATCCATTAGTGTCTGCAATCATCTCCTCGTTTGAATAAAATCTTTGTCTCGCCAGCCATTTCTTCAAATTGGGGAACAAATAGTAGTCCGGGGGAGCCAAGTCTGGAGAATAGGGGGGATGTGAAACGAGTTGGAATTCTATTTCCATTAATTTTGCGACCACAACTGCTGAGGTGTGTGCTGGTGCGTTGTCGTGATAGAAAAGGACTTTCTTGTGGGCCAATCGCGGGCGTTTTTCTTGCAGCTCGGTTTTCAAAAACGGTCCAATAACGATGAATAATATTCACCTGTAATAGTTTTACCCTTTTCCAGATAGTCGATGAGGATTATCCCTTGCGAATCCCAAAAGACAGTCGCCATAACCTTTCCGGCCGAAGGAACGGTCTTCACCTTTTTGGTGCAGATTCCCCCTTGGTAACCCATTGTTTAGATTGTTGTTTGGTCTCAGGAGTATAGTAATGTATCCATGTTTCATCCACAGTGACGAAACGACGCTTAAAGTCCTCCGGATTCTTCTGGAACAGCTGCAAACCATCCTTGAAACACTTCACACGATTCCGTTTTTGGTCAAGCGTGAGCAATCGCGGCACCCATCTTGCGGATAGCTTTCTCATGTCCAAATGTTTATGCAAAATATTATGTACCCGTTCAGTCGAGATGCCCACAGCATTAGCAATCTCACGCACCTTAACTCTTCTGTCATCCATCACCATATCATGGATTTGATCAATGATTTCTGGAGTCGTAACCTCCACAGGCCGTCCAGAACGTTCAGCGTCACTTGTGCCCATACGGGCAGTCCGAAAATTTTGAAACCACTTATAAACTGTTCTAATCGAAGGTGCAGAGTCACCATAATGTTTATCAAGCTTCTCTTTAGTCTCCTGAGGCATTTTGCCTTTCATAAAGTAATATTTAATCACCACGCGAAATTCTTTTTCGTCCATTTCTTGAAAATCACTCGACTTCCTTGATTCACACGAATGCCAAACATAAAGAAATAGACCAATATGGCTGAAACTTGGTGTGCGTTCATTCAAGAGATGCTACTAACTAAACATGACCTCGATACGCGCCGGTGGTGCCATCTCTCGGACTTTGCACGGACTTTTCAAACCAGCCTCGTACATATCTTAATCTAATTTATGTACACATTTTTTACATATTTCTAATTTTACTGCACTTCACTAGCACTGAGGTTTAAAGCTTTAAATTTATTAAATTATATATAATTTGTACAATTTACATTATCCTGTTTATTTATGTTGTATATAGTTTTAGTTAACCAAAATTTCAATCAAGTTTTATATTTTATTGTTTGTTACTCCGTACAAACTCCCAGCGCCCGACAGCTTTAGGCCAACGCATCATAGTTAAACTTTTAGACGCATTTTAGGCATTCAAGCTGCCGAGCGCTAGTTTCCCATACATGAGTTATCTCTTTATTACATGCATCCTAACTCGTCCAAACTGCATTCATTACAAGCACATTCATGGTGTTTCGAAATAAATTAATGATCTATGGTATAGCGATTTATGTATGGGGTTATGTATAGTTCTGATTTCCATCAAGTCTTGCGTCAATGTCGATATTTGCGGTTCGTATCTGTAAAACTTTTCGGCAGTTTGGTCCAAGTATTCTCGTACCGTTTGTATGTTTGCCATATTATGTAGATCTCTAATTCTTGTATATCTGTTACTTGAAGTTACCCGTCTTAGTATTTTGTTTTGCATACGTTCTAATCTATATGTTTATGTATCCGAAATGCCACACCAAACTGACGTGGCGTACATTAGTACTGGTCTAATAATTTGTTCATAGATCATTAATTTATTTCTCGGCTCCAGATGCGAATTCGGTGCCAACAATGCATACAAGCCTTGCATGGCAATAAATGCTTTTTGGAGTAGGTGTGATACATGCTAATGGAATTTTAAACGCGAGTCCATCATGACACCCAAATATTTTAGTTTGTTTCTGGTTAGAACGACTTAGTGATTTTAGTGAGACCAAGTGAAGTGTTTTCGTAAAAATGGAAAAAATTAAACAACGTGCGGTCATCAAGTACCTGTTTAAAAAAAGATTAACAGCAAAGGAGATCCACGATGATATAAAAACAACACTAGGGGAATCTGCTACGTTATATACCACTGAGAAAAAATGGGTTGCAGAATTTAAAAGTGGGCTAGAGAGCATCGAAGATGACCCTCGCTCCGGCCAGCCCACGATGTCTACGACTGAAGAAAACATCGGCAAAGTGTATGATCTCATATTAAAAGTCCGTAGATTAACTATCAGGGAGATTGCAGACACTATAGGTATCTCGTATGAACGAACACAAAACGAATTCGACTCGCGATTTCTCGCGACTTTTTGGAGATGTTTAAGGCTGATCCGCAAGATTTTCTTAACAGGTTTGTGACAATGGACGAAACCTGGGTTCACCACTATACTCCAGAGTCAAGACAACAATCCAAGTAGTGGAAAAAATCTGGTGAATCGACCCCAAAGAAAACAAAGGCAATTATGTCGGCCGGAAAAGTGATGGCGTCAATTTTTTGAGATGCTAAAGGTACTATTATGGTGGACTTACCTTCCGAAAGACGAAACAATAAACTCGACTTACTAATGCACCCATTTGCGTCGTTTACGTCAAGAAATTAAAGAGTAACACTCAGGATTACTGAGAAAGAAAGTTTTGTTTCATCAGGGCAATGCTCACGTTCACACGTTTGTTGAGCTCAAATTCGTGATTGTGGTTTCGAATTGTTGCCCCACTCGGCTTATTCTCCTGATTGGACACCTTCGGACTTTCATTCATCTGTTTCCAAACCTAAAAAAAACACCTCGGTGGCCAGAAATTTTCATCAAATGAAGAAGTCGAATTTGCAGTTAACCAGTATTTTGAAGACCTTGAGGAATCTTTTTTTCGAACAAGTGTGGAAGCTTTGAAAAGCAGGTGAAAGAAGTGCGTAGAGCTGAGTGGAGATTACGTCGAAAATATAAAAATATTTTTGTACGTATTTTATTTTGTTTCCTTGACTATGCCGCGAACTTTTCATTCCATCCATAACGCAAAAAAAATATTTTTGCATTATGTTTTTGTTATCTCAAAAAATACTGCGACAGTTACATTAGCGCTGGAACATTTATTCAATAATAATACACACATAAAAATTAATGAACCTGTTTAGTTTGTTTTTAACTTCGGAAATATATTGTGTATTATTTTCGTTGACATTATGAACTTAAATTTTACAATTTAAAATTCCCGAAATCCTGAATGGTGGAGTACATTAAAAAAAGACGAAATATGAAACATGAAAACTCCGTGTCAATGTCCCTGTCAATGTCAATGATTTGCACGACGTTTCGTCAAAATCTCATTTGGCATTTTGAAGTGCTCTTGCTGCTGCTACTCGATACTATTATCTTGCTGTTGCTGCCGCTCGAAACTGACTCATAAGTTCATAGTATCAAATGGCAGGAACAGCAAGAGCACTTGAAAATGCCAAATGATATTTTAACGAAACGTCGTGCAAATTCATTGTTAGACGAACGGATTAAAGCCTGGAATTTTAATAGATTTTATTGGTAACATCATTGTCTGTATATTTTATAGGATAACAACATAATTGTAATAGGTGTTTACCAATGAAATTGACTTTAGCACCCTCTAGACCCGAATATTTTTGGACCAAAATTTCAGAGATCTCTATTTACATCTAATAGAAGGTTTTTAGCCAGATATAAAAACTTTTTTTTTGTGGTCAACCTAATATATATGTATATATATATATATATATATATATATATATATATATATATATATATATATATATATATATATATATATATAGAGCCGTTTAATATTACATTAACAAAAATTAATTTAATAAATGCAAACACATAATGAAAATTCCGTTAACGCCTCTCTGGCAGTAGTAATTCTACCATTTACGTTTTTTTTGAAAATCTAACCTAAAAACCGAGTAATAGAGCTGCTGGCTATTTTATACATTATGCTTAATGGATAATCCATTTTGAATTATAAAAACATTAGAAGGATAGGATAAAAGAGGCTTACTGGTATTTTGCATGTTTTCAGATAATAATAAACTTTTATTACTTTCGTAAAAATGATATTTTAATTTTATTACTTTCATAAAAATTATATTTAAATTGCTGCATATAATACACTTTTTTAAAAGCGATTATATTTTGTATGTTTATATGATTATATTTACAATGTGTGGCTTTGAATGCATTTTTTATCACATATTTTTCGAAGAAAGTATCACTTTTTGATATTTATTAATTCTCAAGCTTAATATTCTAAATACTGCCTTAGCTCTCAGCACAGGGTATTTTTTTATCATCTCTATCTGTAAAAGTATAGTTTGACTAGTTAATGAAGTTAGCTATTTTCGTTTACCTAAACTAATGACATAACATGTTAAATATAATAAAGTTACAAGTAATATTTTAATAAATAATGTTTGTTATCTTTTGAATGCCTAATATTTAGAAAAACGGAATTATATATATATATATATATATATATATATATTATATATATATATATATATATATATATATATATATATATTTACTACTTTTTATCCATTCATCTAGCTTTTGACATAGTTTAAAATACCACAAAAGAAACACCATCCCATTAGGATTATTATAATATACCCCACCCCTCAAAAATCGAACTAATAAAAATATAACAGGCACACTAAATTCATTGTTTCTGGATACAAATGGCAATAAAATATTTGTAAAGGTTTTTTTAAATACTAAATTTTGCATTTTAAAAACATAACAGTGGCAAGATAGCAAATTCTGTTGTAATTTTCTTGTATATACGAGGCTGGTTTGAAAAGTCCGTGCAAAAATAAAAACTACTTATGTGTTTGAGGTAAACCTTTTTTATTTTTCGACATAGTCTCCTTTTAGGCTTATACACTTCGTCCAACGATGTTCTAGTTTGTTGATCCCTTCCGAATAATAGGATTTGTCCAAGTCTGCAAAATATCCATTAGTGTCTGCAATCACCTCCTCGTTTGAATAAAATCTTTGTCCCGCCAGCCATTTCTTCAAATTGGGGGAACAAATAGTAGTCCGAGGGAGCCAAGTCTGGAAAATAGGGGGATGTGACACGAGTTGGAATCCTATTTCCATTAATTTTGCGTACCACAACTGCTGAGGTGTGTGCTGGTGCGTTGTCGTGATGGAAAAGAACTTTCTTGTGGGCCAATCGCGGGCGTTTTTCTTGCAGCTCGGTTTTCAAACGGTCCAATAACGATGAATAATATTCACCTGTAATAGTTTTACCCTTTTCCAGATAGTCGATGAGGATTATCCTTGCGAATCCCAAAAGACAGTCGCCATAACCTTTCCGGCCGAAGGAACGGTCTTCGCCTTTTTGGTGCAGATTCCCCCTTGGTAACCCATTGTTTAGATTGTTGTTTGGTCTCAGGAGTATAGTAATGTATCCATGTTTCATCCACAGTGACGAAACGACGCTTAAAGTCCTCCGGATTCTTCTGGAACAGCTGCAAACCATCCTTGCAACACTTCACACGATTCCGTTTTTGGTCAAGCGTAAGCAATCGCGGCACCCATCTTGCGGATAGCTTTCTCATGTCCAAATGTTTATGCAAAATATTATCTACCCGTTCAGTCGAGATGCCCACAGCACTAGCAATCTCACGCACCTTAACTCTTCTGTCATCCATCACCATATCATGGATTTGGTCAATGATTTCTGGAGTCGTAACCTCCACAGGCCGTCCAGAACGTTCAGCGTCACTTGTGCCCATATGGCCAGTCCGAAAATTTGAAAACACTTATAAACTGTTCTAATCGAAGGTGCAGAGTCACCATAATTTTTATCAAGCTTCTCTTTAGTCTCCTGAGACGTTTTGCCTTTCATCAAGTAATGTTTCGTCCATTTCTTGAAAATCACTCGACTTCCTTGATTCACACGAATGCCAAACACAAAGAAATAGACCAATATGGCTGAAACTTGGTGTGCGTTCATTCAAGAGATGCTACTAACTAAACATGACCTCGATACGCGCCGGTGGTGCCATCTCTCGGACTTTGCACGGACTTTTCAAACCAGCCTCGTATATACATATACATACATATATATATATATATATATATATATATATATATATATAATATATATATATATATATATAACGGAATGACAATTTTTTTAAAATAAACACGTAACGGAGATATTTACTATTTTTTATCCATTCTTATAGCATTTGACCTAATTTAAAATACCATAAAAGAAACACCATTCTATTAGGATTATTATAATAATATACCCCACCCCTCAGAAAACGAGGTAATAAAAATTAAATTAGCACACTTTTTTTTACATGTGTTTCATGGCTTTGGCGTATAACCAACTAGCCAGCAACTCTCTTTGTTGGACACACAAATTTACACATTCACGCGGACCTCTCGGACAACAGTAGGCAAGTCTAACGCCTTAACCCACTGCGCCAATCAGCCGGGCAAATTAGCACACTAAATTTGTTGTTTCTCGATACAAATTACAATACAATGTTTGTAAATGTTTTTAAATACTGAATTTTACATTTTAAAAAAACATAACAGTAGTAAGATAACAAATTTTCTGTAATTATCTTGTATATATATATATATATATATATATATATATATATATATATATATATATATATATATATATATATATATCTGTTTTATATTTATGACTAATTTAATAAAAATTATAAGAAATTCAAACAAAATAATATATGAAAAAAACATAAATGATATAACAATTGACAAATTCTAAAATAAATAAATATTGTATTGATTACTTTAAAATCACTTCCCGTTACATGCTATTTTTGTGAATATTAAAAATAATGAAAAAATAACATAATTTTTAGATTGCTCGTCTTCAACAACCCTGAAAAAAAAAAGGAAAACTTAACATATTTGAAGAAACTACTCTAACTACTACCCTTGAACTGGAAATGGAACACTAGAAACAATATTTATTACAATTTGTTAATTATTATATTTAGAAGCAGGCAAAAATTCCCATAATGTCATTTAAACTATGTGAAAAATTTGTCGATCTCCACCTTTTTCACTCCCTTTCTCTAAAGCGTTTCGCTTCTACTTAAAATATAACTGTAGAAAATTCAAAATCGATGTCTCATTTTATTAGGCAGTTATCATGCTAATAATCAGACAGACAGATAGACCGACACAGATAGGCAGATGCACGGAATTTGAAGACTACGTTTTTCATGATATAATGATTCCGAAACACGAAGAAATACAAATTTTTCGAAACGTGTTTATTTTTTCACTATTACAACAGGTCCTCGACAAGGGATGCAAACATATCACGTCCATCAAAGCACTAAATATTGCATGTATTTCATTTTCCGGTTTATAACTTGCGTACATATTTTTGAAAACAACAATATTTTTTCAGGTAATATTTCACAAACTAACACAGTGCTGTTTATATGTGTAAAAACTGTTGACAGCTGTTATAATATCGGGCAGTGTTTTCTAAGCAAACATATAAATAGAATGGAAAGAATAATAAATTATGTCGTCGTTGTTCAGCTATATATATTTTAACCTTTTATGTTAAGTGAGCAAGCTATATGAATATAAATTCTTCAACGAATTTGTTAAAAAAATTGTAGTAATTTTTTCACACTTATCATATATATATATATATATATATATATATATATATTATATATATATATATATATATATATATATATATACTACTGTGATCAAAAAATAGTAAGACTTTTAAATTTAAATCGCCCGGGGCATTTCCAAATCGGATTAATTTTTTTTCGTTAGGTTGATAGGACCTTAACTGCCATCTGTGTCAAATTTTAAGACCATAGTGTCAGTAGTTAATAAGATTCGCTTGCATTAGACCAATAAAAGAAGCATCGGGCGAGCGACGTAACGGTCGAGGACGTCACGGGAAATGGCAGCTCGACCAACACGATGAAGACCGGGCAACTGACAATGGACCTGCCAAAAGTGTTGTGCCGGCGAGTAAGCCGACACCCACCAAGGCGGGAAATCAAGGCAACGCATGAGTACAGCGATTCAAGAACAACGTGAATCGCTTTTTCCGCACTCGTGCCGCTCCTGGAGCGCTTTAGGGACTTCCCTGCAGCACGTGTGCTAGACCAATATAAAAAAAAAAAAAAAAAAAAAAAAAAAGTCGTTCAACAACAAAAGTGCGTCTTTCGATTTTTAACATGAGTGAAAA
>CM032453.1:105567688-105583584 GCA_019049505.1 Pachyrhynchus sulphureomaculatus | reverse complement strand
TTTTTACGTAAGCCATATTGGTGATCGCTAATAATGTATATTATATTCATTGCTACATGATTTTGGTCCATATTCAATGGTTTGGGCTGGGTATTGCCAGGAGAACGCAGTAGCGGCAAAAAACTTTTTTTCAGACATGATTTCACTATTATGGTCCACTGCTTATTCCATATGTTTCCTAACGTAAACAAAATATGTCCTGTAACCTAGCCAAAGAACATATGTATGTTTAAAAAAAAAAACACGTAAATCGGATAAGTGGTTCTCTAGTGATAAAGCACACTAACGGATAGACAGACAGACAGACAGAGACACGTTGCATCTTACATATTATAGAAAGATTATAGATAAATCTAGCCAGAGAACAAATGTATGAATTAAAAAAAAAAAACATGTAAATCGGATAAAGTGGTTCTCAAGTAATAAGCGCACTAACGGACAGAGAGACAGACAGAGAGACGTTGCATTTTATATTATTATATTCTTTGCTTACATCGAAATTGTTCCAATTTAATTGTTTAGGTAGTGTATTGCAAGAGGACCGGCGCTAGCGAAAAAACTTTTTTCAGACTTGATTCACTATTATCGTCACTGCTTATTTTTACATAACGTAATTATATCCTATAACCTGGTCAGAGAAATATGTATGTTTTAAAAAAAAGCACGTAAATCGGATTAAGTGTTTCTCGAGTGATAAGCGTAGTAATGGTCAGATACGAAGACAGACAAAGAAACAGACTGAGAGAGACGTTGCATTTTATATATATATTTATATATATATATATATATATTATATATTTTATATATATATATCATTTATATATGTATATGTGAATATGATTATCGGGGAATCGGTCCCTGGACTGTAAATAAAACTCTTTTTTCTTCTTTTAAAAACTCAATATTTCGTTATCGTTTGATAACTTCTTCAGGAGTAACTACAAAATTAATACACCTATATTAGCACACTATTCTCTTTCGTCAAGGCATTAAAATATTGAAATATAAAACAAACAATTATGAAACAAAACGAACAATTCAATTAAGAAACACGTACGAAAATGCGAGTTAAGTTTGTCCTGGAAACCAACATTCAACATCTCGATTTTACTACAACAAATGTAGAGTAAATAGCCTCGCGTAACATATGCACTGCCGTGATTTTCCAAACGAAACGGAAAAAAAAAAAACAAGCTACAGAAAAACGTCTTTAATTTACTTTATACCCCCAAAGAGGTGGCAAATCTTTATTTGTTATTATTGCTGTAATTGTAAATGATTAATCCTACTTAATTATGTTGCTATATATAATACTAAGTTGATTAGTGTCTGATTCTATAGTTAATTGACTTTGGGTCCCTGTTGATATGGTAGTACATTTCTTTAAAAAGTCTCCCTTTATAGTTGCTGTCATGAGCTAAGATTTTAACGTTGTTATAGTCAAAATTATGGCCCGTTTTCAATTTATGTTTGCACCACTCGCACACGTATTCTTTCCCAATCGGGAGTCCACTCCTGTGCTGTGTGAGTCTCTGTTTCAACCACTGACCTGTCCTGCCCAATATAACACGCTTCACATTGTAAACAAGATAATCTATAAACTACAGAGTTATTATATAAAATAGGTGTTCTATCCTTTATTTTTGAAAACAGGTCAGAACCTCGTATGCTGTTATTATTTCGCAATTTTTATATTGGAAAATCTCTGGAATAAGGCGACAATTGTGAGTTTGTGATTGGCTTTATAAATTGTAGCTTCCTGTATATCCTATGCTGGCAGGCGTCTCGTCATTCGAAAATAAAGGATAGAACACCTATTTTATATAATAAACTCTGTGTTTTGATTATCTTGTTTACAAGTGAAGCGTGTTTAAATTGGGCAGAAGGCAGGGGTTTGAAACAGAGGACTCACACAGCACAGGGAGTGACTCCCGATTGGGAAGAAAGTGTGCCTGTGGGCAACTAATTTGAAAAACGGGCGAATAATTTTGACTATAACAACGTTAAAATCTTAGCTCATGACAGCAACTATAAAGGGAGACTTTTTAAGAAATGTACCATATCAACAGGGACCCAAAGTCAATTAACTATAAATCAGACACTAATCAACTTAGTATTATATATAGCAACATAATTAATAGGTATTAATCATTTACAATTACAGCAATAATAACAATAAAGATTTGCCACCTCTTAGTATAAAGTAAATTAAGACGTTTTTCTGTTGCTGTTTTTCCGTTTCGTTTGGAATTCACGGCAGTGCATATGTACCGAGGCTATTTACTCTCAGTTTGTTGTAGTAAATCGAGATGTGAATGTTGGTTTCCAGGACAAACTCGCATTTTCGTACGTGTTTTAATTGATTGTTCGTTTGTTTCATAATTGTGTTTTATATTTAATATTGAGTTTTAAAGAAGAAAAGAGTTTTATTTACAGTCCAGACCGATTCCCGATAATCATATATATATATATATATATATTATATATATATATATATATATTATATAGATATATATATATATATTATATATATATATATATATATTTATATATATATCAGATTGATGCACGGTCGATAACATATCACCATATTACAGGTTTTGAGATAAAATGGTCAGTAGGGGCTCCAAAATTTTCGTTGAGATATCTACTTTTTAATGCCGTATGCTACTTTTGAATATTCAAGATGTCCCGAAGCAATATGGCGGCTAAAAGGGGAAGAGCACCCAAAAAAAAACGTAAAATTCCGATATTACTGACTTGTAAAAATGAGTTATAACCGCTTAAAAATGTTTTGTAGGGGCTCAAAATTTTCGTTGAGATGTCTACTTTTTAATGCCGTATGCTACTTTTGAAAATTCAAGATGTCCGAAGCAATATGGCGGCTAAAAGGGGGAGAGCACCCAAAAAAAAACGTAAAATTTCGATATTAATGACTTGTAAAAATAGTTATAACCGCTTAAAAATGTTCTGTAGGGGCTCAAAATTTTCGTTAAGATGTCTACTTTTTATGCCGTATGTACTTTTGAAAAATTCAAGATGTCCGAAGCAATATGGCGGCTAAAAAGGGGAAGAGCACTCAAAAATACGAAAATTGCAATATTACTAACTTGTAAAAATGAGTTATAAGGGCGTAAAAGTGTACTATAAGTGCTCAAAATTTTCAATTTAACCTCTATTTAACAGTGGAATTTATTGAGGAAATTGTTATTTTGAAAATGAAATATTGATTTCATCAATTTTTTAAATGTAATAATAACATAATCAAGGCGTGTAAAAGGCCAAGTTCTAACAAAGCCTAAGCATCAAATTCCCAAATAATAAAAACTTTACATGAACATAGCGATAAATATTCAATACCAAACCTAACATTGCCTAATGCATCAAACCACAAACCTAACATAGCCTAATCCATCCAACCCCAAACCTAACATAGCCATTTGATTTTTTTAACCATATAATTATTTAGTATAATATCAAAGTAAATCAATATAGAAGCTTTATGTTAGGAACAAAGTTTTATTCATAAATTTAATATTAGTTATAATATTATTTTATTTATTAGTTATTTACTAACTATTTAATTTAAATAGTTATAATACTATTAGTATTTATATATACTATTAGCTCGTAGCCTCGTATTTTTTATTAATTTTAACTAAAATGCAAGTTATTTTCGTGCCAGATTTCGCTTTTGAATATCTTTTCATGAATATTTCGGTACTAGATGCTACCTCAAAGGAATGGTTACTTAGAATTCCTGTTACTTGCGAAACGTTCTCAAAACGTTTATTTAATTTTCTCCTCATTTTCTCATGATATACTTTATTATAAGAATAAATTTTCAAATCTTTGAAATGTATTAGTGCCCATTTAAGAATCGCTTCAAAAGTTAAAATGTGACTCTGTGAGCTTTGCCAAGAGACTTGCTCTACAAGCCTCTCTTTTAAAAAATGCACCAATCCCATCAAACGCACTTTTGCCATGAGTAGTTGTGCTAAAATGCCATTCTGCTTCAACGTTAAAATCAATTTTATGGTTTATTAAATTTGTCATTTGAAATCTATTTTTGAAGTGTTGCTTCGCTCCATCAGTAAGATATACAATCTTTTTTTAAAGTTAGGTACTTTTTTCTTAATTTCTGGTATTAATTTACCTTGAACCGCATAAACAGCGGCCGTATCATGTTTTAAACTATCCGATAAGAATACGCAGCTCGTATGTTGCAACTTATCATATTTTTTGTAATAATAAATAACTGGAAACACAGTAACTTGGTCGTTATTAAAATGGAAAGCTTGTGCAGCATCTTGAGCATGGTAGGCATAGTTCTGAGAGAAGTCAAACATGACCAGAACTTCGTCTTCTTAAGATTTTTCTTTTTTCTCAGAGATAAATGTTGACTGCTGTTTCGTTATAATGAATGCGGCTTCAGAACTTTTAGCCTGTAACAAAAGTCATCGACAAAGTCTTCAGTGGACTTTAGTAATGTTTCCATTGTAGACCTGTCGGTACCAGTCCCATGAACTGTATTGTAGTTCATAAATTTGATGTTTTTCCAATAAATTATTTAAAAATACTGAGAAGTTTTCAATAGTTGGGCATTTTTCACATTCATTAAGATGACATTCATTTTTTCGATTCTTACAAGTAATTCGTTTTAAGCAATCTTTATAATCGGTAATTGGTTCTTCCAAGTCTTCTGTCAATTTTTTAAAATTTAATGCCTGTATCATGAGTGTGATATTTTGATGAATCGTGCACACGCAAACAATGTGGGTACCAATTGCTCCAGCTAATAAACAATTTTTTGGTTTCAGTTTTGCAAAAGTCGAAAATCCCACTGTTAAATTAAAGAAATCTTTTTTTTTCTTGAAAATTGTTGAAAGTTCATTTCGATAAAATTAAATAATGAAAAAGCTATTTATAATGATTTATAATTATAATAAAAGAAGTAATATGAATAGTTTAGTTAACTAGAAATTCCCATTTTTTTTGTAATTTTTACACCTTTACATTAATATTTTTTAACATCTCATTCGAAAGATAATGCTTTTATCTACCTAATAATCATGCTATGTTAGGTTTGGAGTTTGATACATTAGTCTATGTTAGGTTTGTGGTTTGATGAATTAGGTAATGTTAGGTTTAGCATTGATGTTTTTTGCTATGTTCGATGTAAAGTTTTTCTTATTTGGGAATTTGATGCTTTAGACTTTGTTTGGATTGGGCCTTTTACATGACTTTATTATGTTATTATTACATTTAAAAAATTGATGAAATCAATATTTCATTTTTAAATAACAATTTCCTCAATAAATTCCACTGTTAAATAGAGGTTTAATTGGAAATTTTGAGCACTTATAGTACACTTTTACGCCCTTTATAACTCATTTTTACAAGTTAGTAATATTGCAATTTTCGTATTTTTTGAGTGCTCTTCCCCTTGTAGCCGCCATATTGCTTCGGACATCTTGAATTTTCAAAAGTAGCATACGGCATTAAAAAGTAGACATCTCAACGAAAATTTTGAGCCCCTACAGAAAACATTTTTTAAGCGGTTATAACTCATTTTTACAAGTCAGTAATATCGGAATTTTTACGTTTTTTTTGGGTGCTCTTCCCCTTTTAGCCGCCATATTGCTTCGGACATCTTTGAATTTTCAAGAGTAGCATACGGCATTAAAAAGTAGAATCTCAACGAAAATTCTGAGCCCCTACTGACCCTTTTTTATCTCAAAAAAAACTGTAATGGGCAGGAGGGGGGGTCCGGTTGACAGAGAATTACCCATATACATATATATATATATATATATATATACTAATATATATATATATATATATATCCGAACATATATATATATATATATATATATGTATATATATATATATATATATATATATATATATATATATATATATATATATATTGTAACATTCATTTTTTCCTAGATTTAAGACCATGTAATGTTACTGATTTTTGGCTTTATAATGTGCTTCTTTTCATTTTTGTATCGAGCAGTGTATTACACTGGAATTCCTAGCCGCTCGTTATATAGTGTGCAGTGCGGGTTGCCGACCGAATCTATCGAATTCGTAGTACGCCGGGATTGGTGAAATGTTTGTTTCCGGAGTTGGTTCCGGCGTCGCCATTTTAGAGACGTAGTTCTCACGGCTTATTTAAGGGTCCGGAGAACATGCATCTAGGCTTACTTCCACCGAGCCGCCAAGTGGGCTTACTTCCACCGAGCCGCCAACAGGCTTACTTCCACCGAGCCGCCAAGGGGCTTACTGCGACCCGAGCCGCCGAGAAGGCTTATTCTCATCAAGCCGCAGTAGAGGCTTCTGGCAATATTTACGAGAGCCAAGTTAAGCACGAGTTTTTTTTTTAACGTTAAGCCATAGTGGGCTTTGTGTGTTTTCTACATGGAGTAGCCAAAGTAGGCTCTTCTCATAAGTGATGGAATGTGTGAAATCGGTTTTTTGTGTTCCATTGAAGGCCTAGAAGCCCGTAGGAAAACCGTTTAAGTCACCAGAACATACATCAATAGATCTATTTCCCGCAAATAAGTGTTTTAACATCAATTTGAACTGATAAATCGTGAAGTGAATATCACGACTCTTCGATTTCGGGTGTAGTAAAGTTTTAGAAGTAAAATGTCTGTTTAGGAACTCTACTTTATAAGAACTACTTTTAGGCTAGAATTTTTGTAATTCTTAAAACTGCAAAGGTTAGAACTTTTATTTTAAATCATTAATAAATTTTCTTTTTGGGGATTAAAGCTAGTGTTTCACTGTACACCTATCTTTCTTTTCAGGATAAGGACGGTTGTACCAAACTGATTTTTTTATTTAACAACTGTACACCATTTCAGTATTTTTTCATTTTTTTTAGCTGAAGTTAGATCCTTTCTATTTTAAAATGAATGGTGCCAAAATTCGTACGACTAAAGCTTTTTAAAAATAGAAAATAATTCCAACACGTACAACAATTATCTCTTACCCATATCTCTCTACCAAGGAAAACTGAGCTAGTGTTTGTTTAATTTCTTTAGTTCTTTTAAAATCATTATTCACTCAATTCATTCTCAGAAATTAAAAAGAGGTTGCAAGAAAATTGCGCCCAAGCGTGGGAAAAAACAATTTTCACAGGGTACAAAATGACGCCTCAAAAAGCGGGCAAGTATGCAAGTTACAATATATATATATATTATATATATATATATATATATATATTATATATATATATATATATATATATATATATATATATATTGTAGATAGTTAAATAAATATTTACGTAGTAAATATTTGTTTTATACTTTTATTACTATGGTAGATTCTAGATTGAGCTAGATTGATTTATTAGCTATTAGATATCTAAGGTGCTATAACCATTATACATTATCGACTAAGAAAAAAAAACGTAAAAATACATATTGGATTTCAAGATAATGATGTCAGGAACTTTTTGTCTTATTCTGATTAGTCTGATGAAGTGAGTATCTGACTAGACATATTTGTAATCTGTGCTCTTAATTCATTTACTAAAAAACTCTTTTGGGTTGCATTTTGTAAAGTGACTGGTCATTTTATACCTCTGTGGTAAACATTTTTATTTAAAAGGACATCATTGTACGGAACACTAATTACACAAGTCTAACTTGCACTTGAACGGTTTTTTTTATATTAGTGCAACAAAATAATTTTGAACCCTCCTTATACAATCAAAAAAAACTAAATGTTAAATAAGAACATAAATTTTAGATGATTCAAAAACGTCTATTATATTACAAAAATCCGTAAAGTATTTAAACTTTTCTAACAAAATCTGCGTAAAATATTTAATTAAATATTTTATATAACTGAGCTTTCACCTAAATACAAAATTTTTAGATAACTAATTATATTTGTTATAATAAAATTTCCAAATTAGTATCATTATTTTTTTACTAAAAGTTTCCATCATTTTATTCTCACAATCTCACTGCTTCTTGCGCTACTGTACATTTTGTTTTCATTTCTTTTACGCCAGAAGGTGTACCAGCTATATTCATGCGACTTGTCCTCTTGATTAGAAGGGAGCTATAAGACTGTAACCTCTGGGCATTTAAAAACCCAAAATAAGTTTATTATAAATTAACATTATTAAGGTTTTTCCACCCAGCACAAGAATGTCATAAAGTAAAATATAGAGGAGCTTTGAGGCAGTTTATCAGACTATATATTCCAATAAATTATAGTTCATTTCTTTAAATATTCTTTACCAATTTTTTTTTAATATTGGTAATATTAATCTAACATTTTCATCTTCAATTTTGTTAAAATGTATTTCAATTTAAAAGTGAATTAAAAAAAGTGTGTCAAGCAAAAATAAAAAAATAGGAATAAAAGTAAGAAATAATCAATAGGCTGGGCCTTAAAAAGGTACTAGTAATACTTTATTTTACTAACGTTCTTGGTTTGCAGCAGATTTCTAACAAACTTTTAAGAGTTTAAGTTACACAAAATGCTTACTTTGAATTAAATTAAAAAGGTTTTGAAATGTTGTTTTTGTCTTACAATTACAATTCCCCTTTTTTACAATACCATCAATATTTTCTGAACATAAGCTATTTTAAAGATGTTTAACATCTACCAATACAAAATATTTAGGAATTTTTAATAACTTGAACAGGCTTTAATGTCCTAGAAATATGGACTTACTGACTTGGATTATAAAAAAACACGTCAAGTCAATTATTTTTAGTAAATAACTTGTACACAGTTATTGAATAATAAAGAAGATATTTTCTTGAATTTGATCTTGTGTAAGAAAAGTGTATTACCCGGTACGATGTAGCTTCTAGATATATATAAAAATAAAAACCGGTCAAGTGCAAGTTGAACTTGCACAATTAGTGTTCCGTACGTTGATTGTTTTTGAAAATAAAAAGTTTTGTTAGGGTGGTATAAAATGATTAGTGACTTCACAAAACACACCCCAAATGAGTTTTCAACAAAGTTTGTTTCCAATCTTTACTGAAAACTGGTGACCTTGAAATATTGTTTTTTTTTTTTATACCAGATAAATTATTAAAGGTAATGATAATTTTCGTTCAATCTATACCCCGTGGAGAATATTCCAGGGTTTTTTCAAAATTTTTTGATCAGTACTTTTCGAGATAAGGTAGGGGACAGCGATTTTTCACGATTTTTTAAAAGTAATACGAAGAAAAGTGTGCGCAAGTATTACATTTATATATATATTTTTTACTCGTGTTTTCACAAGCTTTCATTTGACACCATACTCGATGACCTAGTAAAAAAATTTTTTTTTCACTTCCGATTTCACCCCTCCAAACGAATCCCTTAAGTCAAAATTTATGTTACGGTGATATAAAATGATCAGTGACTTCACAAAACACACCCCAAATAAGTTTTCAACAAAGTTTATTCCAATCTTTACTAAAAATTGATGACCTTGAAATTTCTGTTTTTTTTTATATAACAGATAAATTATTACAGGTAATGCACTCGTGATAATTTTCGTTCAATCTACACCCCGTGGAGAATATTCCAGAATTTTTTCAAAATTTTTGATAAGTACTTTCCGAGATAAGGCGGGTGGACAGCGATTTTTTTAAAAATAATACAAAGAAAAGTGAGCGCAAGTATTACATTATATATATATTTTTTACTCGTGTTTTCACAAGCTTTCATTTGACACCACACTCGATTACCTAGTAAAATTTTTTTTTTTTTCATTTCCGATTTCACCCCCAAAACCAACCCCTTAAGTCAAAATTTAATTTTCAAAACTACATGGCTCTGATGAGGCCATCAATTCCTATATTGCTACCAAATTTCAACTTTCTATGACAAGTAGTTTCGGAGAAAATCGGGTGTGACAGACGGACAGACGGACAGACGGACAGACAGACGGACAGACACCGAAGTGATCTTATAAGTGTTCCGTACGGAACACTAATAAGTAAAGGTATGGAGGAGCATCGATAATACAATCTCTTCAAGCTCTATTAACAGGTGTCTTATATAAAGTAAAATACCAACACCTTGGGTAAACGCCTTAATTGTGCTTATTTTTAAAAAATGGACTAAATTTAAATTGGAGAATCAACCTGTTATCGGTACTATACAAAATACTCACTAGAATTATAACATATAGATTAACGAACAAATTAGACAGTTATCAACCATGTGAACAAGCGGAATTTAGACGGGAATACAGCACTTTAGACAATCTTCAAACAATTAGATTATTAGTGGAAAAAGCAAATGAATGTAAGGTCACCTTGTGGATAGCAGTGGTTGACTACGAAAAAGCATTTAATTGGATAGAGACATGGGCAGTCCCTAACGACTTAAGTAACAGCAGAGTCGATGAAAGATACACAACTCTTCTTGAATACATATATAAAAATGCCACTTCACAAATAATACTTGAAGAAAAAACAAATAAAATCAAAATGAAAAGAGGAATTAGACTGGGCGACTCGATATCCCCAAAGCTGTTCACGTTGACTCTAGAAGATATGTTCAAATCATTAAAGTGAAAAATAAAGGAATTCTAATAGACGGTCAACGATTAAATTACTTAAGGTTCGCAGATGATGTTATCCTGATCGCCAACACAAAAGAAGAATTACAAGAAAAGCTGTGGCATTAAATAACAAATCTCGAGAAACAGGTCTAAAAATAAACTTCACCAAAAATAAATATTTGAACAACAAAAGTGAAGATGACAGCCATGAAAAATTAATAGAAGGTAAAAAAATAGGTACAAACACTCATATATTTAGGACAAAAAATCTAAATATCAAAAAATAATTTAAAGGCTGACTTGAATAGAAGGGTCTCGTTAGCTTGGTCTGCGTTCGGAAGGTTAGAATCTACATTTAATTTGGACATCCCAAATACAAAAAAAGCCAGAGTACGAGGCTGGTTTGAAAAGTCCGTGCAAAAATAAAAACTACTTATGTGTTTGGGGTAAACCTTTTTTATTTTTCGACATAGTCTCCTTTTAGGCTTATACACTTCGTCCAACGATGTTCTAGTTTGTTGATCCCTTCCGAATAATAGGATTTATCCAAGTCTGCAAAATATCCATTAGTGTCTGCAATCACCTCCTCGTTTGAATAAAATCTTTGTCCCGCCAGCCATTTCTTCAAATTGGGGAACAAATAGTAGTCCGAGGGAGCCAAGTCTGGAGAACAGGGTGGATGTGAAACGAGTTGGAATCCTATTTCCATTAATTTTGCGACCACAACTGCTGAGGTGTGTGCTGGCGCGTTGTCGTGATGGAAAAGGACTTTCTTGTGGGCCAATCGCGGGCGTTTTTCTTGCAGCTCGGTTTTCAAACGGTCCAATAACGATGAATAATATTCACCTGTAATAGTTTTAACCCTTTTCCAGATAGTCGATGAGGATTATCCCTTGCGAATCCCAAAAGACAGTCGCCATAACCTTTCCGGCCGAAGGAACAGTCTTCGCCTTTTTTGGTGCAGATTCCCCCTTGGTAACCCATTGTTTAGATTGTTGTTTGGTCTCAGGAGTATAGTAATGTATCCATGTTTCATCCACAGTGACGAAACGACGCTTAAAAGTCCTCCGGATTCTTCTGGAATAGCTGCAAACCATCCTTGCAACACTTCACACGATTCCGTTTTTGGTCAAGCGTGAGCAATCGCGGCACCCATCTTGCGGATAGCTTTCTCATGTCCAAATGTTTATGCAAAATATCATGTACCCGTTCAGTCGAGATGCCTACAGCACTAGCAATCTCACGCACCTTAACTCTTCTGTCATTCATCACCATATCATGGATTTGATCAATGATTTCTGGAGTCGTAACCTCCACAGGCCGTCCAGAACGTTCAGCGTCACTTGTGCCCATATGGCCAGTCCGAAAATTTTTGAAACCACTTATAAACTGTTCTAATCGAAGGTGCAGAGTCACCATAATGTTTATCAAGCTTCTCTTTAGTCTCCTGAGGCGTTTTGCCTTTCATAAAGTAATGTTTAATCACCACACGAAATTCTTTTTCGTCCATTTCTTGAAAATCACTCGATTTTCTTCATTCACACGAATGCCAAACACAAAGAAATAGACCAATATGGCTGAAACTTGGTGTGCGTTCATTCAAGAGATGCTACTAACTAAACATTACCTCGAAACGCGCCGGTGGTGCCATCTCTCGGACTTCGCACGGACTTTTCAAACCAGCCTCGTATTCGATCAATATGTACTGCCGGTATTAACATACGGCAGTGAAACGTGGACTTTAAATAAAAGTATAATAAATAAATTACAGGTAATCCAAAGAGCAATGGAGAGGAGAATGCTAAATATTAGTCTGAAAGATCGTATTCCTAACATCGATATTCAAAGAAGATCAAAAGTCACAGATGTAATACAACGAATATGTATAATAACGTAGAATTGGGCATTGCATATAGCAAGGATGAATGATAACAGATAGACACGCCGTATAGTTGAGTGGAGGCCTAGAGCATACAAAAGATGCGGAGGTACAGCACAGACAAGATGGACGGACGACATAAAAAGATTAGCGGGACACGATTGGATACAAAAAGCAAACAACAAAGCTCGTTGGAGAGGCTTACATCCGACTATGGATGGAATATGCTAATAATGATGATGATGTTGATAACGATATATATATATATATATATATATATATATATATATATATATATATATATATATATATATATAAGATGTCATGGGCAGTACTTTTTAGGATCAGGCAAGCCAGGTAACCGGCCGAGTAGGATCCGGAATAAGCTTATTCTTTTACGTATATTTTTTTATGATTTGCCAATGATGCGAAATTAGTGCTTAAACTTCTACACGTCTGGTTACTTTGCGTGAAACCGCGTATTTAACGATAATACGATGAATTCCGCAGCTAAATAAAAATCTTATTCCAATACTTTCTAAGGTAGAAGATTTTTTTGAGCGAGTGTTGGATGTTAAAAAATAAGCGAAGTCTGGAACTACCTTTTACTTGATGAAGAAGAAGAAGCACTATGTGGTTTGTGTAGCGTAAAACTCACTTTACATACAGTATTTTCGACATTAAAAATTAAATTATTCTTACACCAAACTACATATTTTGGTTTATTTTACACCTCGTTTCGAAGCAATGCTTAGACTATACCTTAAGGATCATCGACGAATCTATGCATTACTAATAAAATCTATCACTTTGTTAATCAGAATTAAAAGGACAGTAATATAAACACAGACCCTTGGGGGATACATTTAAACCAAATTACAATTTTTACGACATAAAATTTAAATATTAACACCAATCAAAAAATAACACGCACCTTGAAAATGCAGCGGTCGTTCAGTATATATCTTCATTTTATTTCAAGTCTGGAGGATTTATTATCAGTAGTCTTTTACTTATTTTTTTATTATGAAGATTATTAGTAGGCATCTATTTACTTGTAAATCAGTTCTGTTGTTTACAGCATTTTTTCTTTAGAAAATATGAGGAAAAATTTAATTTAGAGAAGGGATATGTCACTTGATACGTCTACTAGGTGTACAAGTATGAAAATGATAAAAATTGCTTTATTCAAAGTATGCTCCATCGCTTGTTATACATTTTTCCCATCTTTCGGGCAATTTGTGAATACCCCGCCAGTAAAAATCTTCCCCTTTTGCTGCGAACCATTCATCGAGCCATTTTTTCACATCAAAGCGCTGCTCAGCAAGTGCGTGACCCATCGATGCAAACAAGTGGTAATCGGAAGGAGCCAAGTCTGGTAAGTAAGTCGCATGGGGTAGAACTTCCCAGCTGAGTGCTTCCAACGTGTCGCAAACTGGTTTTGCCGTATGTCATGGAGCATTGTCATGAAGGAAAATGACTTTGTGTTGCCTCTTTCGGTATTCTGGCCTTTTTTCAAGCAGCGAACAGTTCAAATCGGTCAATTGTTGTTGGTAACGTTTAGTATTGACAGTTTTCCCAGGTTTTAACAGATCATAATAGACCACACCCCTCTGGTCCCACCAAACACAGAGCATCGTCTTTCTGCCAAAGCGATTCGGTCTTGCGGTCGATGTGGATGGTGCGCCTGGGTTTACCCATGATTTTTTGTACTTGGGATTCTCAAAATTAATCCACTTTTCATCTCCCATAACTATACGATGCAAAAACGACTTCCTTTTGTACCGAGCGAGCAAAATGTCACACGTGTTTTTGCACTTCTGGATCTTTCCTATCTCTCGTAGCCGATTGGAGACAGCTTGTTGACTAAAGCCCAATTGCTCGGCGAGTTGTTTTTGTGTTTGCAAATCATCTTGGTATTTTTTGGTGGTTTTCCACGTTCCTTGTCTGCAACATCGAAGTCACCACATTTAAAACGCCGAAACCATCGTTCAAACGTATCTTGCGATGGAGCATATTTACCATAAGCTTCTCGAAGTAATCGGTATGATTCAACAGCAGTTTTCTTCAAATGAAAACAAAAAATTAATGCTGTCCGCGAATGCTCTTTGTTCGGTATAAATTTCGACATATTGAACACAACACTATGCACACACCTTTCCAATTTATCACTCGTGCGCGTCTGACACTTGTTGATGACACAACAAAATGGCGCAGTGTCAAATCTTTAGAGCACAAACTGCATTGGTGCACCATCTGTTGTCTGAAATCCGCATTTCATACTTGTACACCTGGTAAACGAAAAACTATAGTAGAAAGTCAACAGCAAATTTTTTCTAAAATATACAGTGCGGTTACTAATTTTCCGGACTGGTGCTGTAAAATTTAAATGAAACAAGTTTTTTCAGTTTTCTCTTTTTTAGTGTTCCATACGGAACACTTATTGGATCACGTCTGTCACATCCGATTTTCTCCGAAACTATTTGACATAGAAATTTGAAATTTGGCACAAATATAGGAATTGATAGCCCAATCAGAGCCGCGTAGTCTTGAAAATTAAATTTTGACTTAAGGGGTTAGTTTTGGGAGGTACATTCGGTAGTGAAAAAAAAAACAGGTGTTAAACAAAGTTTGTGAAAACACGAGTCCAAAGTATGTAACACTTGCGCACATTTTTCTTTGTATTATTTTGGAAAAAATGAGCAAAAACCCCTGTCCACCCACCTTATGTCGAAAAGTACCGATCAAAATGTTTTTAAAAATTCTGGAATAATCTCCATAAAGTGTAGATTAAGCGAAAATGATCACGAGTGAATTCCGCTTGATAATTTATCTGGTATAAAAAAACTATATGACCGACAACATGGTGAAAGTTTAATTCGTCCAAAGGTATGAATTAAACTGGGACTAATTGCTACTGCTTTAAGCAGACGAGGCAAAATAATTTTATTTTATTTGTTTATAATTAAACAAATATTTAGGTAGTAAATATTTGTTTTACACTTTTACTACTAGATTCTAGATTCAATGGGATTAATTTATTGACTATTATGTAACTAAAATGGTATAGCTATTATACATTATTGAATAAGAAAAACGTGCAAAATACACATTAGATCTTAAGGTACTCGTATATATGTGTCAGGAATTTTTGCCTTATTCTGGTTGGTCTGTTTAGCCTGTTGAGTCAGTATCTTACTAGATATGTTTGTAATCTTGGCACTTAATTCTTTTATTGAAAACTCATTTGGGGTGTGTTTTGTCACTGATCATTTTACACCTCCGTAACAAAAATTTTTATTTTAAAAATGCGGAACACTAAATGCAACTTTCACTTGACCGGTTTTTAGCGTTCCTTACGGAACCATTATAAGATCGGTGTCTGTCTGTCGCACGCACCCGATTTTCTCCGAAACTATTTGACACAGAAAGGTGAAATTTGGTACTAATATAGGAATTGGTGGCCTCATCCCA
>CM032453.1:105420188-105562688 GCA_019049505.1 Pachyrhynchus sulphureomaculatus | reverse complement strand
GGCTGCCCAGCTCACTACAGAGGAAGTGTTCGTGCATGGCTCAATGACAATTATCCCAACAAATGGATTGGAAGAGGCGGACCCATACCTTGGCCGATGGATTTTTATGTGTGGGGTCACATGAAAAGTCTCGTATATGACCAGATGACTCCTATCGAAAACGTGGATGTCCTAAGACAAAAAATAACTGATGCGGCTGACGAAATGAGGCGGCACCTCACAACCAGCGTTGTGAAAAATAATTTAAAAAAAGGAATGAGAATTTGTATTAGAAATAGGGGCGACCATATAGAACATGAATTATAATTAATAAAGAATATTAAATTGCAAGGTTTTTTATTTTATTTGTGTATTTTTCGTATTTTCACCTAGAACTAAAAATTTACCTTTTGCTACCCGAGCCCGCTTTAGGTGTCATTCTGTGTACAGTTTTCCTATTAAACTCCTAGTATTATACCTTTTTTGATAGCTAAAAAGACGTAAAAGTTTTTTAAAATAATTTGCAGAATAACTTCCATACATTTTTTTTTTTTCTCTTTATTGATTTAAAGTAGGAAACACTTGGTAAAAATTCGTAATTTAGAAATATTAACAAGCCGCCATCTGAAACTGTTAGTAACTAGTTCAAATTTTTTTGATGATTTTTGATACTTGACATACAGACTAACTAAAAATAACCAAAAAAATCGCACTCGAGAACCTCTAATAAAAAAAAATCGATATAAAAGAAAAAAAAACATGTTTTTTTTTAGAAAATCTTTAAACTTCAATATCTCGAAAACGGTTAAGTTTAGGACATCATGTCATAGAGTCAAATCGGTCAGAAACGACCTAAGCTATAACGTCCTTAATTATCTAGGACGACTTTCCCTGTAACCCTGTATATATATATATATATATATATATATATATATATATATATATATATATATATATATATATATATATATATAAAACTACGGAATATTTTATTTAAAAGTTACATCACTGTTATAAAAATGTAAACAAAATTAATGTCAAAAAAGTCTCCATACACTCAAGAATAGCATTGAAAAAACACATTATAATCAGCCGCATTTTATCAAGCCATCTATTGTTTGCTAAACTGATAACAAATGAATAATTTTCGGCCATACTTTATAATCTGTCACTTGTTGTTAGTAATTTTGCAGCGGGTTTTCAAAGTAGTATTAAAAACGAGCGAGAGAAATTGTGAAATTCCATTTCAAGTTCGAAAGATCTTTCGGTAGGAAGTGTTTAAACAGCGTCAAGTATTTAAAAATTTACAAATTTCCTTACGGAAAGATTGAACATAGAATAGACTGAATTTTCATAAAATTATGAAATTTTCAGCTAATATTTGATGCTTGCGGGCAAATATTTAAGTGAAATGTCGATATAGTATGCACCAAGTAGAAGACATAACTAATCTAAGCAATCTCCCGCAATAGACATGAATAGCGTTTACGTAAGTATTTCATTTTTGTGGGCAATTTTGTTTTTTTTTCTCGATTTGTTGTTTACGTGGTGTACTACACGGATATTATTTTAGCGTAAATTTTAATTTTATTTTTATTTAAATTAACATTCTCAGTAGACCGGCATTTTCCATATCAAACCAATAAATTTGTAATTTCCCAGAATTATTTTCTTTTGGTACGTGAAAATAAAAACTATATTTATTCATATAATTTCCATTCCTGTTATATTTACCATTAACAGATTTTTCTTAATCTTTATGCTTCACTCAAGCTATAAATTTAAAAGTTAAACATCAAAATTATTATTTGAAAGCTTTTCAAGCCTGCTTACTTTTATTATAAACGGAGCACTCCGACAAAATGTTACTCTCTAATTATTTCTCTCAAAACACTTTCTGAAATAATGTCTTAGCTTTGAACCGACAAAATTGAGGAAAATATCAGAGAGTCGTTAACAGGCGTGTTTTGACATTTATGCATTGTATCTTTTGAATATACTAATGTAAAGGCAAAGCTTTAAAATACACTAATACATTGTTAAAATTTAATGGTTAATCAAAGATATTTTACTTTAGCCTGTTGGCCATAGATATATATATATATATATATATATATATATATATATATATATATATATATATATATATATATATATATATCCGTAATAGTAAGAGTAGAGTAGAGTAAAATTTCAGGTTGGTAAGATTGTTATGGCTTACGAATTATAGTATAAGAGAAAAAAATCACGTGTCTAAACACTTGAATCAATTATGTAATAATAATAATTTACGATAATCTTAGAGAAACAGCAGCAGGTTTATTTGTTTATATGGATGACAACCAAGGTGTCAACTGAAGCGGCTGTTTAGGGTGATAGGCCCCGTCATCTGATTTATTTATGCCAGGAGTAAAATTATAGGATCACAAAACTCGTTGGTTAAATTTTATATATTAATTTAAACATGTTATCTCATAGTTCAAATTAATTAGTTAAACATAACAGAAAAATAGTAGAGAAAGCAAGTGGTGTATGGAGCCTTTTTGGACTGACTGAAGCCTTAGAAATCGAGACAAGATTTTTTCGCTCTAGATTATATTCAAAACGGCACATCTAATATATATATATATATATATATATATATATATATATATATATATATATATATATATATATATACATATTAGCTTCATTCGTTCAAATAACATTTAATATATTTTACTGCATTTCTATATCCACTGCTCTGGTATAGCGAAGGAGGAGCATAGGGGGCCAGAGGGGCCTGTGTCCTCACTCCTATGGACGTAGAAAATAAGCTTCCCTTAGAAAAAGGGGTTTTTTATGAGAGAAAGCTTTTAAACTTCCATTTTATGACAGGATTCTTTTTTGTGAAAAATCTTCCCCTGCGCATCAATTTTTTAATTGGGTTAAATTTTTTAAAGTTTCACTGTATGAAACGGTTCTTTCTTGTGAAAAATCTTTACATCCGGTTATTAATTTTTAAACATGTGATAGGTTTTTCAAGTTTCACTATAGGATTATTTTTTGTAATAAATGCCCTAGTCATCGATTTGGAGTTCACTGTGATGAGAAAGACTTAAGCAACTTAAATCCCAGTGCGCGAGAAAATTTTTTTTTTGAAGATGCGCCCTCAGTTGTCGATTGATCAAGTTAAAATTTTTGGGGAGACAGATTCTCAGCATGTTAGAATCCTTAGTAAGCTGATAGTTGTACATATAACTTTGTTTCATCAGGTAACGTCATTAAACCATTCCCTCGCAAACTAACTAAAATAAATGCTAAATCTAACATCCTCAAAGCATAAAAAATATAATCCTTAAGTGGATATTTTGAATAGATACGTTATGGTGAGATGATCACCAAAATAAGTTCAGCAAAGGAAGTACTTTAGAAATAATTACAACTGAAACTTGTTATTACCCCTGCTTACTAATATTTCAGTTAAAAATGAAAATAATGAAAAATAACATAATTTTCAGATTCCTTGACTCCTAAAATCCTGAGAAAGAAGTATAACACGATATATACGGAACAACCTCTCTAACCTCTTCCTCCACCCTTTTCTCCCAATATATTTTAACCTTTAGCAAGGGAAGTAAAAACAGCTTTTATTTGTATTATTTAAAAAAAAAACGCAAAAAATCGCTGTCCCCCCTTTATCTCGAAAAGTACTGACAAAAAACTTTTGAATAAATTCTGAAATATAAGGGGTTATAGATTGAACGAAGATTATCACGAGTGCATTACCTCTAATAATTTATCTGGTATATAAAAAATAAAATCAAGGTCATTAGTTTTCAGTAAAGACCGGAAACAAATTTCGTTGAAAACTCATTTGGGGTGTGTTTTGTGAAGTCACTGATCATTTTATACCTCGGAAACAATTTTTTAAAAAAAAAAAACAATCAACGTACCAAACACTAATTGCGCAACTTCAACTTGCACTTGACCGGTTATTTATATTTAAGCTCTTTTGATTTTTAGAGACTGTTGATCCATCCTGGCAGAATGGGAATCCTCACCCAAAAATTTAACCTTGACTTGGAATACAAAAAAATATGCTTTTTCTAAGTTTTGTGATCCTATAATTTTACTCCTGGCATAAATAAATCAGATGACGGGGCCTATCACCCTAAACAGCCGCTTCAGTTGACACCTTGGTTGTCATCCATATAAACAAATAAACCTGCTGCTGTTTCTCTAAGATTCTCGTAAATTATTATGACATAATTGATTCAAATGTTTAGACACGTGATTTTTTTCTGATACTATAATTCGTAAGTCATAACAATCTTACCAACCTGAAATTTTACTCTACTCTATTCTTACTATTATGGATACATATGTATATATATATATATATAAATATATATATATATATATATATATATATATATATATATATATATATATATATATATATATATATTTATATATGTATATGTATATATATGTATATATATGTATATATATATATATATATATATATATATATATATATATATATATATATATATATATATATATATGTATATATATATATATATATATATATATATATATATATATATATATATATATCTATGGCCAACAGACTAAAGTAAAATATCTTTGATTAACCATTAAATTTTAATAATATATTAGTGTATTTTAAAGCTTTGCCTTTACATTAGTATATTCAAAAGATACAATGCATAAATGTCAAAATACGCCTGTTAACGACTCTCTGATATTTTTCCTCAATTTTGTCGGTTCAAAGCTAAGACATTATTTCAGAAAGTGTTTTGAGAGAAATAATTAGAGAGTAACATTTTGTCGGAGTGCTCCGTTTATAATAAAAAGTAAGCAGGCTTGAAAAGCTTTCAAATAATAATTTTGATGTTTAACTTTTAAATTTATAGCTTGAGTGAAGCATAAAGATTAAAAAAAATCTGTTAATGGTAAATATAATAGGAATGGAAATTTTATGAATTAATATAGTTTTTATTTTCACGTACCAAAAGAAAATAATTCTGGGAAATTACAAATTTATTGGTTTGATATGGAAAATGCCGGTCAACTGAGAATGTTAATTTAAATAAAAATAAAATTAAAATTTACGCTAAAATAATATCCGTGTAGTACACCACGTAAACAACAAATTGAGAAAAAAAAACAAAATTGCCCACAAAAATGAAATACTTACGTAAACGCTATTCATGTCTATTGCGGGAGATTGCTTAGATTAGTAATGTCATCTACTTGGTGCATACTATATCGACATTTCACTTAAATATTATACTGAAATACCAAATATTAGCTGAAAATTTCATAATTTTATGAAATTCAGTCTATTCTGTGTTCAATCTTTCCGTAAGGAAATCTGTAAATTTTTTAAATACTTGACGCTGTTTAAACACTTCCTACCGAAAGTTCTTACAAATTCCTTGCAACATCCCAACCATCTTCCAACCCGCTTTACCAGCGTCGAAGATTATGGTCTAAAAATCTCTATCTCTTTGGCGAGTATAAAAACATATGAAAGAGTACCCCACGTGGGTAGGAAAATTTCCAAATCCCACACCTTAAACAAGGCCTACCTCAAGGATTCTGGGGAAGGCAACTACTCGCAGAAACAAACACAGAAACATCTTAAGTTAAAACAAACACCCCAAACATTGCACATAGCTACGTATAATGTAAGAACTCTATCAACGGAGCAGAAAATAATAGAATTAGAAGAAGAATTGAGACGCGTCAAATAGGATATTGTAGGAATTGGAGAAATAAAAAGAAAAATAGAAGATCAAATTATGTTAAAGTCAGAAGAAAGAAAATACAATAGGAGGAGTAGATCTACTCATTCACGAAAGGCATGTCAACAACATTCAGTATTACACCAAGAGTAATGTATGTAAATATGAGGTTAAACAGAAGATATACCCTAAAGATAATCCAGGTATACGCTCCAACAAGTAACCATGATGACGAGGAAATTCAAAACTTTTATGAAGACATAAAAAAAGTCAAGAAACAAGAACCAGATCATTACAACCTATTAACTGGAGACTTTAATGCCAAACTTGGAAAGAAGAAAGATGAACACGAATTAGTAATCGGAAATTTCGGATAAACTTCATGTTAGAACACAAAATGTATGCAATGAACACATTTTTCAGAAAAAAGGAACATAGGAAGTGGACCTGGGCAAGCCCTGGTGGAACAACCAAAAACGAGATAGATTTTATCATCTCATCAAAAAACAGATAACTAAAGATGTAAATGTTCTGAACAAATTATCACTCGGAAGTGATCATATAGCAGTCAGAGCTAAAGTGATAATTAATTTGGGGAAAGAAAGAACAAAGATGATAAAAAAAAGAAGCCCACTATTTGGAGTCCACCAGAACAACCTAAAGCATACGCCGATAACATCAGTAAATCCCTAGAAAGTCACTCCCTCAGAAACCTTTATACTAGTCAAAAACCACAACATGAAAAACCAGTAGTAAAAACACTGATAAAACAAGGGTCGGAAACACTTATGCCTATTACGCTATCGGAAATAAAAACAGCTCTAAGCGAAATGAAAAATCATCAAGCACCCGGAGATGATGTAATGGTTATAGAAGCGATACAAGCAGGAAGAGAACCCCTCGTAAGCTCACTAAGAGACGTATTCAATAAATGTTTGAAACAAGGATCGATACCTAGTGATTGGAATAATGCAGTAATAATACTGTTCTACAAGAAAGGAGACATCACAAAATTAGCAAAATATAGGCTTACCAGCCTCTTGACACATATGTATAAGCTATTTATAAAAATCCTAACGAAAAGATTAACACCTAAACTAGATTTTTACCAACCCAAAGAATAGGTGGGGTCGAGAGCGGAATATGACACAAACGATCATTTACAAACCATAAAGACCTTGTTCGAAAAGTGAATTGAATACACTATACCACTAAATTGGGAATGTGGAATCTTTGGCACAATCACACTACTCAGTATTTATCACCACTACACCAAACACTTTATTTTTGCACTCGACGCGCGTTTCGCTAACCATATTAGCGTCATCATCGCTCCTGATGAAGCTAACATGGTTAGCGAAACGCGCGTTGAGTGCAAAAATTAAGTGTTTGGTGTAGTGGTGATATAAACTGAGTAGAATATACCACTAGTTTTGATCTTCGTAGACTACGAGAAGGCTTTTGACACACTAGAAACAATATTAGAAGCACTTAATCAAAGCCGAATAGACTACAGATACACGTCATTAAATAGAAATATCTATAAAATTACTACATCAAACGTATGGTTATATAAAGACACCGAAAAATTTAACATAGAACGTGGTGTAAGGCAAGGGGATAAAACATAACTATTTACGGCTGCTTTGAAACTTGTATTAAAAAATACACAATGACACAATGTCGGTGTTAACATTGATGGACAGAGGTTAAAACCACCTAAGATTCGCCGACGACATTGTATTGATGTCGGATAACATACAAGATGCAACCTTTATGATCAAGACACTAAAAGATTCCTCTGAAAAAGTAGGATTGAAAATAAATTTTGAAAAAAAACGAATATCATGACAAACAGTAATAAGCAACAACACAAATATTGACAACATCATACAACAACTACAAACATATAAATATCTAGGTCACGAAATTGAAATTAGGAAAGACAACCAAACACATGAAATGAGCAGACGAGCTGGTCTGACCTGGGCAGCTTTTGGTAAACTAAGCTATATTTTACGAAGCAATGTCCCAATATGCTTAAAAAGAAGAGTATACAACCAGTGCATCCTACCAGTACAAAGTTCTGCGGTGGAAACTTTGACGTTAACGAACAGGTTAAGAACAACTCAACGAGCCATGGAACGTGCAATGCTGGGAGTACGCCTCAGAGAATATTTAACAAACGAGGAATTCCGAAGAAGGTCAGGGGTCCAACACGTCATTGAAAAAATCGTAACGCTGAAATGGAACTGGACAGGTCACCTATCAAGAATAGGAAACAGTCGGTGGACCAAACAGATTATGGAGTGGAAGCCCAGAGAGACCAAAAGAAGTCAAGGAAGACCACCGACTTGATGGACTCATGACCTGAAAAGGGTAGCAGTAAATTGAATACGGGAGGCACAGGATAGAAATAATTGGAAAAGACTAGGTGAGGCCTATGTCCAGAAGTGGACGCAAGTGGCTGTGTGATGATGATGACCGAAAGTTGGTTATTGACTAACTGCACCAAGATAGCTGGCAATTTGTCAGATACTAGAATCTTTGATTTCACGCAATGACATTTTTTAATATCAGATGAATTTATGTTTATTTTTACGTTCTTCTGAAGTAGGCTAGGCTAAGAACTGATATTTTCAAGAGCTTACTATTTTCGCCATTCTTCTCCGCTATGCCAAATAAGCGCACATTTTGACTTTTGACATATTGTTCTAGGTTATCAAGAGCTTCCTTTATCTAAATATTTTCTTTATGTAACACACTAACATTTGCCTCTAACTAATTAACTTGAAACTCAAATGCTTTAAGTTTCATTTTAAACTGCAATCTTATCACTACTACGAGTAATTTGTATTGAAAATTACTTCTTGACATTTCTGCTGCAAATAGGGTACGAATTTCGTGCAGATCGTTTCACCATAATTACGATAACTTTAGTCAAGTTAAGCTTAAAAAACACACAGAAATCCTCTTTACTGAACCAAACAACACTTTAAAACATAAATTAAGCACTTTAAATCTGACAAAAACACAATTTGTTCAAAATAGAAATCCTGCTGATGATGACACCATTGACTTTTTAAAAATATATTAAGTCAAATTATTATTCTCAAGAATTAAGGGGACTAAGAGAATTAAAGACTATTAAAAAAAGTACAGGTAGTATAACTCTATCTAGTAAAGTAATGATTTTAGGTTGGTAAAATTGTTATTAACAACTAAAAAAAAATTTGACTGTGAAACTGTGAAAATGTCTTATTGGCGATTTTTAAAGCGAATAAATATATTGAGCAAAGAATTTACATTAAATTTTGGCTTTAAGCTGATTTTTCTTGTACTGATACGTTAAAATATAACAAATGTGTTACAGTTGTACGTGTTGAGCAAGATCAAAAGTTTTTAAGTGGTGCAAATTATTTAAAGCAGTTAAAAACAAATCGCATTCTGAAGAACTATCCCACCGTAATCATAAAAAAAAAACTAAATAATACAAAAGATCTAAGAAATCTTCTTAGGATTCCACTATGTCATATTAGAGTGGCTGTTCGACTCCGTCTACATTTGCTCGATGTATATTCAAGAATATTTTCTCTTCGAGATTACAATACTGAATAAACTCGAAGGAGCAGTTACATTTACAGTTAATTTATTGGATAATTAGGTAGCTTTACGCTATTACTATTATGCATACATTCTCTTGATTACAGAAACATAATATACATATTGGATCTTAAGATACATATATACATGTTAGAGGCCTAACGAACTTAGCCTAGGTAAGGAGTTTATATAAATGTTTGGAAGAACTTAAGATATTTGAACTTAAAATATTTCATGGACAGGAAACTTAAGGTTTAACATAAACTTAAGGTTAAACTTGAAATTAATTATGGCTAACTTAAGCTGATCTGGTGGCATGGGGTCTGAGGGTCTTGGGAGAGAAAACGTCGGGCATGATGTGGAGGGGGAGGTAGGCGATCCTGACTGTGATGTTAGGTGGTGGGTGGTTCGTGGCTTTGTCCAGGCATTTGAGTTGAACGTTGCTTATAAATTCCCGGATTGTTGGCATTTGGAGCTCTCGGTAAAGCTAGGTGTTGCGGACAAACCATGGTGCTTTGGCGATGATACGGAGGGCTTTGCTTTGGACGGTCTGGAGGATGGACCTGCGGAAGCGTGTCATCTGGCACCATGCTGGGCTGAAGTAGGTCAAGCATTTATACCTATTTATATACCGGAACAGAATATCACTCCTGGTATGTTCTGCCCGTCGTAGAAGGCGACTAAAATAACAAATTAGATAGTAAGTAAATAAGGTGATGTAAATTCTAGACCAAAATTCCATAAAAAAAAGCATGGGTCTCAATTCTGCAATTTATGGGTCATTTTTGAACCACTTCCGGTGTATGATGCGCAGAAGTAGGATGACGTCATACCATCACTGAATTATCCAGTATTCCACGCTTCGTTGCCTTCATCATTTAATGTATGTGTTCGATATTAAACATAGCAATTAATACATAAAACACATACATCAATGATGAAGAAGACAGGGGGTGGAATACTATATAATACAACCTGAAACAGTGCTGACATGATGTCATCCTGCGTCTGCGCACCATACACCGGAAGTAGTTCAAAAATGGGGACCCATTCATTTTCTTATGGGATTTTGGTTTAGAACATACATAGCCTTATTTACTATGGTAGATGCCTAGATCCCCTAAGCATTGCCCAGTGTGATAGTATCGCAACGGCTTAGGCTGCGGGAAGTTGCTTAACGTTTCGTGGTTGTACCGATGTCCGCGAACTGTGAGAAAAGAAAAGAATGAGAAGCATCCGGAATCAATTTCACTTCAATCACTTTTATTTCCGGTTTAGGCGTAACTTTGGAATCGGTCCTCTTGTCAGAAGAGATCTCTCTTACCAACAAGAGGATGCCCTGGAGCACCGAAATTTTAATGTTAGGTGGTTAAAAATAACGTCTCATCACACCACAGGGTACATCTGCTGCCTTTATCGACCACCAAGTGATACTAACTTTAGAACACTTTTCACTTCTCTTGCAGACACTATCAATCACCTACAGATTAATTACGAAAGTGTCCAAAATTGTCATCCTGGGGACTTTAATGGCTGGCTTAAGTATTCAAATACGACCGACGGGCATAGTCATGAAGCTTATTCATTCTCAATCAGTTGTGACGTTACTGAGCTTAACGATGAACCCACACGGATCGTTGATCGAGAAGGAGAGTTCGCCACTCTTCTCAACCTCTTAACCACCAATTCAGAGATTTACACTGTTACCGAAAATCCGCCGTTAGGTTCTTCCGACTATAAACTGCTTGTGACATCAAGTATCTTATTAATTAGGAACAGAGAAGTGCCTAAACTGCGCACTACAAATCTGCTAAATGGGAAGAACTCATGTAATATTTTTGAACTTTCCCTTGAGTAGACATTTGTTTTAGATACTCCGATGCATCTGTCTGCGCTAAGGAGGTTTCCGATGTCATCTTCGCTATTATGGAAGCTTACCGAAAATGTAAAGAAGCCGTTGCTACTAAACATCGACCGGCAATGACTTGAAAGTCATAAATCGTAATATTTTTGTTCATACCCGGAACAGATGTAAAGAAATTATCACCGAGACCAAGGAGGCACACACTCAAAGAATTAAAAACAAACTTCTAGCCTGCTTCAATAATTTCAGCCCATTTGGACAATCGCTAAGGCCATTCGTCAAAATTGCACTAAATCTACTATACTACCTCTCATACAGCTAGATAACACTATTGCAACAACATCTGCTGAGGAAGCCAAATTTTTTGCTGAACTCTTTGCTGCACATTCTACTGTCGATTTCCAAGGACAAACATCACCAACTATTCCCATAGTTCAGTGAAGGATGTCCGATATTGCCTTCAGACAATGTATTATAAAACGTGTTTCAATGAAACTAGATACCAAAAAAGCTTCTATCTCTGATGGAATAGGGGCCATACTACTCAAAAAATGCGCGAGTAAACTAAGGCCAGTTTTCTATGGGCTTTTTGCCGTATCAGACTACAAAAAGGGAATATTTCCCTCTTGCTGGAAATGCACTACAGTTCAGCCGATACCCAAAAAAGGCAAGAAGACCTTGTCAAACAACTACCGACCAGTTGCACGGCTTTCGAAAATATCTAAAGCATCTTCTAAAATGTCTTGAAGGATTCAAGGCAAGAATTATTAGCGACCATCAATATAGCTTCGCAAATTGAACATTTTGGAGAGTCCCGAGCGGTTGCACTTGATATATCCAAGGCATTTGACCATATTTGGTATGACGGATTGTTGGTTAAGCAGTGTTGTGTATGACCCTCGTGTTTCCTCACAAAGTGTTCTTTATTAGTGGCAGTCGATGGATTTCCTTCCAACACCTTCACCATCAACGCCGGTGTTCCCCAAGGCTCCATACTATCTCCTACTCTCGTTCTTATTTACACTAACAATCTGCTGGAAAGGACAAAGAATCCAATCTACAGCTTTGCAGATAACAGTACGCTTATTTCTTCATTCACTTTGAACGCTCGAACATCTGCTACTCATGCAAATACGCACAGAGAGCAGGAAGTGGTTCAACTTAACAAAAATCTGGAAGAAATTCTTTCTTGGGTAGTAAGTAACCAACTAGGATTTAACGTTACGAAACCCAGACGGAAGTTTTTTCAAAAAAAGTATTTCTGGTTTAGACGTAACTCTAGAATCGGTTTTTTTGTCAGAACATATGACCCGGAAATAGCGCAACAATAAGTGAACATCGTGTAAAAAGTGAACCAAAACCGTAGAAATCACATCAAAATCGATCAAACGTCAAAGGTCATGTTAACGGTTATCGTGGTGTTACGCGCAAAGACTTCCTTCTTACTAGCCAAACAGTTAATAAGGAGTATTATTTAAGCGTTATATGTCGTTTACATGAGTTTTGTAAAAAAAGGGATAAACTATGGCACCGTAAGACTTTTTCCCATTCGCCAAGCTAAAATTATCATTCCGGGAATGCCGTGTTGAGTCTATACAAGCAATAAATAAATTTGCTGGCCGCCTTCGGATACAAATGTTTTGAAGATTGGGGGATCAATAAATTCATAGTTTGTGTTTTATTTAATCAGTCATATTTTTGAACATAAAGGTATTGTATATTCAACTGTAGTATATCGTCAAGATATATTATTCTATTTAATATAAACTGTACACAAAAAGACAACAAAATATCCTCTGAGATATATATGTTAGTTCGTAAACTCAATCGGGTCACTCTACGAGGGTTTGACGTACTTTTACAATAACATCTCCAATATTTTTTAGTGTTCCGTACGGAACACTTATAAGATGACTTCGGTGTCGGTCCGTCTGTCTGTCCGTCTGTCACACCCGATTTTCTCCGAAACTATTTGTCATAGAAAGTTGAAATTTGGTAATAATATAGGAATTGATGGCCTCATCAGAACCATGTAGTTTTGAAAGTTAAATTTTGACTTAAGGGGTTAGTTTTGGGGGGTGAAATCGAACGTGATTCGTGAAATCGGAAGTGAAAAAAAAAAATTTTCTACTAGGTCATCCAGTGTGGTGTTAAATGAAAGCTTGTGAAAACACGAGTAAAAAATATATATATAATGTAATACTTGCGCGCACTTTTCTTTGTGTTATTTTTAAAAAATCGCGAACAATCGCTGTCCACCCGCCTTATCTCGAAAAGTACTTATCAAAAAATTTTGAAAAAATTCTGGAATATTCTCCACAGGGTGTAGATTAAACAAAAATTATCACGAGTGAATTACCTTTAATAATTTTTCTGTTATAAAAAAAAAAAACAAAAATTTCAAGGTCATCAGTTTTGAGTAAAGATTCGAAACAAACTTTGTTGAAAACTCATTTGGGGTGTGCTTTGTGAAGTCACTGATCATTTTATACCTCTGTAACAAAATTTTTTATTTGAAAAGCAATCAACGTACGGAACACTAATTGCGCAAGTTCAACTTGCACTTGACCGATTATTTTTTTTTAAACCTGAATCCTGACATTTCTATCTCCATGATACTTTTTGAGATAAATAATGAGGAAAACACAATATTCAGATTCCTCGAATACAAGAATTATGAAAGAACTTTTAACATGATATATACCAAGGAACTCCTCTAACTTCCATCCCCATCTAATTAACAAATACTTGAAAATGGTCAAAAAATAACTCCGAAAACGACATACAATGAAACATTCTCTCTTACACCCTTCCTGGCCTGTTTAAACCCTTATAAAATTGCTTACAAATAACTAATCTTAAAATTCTCATAATACTGTTGAAAATGAACAAACTTTATCTATTCCCTCCCCTTTCACCACCTTTCTCTTAAGTATTGCCAAAAAACAGTAGGTTCCATTCCTTAGATATTATGTATGTAGCAAATTTGGCCCAACAAACAAACCGTCAGATGAGCAGACCTATTAACGGAAAGATGGACAGTCAGACAGTTCGACAGTCCAATAAAACGATAGGCTAACGGGAATGGAGTTTTTCGTAGAACGAAAAAAACTCGGAGGCTAATTTTTCCATCAACACAACACTACCCTTAATCGAGGGAAGTTAAAATAACAAATAATTTAAATTTTTAGGGTTTTTTGGAGAAAAAATTCAAAATATTCTTGCCATTTTTATTGCAAAGCAATATATTCCAAACAAAATTTAATATTTTTAAAGATATTTCCTTTGTTATTCGTAATTATGTTTTCATCATTCCGGAAACGCTTACATTTATTTCTGTCTCAAGGTGACCTGTATATATACTTGGTAGTGTTAATACAGTGGTAAAACAAATTTAATAAAATATCGAAATTGATTGAAACTATGGAAACCCATTAAAAATGTTTTACGAGCAAAAATATACATAATTTCCTACTCAGCTTTGCATGATAATGTTAAATAAATTTTGCACAACTACAAGACTAAACACAAGCCATAAGAAAAATTGTGTAAGCATCAGTAGATGGGTCAATCGTTATTTTTAAGGGCGATGCACCTTATAATAGACTAGACTAATTAGTTACTATATTCTTTAATTTATGACTCTATCTAGCATCCATGGAATACTCTGAAGGAACACTAAGTCCTCCCTCAGTCTATCATAGTTGTAATTATTGTGACAAAAAGTATGTTGGGCAAACTAAAAGGTCAATTAAAACACGATTTAAAGAACATTTAGCATACTTAAAATACAGTAGAACAGAATAGTCTAGCATTGCCGAACATGCCCTTGAAGCTGATCATATTATAACATTAGATAATCTAAAATTAATTAAAAATGTACCTGATAGGAGATTGTTGAACGCATACGAAAGTATGGAAATTATAAAATGTAAAAATAGTTTAAATAAAGATAGTCCCCTCTACTGGTTACTTGACCGGAACTGATGGCCTCACCCATTCCATTAGTTCCGCCTGAGTAATTCAAATGTTAAGCTAAGTATAAATAGGGAAGACTTGTAGTTTAGCTTTAGTCAATCGTCTCCCCTGATGAAGCTAACATGGTTAGCGAAACGCGCGTCGGGGGCAAAAATAACGTATTTGGTGTAGTGGTTATATATACTGAGTAGTGTCATTATGCCAAAGATTCCACATTCCCAACTAAGCATATTTCATTGTTTAAACTTCAAGTAAGCAATATCTTCAGCAGAACCTGGTGTAATGATACACAATACTTTGAAAGCGAACACGCTATGTAAACTAAACTTAATCCTAACACTTGTCAACCGTTACTAGATATGTGTGTTTTGCCATATTGTTGAAAATAAATAAATCCGAAATATGAAAACTATGATCTTACCATAACCGCCAAAATAATATATTTTTGAATTACATTTTAGCGGGTTTTTACTCACCTAAAAAAAAAATAATGAGCTATAAAACATTTTTATTACTTGAAATTAATTAATTTAAAGTGTTTTTAAAACTGTTAACTTCAGTCATGGAAAATAACCCACTACAATTTATAGAGAACTTTATATTACACAACGGAGTATAGCGAGAAGGTGCATACTCTCAAAGAAACCTAAGAGGATAACAGTATTAATACTAAAATAAAAAAAAAAACAAATAAATTCCCAATACACTAATAATCCTATTTTATAGTAATAGCAATATAAAACTTGCCTGTTTTAACAGCTCATAAATTAAAATGTTTCCATTCCACATCATTGCATGTCGTAAAAGAATTTTCCGTCATTTTCCGCTACCCTGTCGTGCAGACTTACTTGGAACTAATTCACGAAATTAATTATAAAAACCCGAGTTATAATGTTTCGACCGAAGTTTTTTAACATGTCACGCCAATTTATTTTTAATCATAATTTGTATCTCCACGGTTGATTAAATATTAAAGTATAATTTTTAGAGGTTTGTTTATTTATAATCGAAGCTCATTTTCATCCTAGAAGTAGATACGATGTTTTTAATTCATATTTTTATTTATTATTCTGTATAATAAAAACATTTATTTAAATTTAACATACAACTCATTGTTATAATGTAAGTTTTGCAATACGAGGTTTAAACTCAAACACAATTCAGTGCACTAACACACGCTATCAAATAAACCTGATGTACCACCACTCTGCGCAACTCTGGTCAATTCATCGACCAGTACAGTCAACTTTCTCCATCCTGGATACGACTCCTATTTCCGAGGCGTAACTTTGGAATCTGCTTTGTCAGAAGCGATGTGTCTTGCCAACAAGAGGAAACTGTCGAGCCCAGAAGTGTTGATGTTATGTGGTTAAAAGTAACAACTTAACAAACTACAAGGTTGATCTGCTACCTCTATCGACAACCAAGTGATACTAACTTTAGAACCCTTTTCCCTTCTCTTACAATCACTATCGATTATTTACAGACTAATGATCCAAGTGCCGCAATTGTCATCCTGGGCAACGTTAATGTCATCAATATTAACTGGTTTAACTATTCAAATACCACCAACGAAAAAAACCGGAAAGCTGCATCTTTTCAATCAGTTGTGACTTTACTCAGCTTATCGATGAACCAGTATAGATTCTTGACCGTAACGGAGAATTCGCCAGTCATCTTGATCTGTTTTAACCACAATCCAGAGATTTACACTATAACCGTAGATCTATCATTAGGTTGTTCTGACCACCAACTGCTTTCGATATCGAGTATTCTACCAATTAATAACAGAGAGACGCCTAAATCGCGCAAACCTACTATAAATCTGCTAAATGATAGGAACTCATGGAATATTTTTAAACTTCTTTATTAAACGTTCATTTTATATCCGACGACACATCTAACTGCAATAAGAAGCTTTTCGATGTAATTTTAGCTAAGAGAAGCATACAGTTGAAAAAATAACCTTCCAACGGCAAGCTTTGGATCTATCGAAAGTCAAAGAAAACTACTAAACATACAAAACCTTGCCTACCGACAACAGCGTGAAAACCCTAAACAAATAATCGACGAAACTAAAGGGGCACACAATCAAAGAATTCAGGCCAAACTCTTTGCCTGTCCCGACAATTATAATACTTGATGTAGGCATGAAACCTACTTTAATAATATCGTTTCAGGGGAACCTATGAACGGAATGAATACACAACTCTACAAAAAAATTTTTTGTTTTTGTCCTAAAACTTATTTTATGATTTTTCTATTCATTCTGCTCCAAAATAAAGGAAAAGTACCCATATTCCATATAAAATTTGCTTTTGTGATAGTTATGATAATAATACATTTTTTGAGTTATCGTAGAAATATTAAATAGTTCTGGTATATTTAAAAATACCGCGTAAAAATAAAGGGGGTCGTAACTTTCACACAGTGCCTACAGATATCACTTAAGTGATAAACAACAATTGACTATTTTGTAGCAGACTTAAAGAGGTTAAAATGTCGTCGAGAAAGTGTAAATATGATGCTGATGCATTTTGTTATATATGTGGTATATTTATTAAAGTACGAGATACAAAATTTTATTTAAACGCTTGTGAAACCTACAAAGTCTATTTGAACTGCCCTGTTCGGAATCTAGCCCTGGGCTCCACATGTTGCTTGTAGTAATTGCAAAAGATGTTTAGAAGGTAAACAATTTTTAGTAAAAAAAAAAATATAAATATGTTTATTTTTATCTTTATTTAATTCAAGTTGGTATCAAGGTGAGAAACGGAGTATGAAATTCGCAGTACCGAGAATTTGGCGAAAGCCAAGAGACCACGTTAATGACTGTTATTTTTGCGTAGTCAATCCAGCTAAAAGACGTAGAGGCAAAAAAGCGAGACCCATCAAATATCCTGACCTTGCTTCATCTTCTGCTTCAATCCCACATAGCCCACAACTTCCAGTACCTGAACCTCCTAAAAATTGTCTCAGTCAAGCTCATCTTAGAGTTCAAATAGAAATATTGAAGATGAAGAATTTGTACTGTCACAGGAACCACCGAAACCCCATTTTTTTTACCTCAGAAGACTTTAATGATAATAATAATAAGAGATTTGAATTTGCCGAAGAGTAAGGCAGAGCTTTTGGGTTATCGTTTGAAGCAATGGAATTTGCTTATTGTTGTCAAAATAACAGATCAACGAAGTCGGCATGAGACATTTACTACGTTCTTCACCAAAGAAGATGGACTTTGTTATTGTAACGATATTTATTGACAGCTCGACGAAAAGCTTGAAAGCCGTTTTATTACATAACGAAAATAAATTTCCATTTCTTCCAGTCGCTTATTCTGTACATCTAAAAGAAAACTATGAAAGTGTTAAAATTTTACTCGAAGCTTTGAAATATTAAGAGTATAAGTGGCAGTTCATTGGAGATTTTAAGATGGTAGGATTTTTAATGGGACTACAGGGTGGATATACAAAATATCCGTGTTATCTCTGTTTGTGGGATAGTAGAGCGGATGCTCAACACTATGTTCAACGATCATGGCCACTAAGAACGGAATTTTGTGTTGGAAAACAAAACGTTAAATGTGAACCTATTGCTGAACCTGAAAATGTATTAATGCCGCCTTTAAACATCAAGTTAGGGCTTATGAAACAATTCGTAAAAAAGCTAGATGAAAAATCATACATTTTTAAAAAACTTTTTTCAAAGTTGTCAGAAGCAAAGGTTAAAGCTGGAATTTTTGTCGGTCCACAAATTATAAAAATTTTTGCCAGTGAAGAATTTCCAAAATTACTTACTAGTGCTCTAAAAAAAAGTTGTAATAGTTTTAAAGCAGTAGTCTCTGGATTTTTAGGGAATAACAAAGTTGAAAATTACCAAGAGCTTGTTGAAAACTTTAAAACCATGGGTTGCAGAATGTCTCTAAAAGTACATATGCTGCATACTTATTAGATAAATTTGAAAACAACATGGGGACGTACTCAGAAGAACAAGGAGAACGTTTTCATCAAGATATTATGAACTTCGAACAACGTTATCAGGGCCGATACAACGAAAATATGATGGGGGACTACATTTGGGGTTTAGTGAGAGAAAGTACTTATGAACATGAAAGAAAAAGTAATAGGGTTCACTTTTAAACTTTTTTCCACTATTTTGTAATTTGATATGATAGTAAAAGTTGATAAAAATCATATATAAATATATTTGTTTCGATTTATCAATAAATAAAAATTTAAACTATGGATTTTCTAAAATATTATTCAACCGTTCTCCTGGATACAAAAGCAAACTTTTTCAGGCCATATATATTTTTTTCGTCTAACTGTCGATAAATCTAACGAAATTTGATACCCTCTTATCAAAGTCAAAATTCGTGTTGACCTGAGTTATACGAGTAGTTTTAATAGTATTACGAGAATTTTTCCTCAACAAACTTAAAATAACATTGTAGCCAAACATATAAGGGGTTCAAATGTATAATGAAAGCGGGTAGAAGGGTGGCTTCAAATTTATACTGTTATACATTATTTTCAGGGTTCTTCGTGTCGAGAAATTTGAAAATTATGATACTTTTTCATTAATTCCATTCCTAACAGGAATAGTAGGTAAGGGGTTGAGATGATAAAGCAATATCCATCAAAATATTTTGCTTTTACAACTTATATATGAAATAGAAGTACTTAGTAAATAAATTTCCCACGTTTTTTAAATATTCAAATTTCCATGATAGTATACACAATATTGAAGCCCTCGGCTGATATACATTACATACTGGGCTAAGGAACTCCAACAAATATGGTAAAATAATCTATTATACATATATGATTCAAGAACAGTCTAAAGATCCTCCAGAAATTAATACCACGCTTGTCGGATGCCAGCAGGAAAACAAAATATGTGGTCCTCAATATAAACCAAATACCAATTGGTCAAATGGCAGTCAATCAACAACCAATAAAACGAGTATCCAACTACACCTACCTAGATACAAATATAAATGACAGTACTGATAACGTTGAAATTCCGAAAACTTGAATACATGGGCCATATAATGCGAAACGAACTTCGATATGAGATACTTGAACTCATTTTAAAAAGAAAAGTATTCCAGAGAACAGGCCCAGGTAGAAGAAGGATATCTTGGCAGCAGAACTTGAGAAAATCGTGCTCATTATCTACTACACATATGTTTCACACAGCAGTAAAAAAAAAGCAAAATAGTTATGCTAATAGCCAACATCCGAAACCGGTAAGCAGGTTAAGAAGAAGATATATAATTCAAATAGAAATTTATTTTATGTTTAAAAAGGTTAAATACGTGTTAACTGAAGCAATCGATATTTACCATAAAACAGTGTTTGCTGTTCTCTTTCCGTTAACAACATACTTGCCGATGTAGAAGCAAAGTGGTCTCAGGATATGTATTTAGTTTTGAAAAATAAACCTATTCCGGGTACAGTACCTAACTAGTGCACCGCTTTCAAACGGTTTTCGATAAAATCATGAAACTTGGACTGTGACTAAAATGGGATATAATACACATTTTTAATAAAAACATAATCAAGCCTCGCCTTATATTTTGATAAAAAAAATTCCTTTTTCCTTTCATAAATATACCGTTTCTCTCTGTCTCTATCAACTTATACTATTTGTAAGATACCAACAATAAAAACTTATAAACATTTCTAAATATTCGTAAGCATATAACGATATATATAGGGTGTTATAAAAACTTCTATTATACAAAATTTGAATGTAATTCAAGGAGTTACATTCCAAGCTTTTTTTTATTAGAACATATTTGAAAATTTTTAAAAAGGCTTAAAACTACATTTAAGCATTTTATTAGTGACGCCAATTATTTTTAGTAAAGTAATATCGATTATTAGAGTTTTAGGAGAAATAAATATACCTTTACATTGTTGTTAAACATAATTTTTTAAAAAGAGTTAAATACATATTTATTGCGATTTTATACAGTGTTAATGTGTACGTTTCTTTAGGTTTTGATCTGCCTAGAGATATAAATTATCGCATGAGTATCAAAATTACGTATTACAAATGTATTCTAATCAATATATTTTCAGTGCACAGGTTCAGTACATATAACCACTCGAAAATATCTCCCGATACTAAAATATTTATTATTATCTTATTTTCAGGTGAACTAGAAAAACATTTAGGAATCTTGAGGTATAAATATAAAACATTTACTACAAATAATACTGAAATGTAATAAAATTACCAATTTGCAGGAATCATTTCATCAGTAGGCCAAATGCTAATTCTTCGTACAAAAGTATTTGTAAGCTAATTAGGATTAGTTATTTTACTACTGTTTCTTACTAATTTTTGTTTAGCTAAATTAAACCATTTCAAGAATTCTATTATAGTTCCTTCTTCTCCAATCAATCACTTCTTATCATTTTATGTACTCAGATATAGTCCATACCATGACCATTTTCTGAATATAAATTATATTTTCAGACAAAAAAAACCGGCCAAGGGCAAGTCGGACTTGCGCAATTAGTATTCCGTACATTGATGGCTTTTAAAATAAAAATTTTTGTTACGGAGGAATAAAATGATCAGTGACTTCCTAAGGCACACTCCAAATGGGTTTTCAACAAAGTTTAACTTAGATTTTTGTTAAAAACTGATGACTTTGAAATTTTTGTTTTTTTTATATACCACATAAATTATTAAAATTATGCAGTCGTGATAATTCTCGTTCAATCTACACCCTATAGAGAATATTGCAAAATTTTTTCAAAATTTTTTGATCAATACTTTATGAGATAAGGAGGAGACAGCTATGGCAATTTTTTAAAAATAATATAAAGAAATGTGTGCGCAAGTAATACATTACATATATTTTTGAACTAGTGTTTTCAGAAGCTTTCATTTAACACCTCACTTGATGACCTTGTAATTTTTTTTTCACTTCCGATTTCACCCCCCAAAACTAACTCTTTAAGTTAAAATTTGACCTTCAAAACTACACGGCTCTGATGAGGCCATCAATTTCTATATTAGTGCCATATTTCAACTTTCTATGTCAAATAGTTTCGGAGAAAATCGGGTGTGACAGACAAACAGACGGACAGAGAAACACCTAAGTGATGTTATAAGTGTTTCATACGGAACACTAAAAAGTCCACCTAAAAGCAATCATATTATACAGGCAGTTGCGCTGTTTAAAATAAATTATTAATTTTGCTCTATTTTACGTTAAATAAAATTTTATATATACTCGGAACAAGAATCTGTATACCTTTTTAACAAAGTCATGTTTAGTAACACTGCAAAGATCTATCTATTTTTCATTCTGACAACGGGTTTATGGCACCAGAATTTATTGAGATTACTATCCGAATGGTTTGTTGTACTTTTTAAAATTTCAAATATGTTCAAATTTAAAAAAGGATAGAATATGTCAATATTTAATCTAAGGAGTCATCGATTTCAATTTATTGATTTAAGTAATAAATTACTACCTAATATATAGAAATATTTTTACAAATTTCGATCGTTTATATTTTAAAAAGAATTTACGATGACACAGGAAAACGGTATATTTTTGAAGTTAAAAACAAAAGATCTTTTATTTTACTAAGATATATCCAGGATGTTTCACTCACGAAAATGCAAAATCAGATTTGTTTGGAGGACATTTTTTATGAAAAATGTGCACTTTATCCAAATATTATTTTTTCTACAACGATTTTAATATGGCTCATTAGATAGTCACAACTCATATCCTGGAACTATTGCCTTTGTAAATAAATGTTGAATTTCAAATGGAAAAGGACATTTCCCAATAACATGAACCAACACAGTTAATTCCGTTTAGATGAAACCTTTACCAAATACCGAATTAATAACTCATACGAGGCTGGTTTGAAAAGTCCGTGCAAAAATAAAAACTACTTATGTGTTTGGGGTAAACCTTTTTTATTTTTCGACATAGTCTCCTTTTAGGCTTATACACTTCGTCCAACGATGTTCTAGTTTGTTGATCCCTTCCGAATAATAGGATTTGTCCAAGTCTGCAAAATATCCATTAGTGTCTGCAATCACCTCCTCGTTTGAATAAAATCTTTGTCCCGCCAGCCATTTCTTCAAATTGGGGAACAAATAGTAGTCTGAGGGAGCCAAGTCTGGAGAATAGGGGGGATGTGAAACGAGCTGCAATCCTATTTCCATTAATTTTGCGACCACAACTGCTGAGGTGTGTGCTGGTGCGTTGTCGTGATGGAAAACGACTTTCTTGTGGGCCAATCGCGGGCGTTTTTCTTGCAGCTTGGTTTTCAAACGGTCCAATAACGATGAATAATATTCACCTGTAATAGTTATTTTTACCCTTTTCCAGATAGTCGATGAGGATTATCCCTTGCGAATCCCAAAAGACAGTCGCCATAACCTTTCCGGCCGAAGGAACGGTCTTCGCCTTTTTTGGTGCAGATTCTCCCTTGGTAACCCATTGTTTAGATTGTTGTTTGGTCTCAGGAGTATAGTAATGTATCCATGTTTCATCCACAGTTACGAAGCGATGCTTAAAGTCCTCCGGATTTTTCTGGAACAGCTGCAAACCATCCTTGCAACACTTCACACGATTCCGTTTTTGGTCAAGCGTGAGCAATCGCAGCACCCATCTTGCGGAGAGCTTTCTCGTGTCCAAATGTTTATTCAAAATATTATGTACCCGTTCAGTCGAGATGCCCACAGTACTAGCAATCTCACGCACCTTAACTCTTCTGTCATTCATCACCATATCATGGATTTGATCAATGATTTCTGGAGTCGTAACCTCCACAGGCCGTCCAGAACGTTCAGCGTCACTTGTGCCCATATGGCCAGTCCGAAAATTTTGAAACCACTTATAAACTATTCTAATCGAAGGTGTAGAGTCACCATAATGTTTATCAAGCTTCTCTTTAGTCTCCTGAGGCGTTTTACCCTTCATAAAGTAATGTTTAATCACCACACGAAATTCTTTTTCGTCTATTTCTTGAAAATCACTCGACTTCCTTGATTCACACGAATGCCAAACACAAAGAAATAGACCAATATGGCTGAAACTTGGTGTGCGTTCATTCAAGAGATACTACTAACTAAACATGACCTCGATACGCGCCGGTGGTGCCATCTCTCGGACTTTGCACGGACTTTTCAAACCAGCCTCGTATATCAACCTTTAAAAACCGGTCAAGTGCAAGTCAGACTTGCGCAATTAGTGTTCCGTACAGTGACTGCTTCTAAAATAAAAAAAATTGTTACCCTAAATGAGTTTTCAGCAAAGTTTACTTCTGATCTTTGTTGAAAACTGACGACCTTTGTGTTTTTTTATATACCAGTTAAATGGTTATGTGATATTTTTGTTCAATCTACACCTTGTGAAGAATATTCGAGAGTTTTTTCAAAATTTTTTGATCAGAACTTTTCGAGATAAGGGGGTGGCAGTGACTTTTGGCAATTTTTTGAATATAATACGAAGAAAACTGTGCATCATCTACATCATAAATATTTTTGAACTCAGGTTTTTACAAGCTTTTATTTGACACCCCACACGATAACCTAGTAATTTTTTTTCACTCTGATTTCATCCTCCAAAAGTAACCCCCTAAGTCAAAATTTAACTTTCAAAACTACACGGCTCTGATGGGACCATCAATTCCTATATCAGTACCAAATTTCAACTTTCTATGCCAAATAGTTTCGGAGAAAATCGGATGTGACAGACGGACAGACAGACACTGAAGTGATCTCATAAGTGTTCCGTACGGAACACTAAAAATTGTGTTTTCTGGAAAGAGTTTAAGTTGGCGAACACTGTTTCACGGTGTCAACATATATTGCCTCAGTTAACATGTGTTTATGTTTTTAAACCATGAATTCTTTTTTGTTTAATTAATTATACTATATTACCTTCTTAAAAATAATATTTGTCAGAATTTGTCCGCCCAACGTGCAATGTTTATCGATCGCCGCCTTTATTGCCTTTTATTTCGAGGTGAAACACCTTTAAAGTAATTTGTCCAGCACTTCCTTATTATTGGCATAAATAGGATTAATCGTGCATTAGGTTTTGTTTGTTTTTAGTTTCTAATTCTAATAAAAAAAGATTCTATTCAGAGAAGAGCCGTTCATCGTTGGAGACCCGGAACTGACTGGCAGCCTTGATTCGCTGGAACATCGAAGAACAGTTGGCGACTTGAGCCTATTCTACAAGTATTTTCATGAAAGTGTTCGAAGGAAGTAGCCCGCTTAATTACTTCCAGAGCGGTGCATGTTAGGAATGCACGTCGCGCTAATACTTCACATCCGTATGAGGTACAGCTTGTTGCTCCTCGTACAACGCTTTCTAAGCAGTTTTTTATATGGAGAACATTATCCCTTTGAAATAATTTGCCCAGGACTGTGTTTCCCACCGAGTACAATTTGCAGCGATTCAACAAGAACGTGAACCGCTTTTTCTGCACACATGTCGCTCTTGTAGCGCTTTAAGGACTTCCTTGCAGCACGTGTGCTAGACCCTTAAAAAAAAAGTGTTCCGTACGAAACTCTTATAAGTTCACTTCGGTATATGTCCGTCTGTCCGTCTATCTATCTATATATATATATATATATATATATATATATATATATATATATATATATATATATATATATATATATATATATATATATATATATACAGTCCCTGGCCAAATTATTAGACGCACTATATTTTTTTTAGTAATTTTATGTTTCTTAAGAGTTTTTATGCAATAATGGTATATTTAAACTACAATATTATTGATTTTTATTTAAAAGAATTGTTGTAGACTACATATTTGTATTTATTTTTAACATATGGTAACACTGTGTTGACAAAGTGATACATGAACGTAAATAAGTACAAACCTGTATCAGTCGCGATCGGAATCGAGTCAGGTACGGACGTGTTTCTGTGGCTTTATGGACTGTGATTGTTTATTTAACAGTTTTATACTACTCAGTTATTAGTTTATTTTGTATGCAGTGTTTTAAAAAAGTAATTGGACTATTTTCATTATGGGTAGAAAAGGCGATCTTTCACCACGTAAAAAAGCTGAAGTGAAAGCCCTTGTGATTGCGAAAACATTTACAAACCGAGAAATATCACGAAGATTGGAGGTTTTTGAAGCTAGTGTACGACGCATAAAAAAGAAAATTGAGTCAGGGAAGGAATTAAGCCCGAAAAGAAAGAAAAGATGCTGTAGAAAACCAATTTTCACTCCACGGTCAGAGAGATGTTTGAAGAAAATTTGTGTAGAAAACAGATTTGCTACCACAAAGGTAATAAAATCACAACTCCAGGATGCTAGCGTAAATGCTTCTGAGCGCACTGTTCGAAGAAAATTGAAAGAATTAGATTTTAAGGCCTGTCGCCCCGCCAGGAAGCCCAAGTTAACAGCTGCAATGAAAGCAAAGCGCCTGAAGTGGGCCAAACAATGGCAAGACAAAGATGTGGACTTCTGGAGATCGGTAAGATACAGCAATTTAATCAATAATTGATACATTATTATCATTTTCAGTTAAATAAAGCAAATAAACATGGAAGTTTATATATTTTTCCTATTTTTGACAGGTCTGCTTCAGTGACGAAAGCACATTCGAAATTTTGCAGAATAAAGCTCAGTATGTGCGTCGTCGTCATGGAGAAAAGTTTCATCCTGATTGTGTCGTCCCGACGGTTAAACATCCGACCAAAGTGATGATTTGGTCAGTCATCAGCGGCAAGGGCACTGGACGTCTGTACGTCGTCAAAGGAATAATGAGGCAAGATCAGTACAAAGAAGTATTACAAAATCGGTTGATTCCGCAGCTCAGAGAATGGTTTCCAAATGGGGAACCATTCACTTTCATGCAAGATGGAGCTGCCTGCCACACTGCTCGGTCTGTTAAAGCTTTTTTGGCAGAAAAAAATATCCCTCTGTTTTTTTTTTATTGGTCTAGCACACGTGCTGCAGGGAAGTCCCTAAAGCGCTCCAGGAGCGGCACGAGTGCGGAAAAAAAGCGATTCACGTTGTTCTTGAATCGCTGTAAATTGTACTCGTTGGGAAACACAGCGCTGGGCAAATTATTCCAAAGGGATGACGTTCTCCATATAAAAGATTGCTTGAAAAGCGTCGTACGCGGAGTAACAAGCTGAACCTCATAAGGATGCGAAGCACCAGCGCGACATGTATTTCTAACATGCACCGCTTTGGGAGGAATTAAGCGGGCTACATCCTTCGAACACTTTCCATGAAAATACTTGTAGAACAGACTCAAGTCGCCAACCGTTCTTCGATGTTCCAGCGAATCAAGGCCGCCGGTCAATTCCGGGTCCCCAATCAGACGGACCGCTCTGAACAGAATCCAACAAATGCAGTGTATGTTTGGGAGCGGAGCCCCAAACGTGGGAGCAGTATTCCATAGTTGGTCGAATTTGGGCTTTGTAAAGAATTAACAGTTGCTGTGGGGTGTAAAGCTTTCTGGTTCTAAATAATATTCCCAGTTTTTGAGAAGCTCTCCTTGCTATGCCTGCAACATGTTCATGCCAAGACATATTTGCTCCTAAACTAACGCCCAACAAACTGAGCGACGATGCTAGGGGAATGGAGTGCCCCGACATAACTATGTCGGGTTCAGCAACGTTAACTTTTTTAGAAAAAAACTGCCGCTTGGGTTTTTGTAGCGTTAAATTCCACTTGGTTACTGTCACCCCAAGATAGAATTTCTTCCAGGTCTTTGTTAAGTTGAACGACCTCCTGCTGTCTGCGGATATTCGCCTGAGCAGCCGATGTCCGAGCGTTCAAGGTGAATGAAGAGACAAGCGTACTGTCATCTGCAAAGCTATAGATTGGATTCCCGGTCTTTTCCAGCAGATCGTTAATGTAAATGAGAAAGAGAGTAGGAGACAGTATGGAGCCCTGGGGCACGCCGGCGTTGATAGTGAGGGTGTTTGAAAGAAATCCGTCGACCGCCACTCGTAAAGAACGCTCTCTGAGGAAACATGAGAGCCACAAACAGAACCTTTCAGACATACCATAAGAGCGCAACTTAGCCAACAGTCCATCGTGCAAAACACGGTCGAATGCCTTGGATATGTCAAGAGCAACCGCTCGAGATTCTCCAAAGTGTTCAATTGCGTTGTTCCAAACATGTGTTACATAAGTCAGAAGATCTCCTGTTGATCTATGTTTACGAAAACCATATTGGTGATCGCTAATAATATTGAATCGTTCAAGATATTTTAGAAGATGCTCATTGATAACCTTTTCCATGACTTTCGATATTATTGAAAGCAGTGCAACTGGTCGGTAGTTATTTGGCAAGGTCTTCTTACCTTTTTTAGGTATCGGCTGAACCGTGGCACATTTCCAGCAGGACGGAAATATTCCCTTTCTGTAGGATAGGTTAAAAAGTCTACAGAAAACTGGTGTTAGTTCCCTTGCACAGTTTTTGAGAACTATGGCAGGTATTCCGTCAGCGCCAGAAGCCTTCTTGGTGTCTAGCTTCATTAAAATACGCTTTATGATGCGCTGTCTGAAGACAACATCGGGCATCCTTGACTGCAATATGGGAATAGTAGGTGGTGTTTTTCCTTGGAAATCGACAGTAGAATGTGAAGCAAAGAGTTCAGCCAACAAGTTCGCTCTCTCAACAGGTGTGGTTGCAATGGAATTATATGGCCGTGTGAGTGGTGGTATCGTGGATTTGGTAAAGTTTTGACTAACTGCCTTAGCGACTGCCCAAAAGGACCTGGAATTGTTGGGACAAGCGAGAAGCTTGTTTCTAATTCGTTGATTGTGTGCCTTCTTGGTTTCGTCGATAATTCCCTTGCATCTGTTCCGGGCATGAACAAAGATGTTTCGATTTAAGGTGTTAGGATTTTCACGCCATTGTCGGTAAGCAATATGTTTAGAAGCAACAGCTTCTTTGCATTTTCGGTCGAACCAAGGCTTGCCGTTGGAGGAGCATTTCTTCGAAAAAGGGATGTAAGCTTCCATACCAGCCAAAATAACATCGGAGACCTCCCTGGCGCAGTCAGATGGGTTATCGGATCGAAAACAAACGTCCATCCAAGGGAAAGTTCGAAAGTATTCCATGAGATCTTCCCATTTAGCAGATTTGTAGTGCCAAATCTTGCGCGGCCTAGGCGCCTCTCTGTCACTGATTGGCAGGATACTCGATGTCGAAAGCAGTTTATGGTCGGAAGAACCTAACGGCGGATTTACGGTGACCGTGTAAATCTCCGGATTGGTGGTTAAAAACAGATCAAGAAGACTGGTGAACTCCCCGTCTCGATCAGGGATCCGTGTTGGTTCGTCAATAAGCTGAGTTAAGCCACAACTGATTGAGAATGATTCAGCTTCACGACCTTGTTCGTCGGTAGTATTTGAATATTTGAGCCAGTTGATATTGTGATTGGCCGGGTAATAGCCCTGATATGAACCCCGTGGGAGCTGATGAAAAGAGAAGTGGCTAAAGATGTGATTACCAACAAAACCCAGCTCCTAGAAAAGATTATTCATGTGTGGAATCATCATCCTCAAATGCAGGAGACAGTACAATCTTGCATTGATAGCATGCCGCGCAGAATTAAAGCTTTGATAGCGGCTAAAGGTGGCTCAAGTAAATATTGACTTTTATTAACATTAATTTCACTTTTCTTTAAAACTTAATAAACTTATGCTTTTCTAAATTAATGCTGTTTTATTTATGTCAAATATATAGGTAATTGATTGGATAATATAAAAATAAAAAACAAATCAATTTAAAATAATAAAACGGTACAATATCACTCGGTAATTAATATTTTACATGAAATCTTGCAGTGCGTCTAATAATTTGGCCAGGGACTGTATATATATATATATATATATATATATATATATATATATATATATATATATATATATATATATATATATATATATATATTTGAGCTTTACCTAAAATTAATCTTAAACATGTATCATATTCTATAATTTATTCATATGTTCAAAACGTTAAACTACCACACACTCACCTGCCAGCATAAGTGAACTCGTTCTTGTTCGCAAAAGACATTTTCCGTTTGAAGTGGCATATTAAAATTAATGGCTCTAGTGATCCTATTTCTAAAGTATTATTCTCCGATGTTATATGTTCTTTGATATGACCCCAACAGAAGAAATCAAGAGGTGTAAGGTCTGGTGACCTTTGCAGCCACTGAAACCGATTCAACGATTTTCAAAAGTTAAATCTAAGTAGTTATCTACAACTCTAGCTTTATGGGCAGGGGCGCCGTCCTATTAATAAATAACGTGTGAATTTTGCAACAAGTAAATTTTCACTAAAATTTGCGATTTGGTTTTCTCAAAAAAATAAGTATTGTTCTGTATTTAAAGGCTTTTTGAAACAATTAGTCGTATTATTCGTCTTCCTATAATGCCAATCCAAATGTTAATTCCAAATATTTCCGGAAAAGCACTGTCTCACTGAAAGAAAATTTTTCGTTTACCAATACCTACTATTATTTTTATTAAGCATCCTCATGTTAATGAAACCAGACGTCCGAAAATGAAAAAAGAAAACAAAAAAAATTTAATTGCTCTCCTCGTAAAGATGTCAGTTTTTAAAGTCCAATCTTCGTAGGTATTCACCCTCATATAAGTGTTGATGGACCTAATATTTATAAGATCTAGGGCTAAATTTATGTAAAATCTTTCTTACACTTTCGCAACTTATCACTAAGTAACCCCAATTTGTCGTTACAAGCTAAATAAATTTGTTTCTTTCTCTTCACTAACTCTAAAATAATTTCCATTTAATTTATTATTATTAATTTATTTTAAATGATTTTCTAACCGAGAAAAATAATTTTCAAGTAGTGGATCCCTCCCTGTTGAACATACAATTCTCTCACCTCTCTTCGATTTTTTCTGTCCTATTTATATACTAATAACATAACAGTTTAATGCTCTCGCTTAAAAACAAGCCTATAAATTAAAATTCAAGCAATAGAGCTTATAATTAGAATATTTTGTATGGAAATAAATTCGGTTTTAATTCATGTTTCACAACTGTCAAAAGAACAGCTTAAATAATGCAATAATAATGGCGGCATAAAACAAATGATATTGGCAGCATTGGTATAACAACTAAAAACGAAACGAAAAGAATCGCATTTTTAGAAGTTACCAAAAGTGTTCTTCGTTTTTGCTGAACCATTCCAAGACGCGTTTCGCCGTATCACGGCTCATCAGCTGGGCTAGGTTCAACTAATACGAGAACACATTTTTAGTCCTTTATCCAGATAACTAACAGAAAACTATAACAAATAGATGTTTATACTGCACTCTGTCGGTGACTTACTAAGCCTATTCAAATAGAGCGGCACAACACGGCTGGCACTTATTGCAGAAACGCACCTTTCTCGAGCTTACTGCTCGAAGGCATAGATGGCAGCATTGATATAACAACTAAAAACGAAACGAAAAGACTCACATTTTTAGAAGTTACCAAAAGTGTTCTTCGTATTTGCTGAACCATGGTGTGTGGTGTCTGTCTGTCCGTCGGTCACACCCGATTTTCTCCAAAACTCCAGGAGCGGCATGTGTGCGGAAAAGGCGATTCACGTTGTTCTTGAATCGCTAGTTTTGGTATTTGACATAGAAAGTTGAAATTTGGTAGTTTTTTTTTTTTATGGGACTAGCACACGTGCTGCAGGGAAGTCCCTAAAGCGCTCCAGGAGCGGCAGGAGTGCGGAAAAAGCGATTCACATTGTTCTTGAATCGCTGTAAATTGTACTCGGTGGGAAACACAGCGCTGGGCAAATTATTTCAAAGGGATGACGTTCTCCATATAAAAGATTGCTTGAATAGTGTTGTACGCGGAGTAACAAGCTGAACCTCATACGGATGTGAAGCACCAGCGCGACGTGTATTTCTAACATGCACCGTTTTGGGAGGAATTAACCGGGCTACATCCTTCGAACACTTTCCATGAAAATACTTGTAGAACAGACTCAAGTCGCAAACCGTTCTTCGATGTTCCAGCGAATCATGGCCGCCGGTCAATTCCGGGTCCCCAATCAGACGGACCGCTCTTCTCTGAACAGAATCCAACAAATGCAGTGTATGTTTGGGAGCGGAGCCCCAAACGTGGGAGCAGTATTCCATAGTTGGTCGAATTTGGGCTTTGTAAAGAATTAACAGTTGTTGTGGGGTGTAAAAATATAGGAATAAATAGCCTGATCAGAGCCGTTTAGTTTTGAACGTTAAATTTTGACTTAAGGGATTAGTTTTGGAGGGTGATATCGGAGTAGGGTGTCAAATGAAACCTTGTAAAAACACGAGTTCAAAAAATTTAATACTTGCACACACTTTTCTTTGTATTATTTTTAAAAAATTGCAAAAAATCGCTGTCGCCCCCTTATCTCGAAAAGTACTGATCAAAAAAATTTTGAAAAAATTCTAGAATATTCTCTATAGGGTGTAGATTGAACGAAAATTATCACTAGTGCCCCATATGTATGGAATAATAATTCCACAGTATTTATTAGTCAGTGTATCAAAAAAATTCACCACTGATGAAAACTGTGGCACTTCCTTGTCTGCAGGATATCCTCACAAAAAATAATCCGATCTACAAAAATAAAAATTAATCTTAATTATTATTAAAATAATGCAGTAGTTAAAAATTATCGTACGGTTTTTTTTTAAATAAGAATTTACGGTTTTTCAAACTTTAGTATACAATTTTCAACCAAAAAATTTATGTTAAATTATTTATAAAAAATTGTCTATTAGAAAAATTCTCTCGACATTTTGTAGAAAAAGTAATTATTAAGATTTAAAAAGAAAAAGTTAAAAAATGTTAAAAATTGTCTTAGTAATATTGCTGACAGTGCATTGAGACAGGTTGCGGTGCCAATCCGACACCAGGTCACATTTATTGCTGTTACTTTCTAATGGAATGGAATTTTCTTGAAATTTTTTTTTGAATAATTCTTAGAAGTGTAGAGAATAAAAATCCAAAAAAAAAATTTTTGAAAATTTCAGGTGCATGTAACCCCTTAAAGCCAAGAACTAACTAACTAAGTAACTAACCAATTACGGAACACTAATTGCGCAAACTCGACTTGCACTTAGCCGGCTTTTTAATAGCCACTAAATCAATAAAATGTCATTCAAAAAAACCTTGACTTTTCCCTTCTGAAATTATATTTTAAAAAATTTCATATCATAAGTAATTTTAACCTTTAAATGTTTTAGTTTAAATGTTTTAGACCATAAATCTTATTCCTTTACAAATCGTATTCCGTTGTTGAAAACAAATATTATCTGGTCATTTGGCAGAAAATAAACAAAATTGTTTCTTAAAACGATCCCGGGATGATCCTAAAGGGACAAAAGTTCAATCTAGATAGGTCCAAAGAGGATATTTTTTAGAAATATAAAAGTCGCTTGGCATAGCACTCAGTTGTAAATCGGTAATGTAATCTAACTTAAAAGGGATCTAAAAGAATAACATTTTGGTCTAAAACTCAACCGAGATTTTAATTTTAGATAACTTGAATTCTAGTTTAATTTTTATAGTTCTTATAAGAGAATAGTTTCATCAACGATACTTATTTGCAATTAATTAATTGTTAAGTAATCTGGTTAGGCTGTTAGCTATTATTAGGTTAATTATTAACAATTGTTGGTGAAAACGTCTGCCATAAGTTTTACGTCGGTTAAATTTTATTTACTTCATTTATTTTATATTGGGGTAATACGAGTAAAGCCTATTTAAAAAAGGCCCAAAATTCTTATTTATCTTCTCTTTTATTCCCAGAACCTTTGCTATATCCCATAAACTAACAAATATAGTAAATTACTTTTTCTTCTTCTTCAAGGTCTTGGTTCGTCTGTTTTTAAGCCTCTTGTGACGTAGAGGTCCAGCTTTCGTGCTATTTTTTGGTGGTCGACCGGAGAGTCTTCTTGTTTCCGGCTTTTCGTCTCTTGCCCACCTTGGCCAGCTATTAGCTGGCATCCTACTTACGTGATCCCTCTAATATCGACGTCTTGATCTGGCGAAACGGACGATGTCTTGAATCTTAAGTTCTTCTCGTATAGTTATGCTTCGTACCGTGCCTCTCAGGGTTATTTCTTTGATAGTGCGCAGTGTTTTCATTTCTGTAACTTTCATGAGGCTTTTTGTTTTAGATGTTTGTGCTCTTGTTTCTGCTGTATACATTAGAACCGATCATTCCACGGTTCTATATATATATGCACTTTACTTTCTTCAGATATGTAGGCATTTTTCCATATTAAGTCTCTCAAACAACCAGATATTCTCTATGCTTTCTTTGCTTGATAGAGTACTTCTTAATATAGATTTTTTAAGCTCGATAGCTGTACTCCCAGGTATGTGCAGTGAAGGTTCTGTGCTACTGTTTTGTTGCAGACGACTAATTTACATCTAATAGGATCTTTAGCTATAACCACTGATTCTGTTTTTCTGCTGCAGTTTGGAAACGATATATTAGTCGCTGTAAGCTATCTTCATTTTCTGCTGTTAATATTGCATCATCAGCAAAGCACAATATTCTTAGAGTTTTTCGTCTCATTTTGTATTCGTTATTAACCTCATTGACACTAGTTATTATTCTGTCCATTATTAAATTTAAAAGTGTTGGACTCGTGCTTTCGCGTTGTCGAATTCCAGATAATATTGGTACTTCTTCAGTTAGTCATCAGGTCTTTATATGTGTCCTATTGTTTTTATTGAGCTGTTCTATCACTTTGATGTAGTTGAAGTTGAAGTCATCGAAATATAGCATCGACTGTTGATCTATGTTCTCTAAATCCTTGCTGTTCCTCGCTTATTTTGATCTTTTTTATTATTTTTGCAGTCATGATCTTGTTTAGTAATCTACTAGTACTATTTAGCAGAGCAATGGTTCTATAATTATCGGGGTCGTTTTTATTTCCTTTTTTGAATATTGGAACCGTAATACTGTTCCTCCAGTCTTTAGGCTTAAGATTATCTTTTGAAGTAAGGTTGTCAAGACTTTTTTCATTCTAATACCTACTCCTAATACTTGAACATTTCGTTGGTGATGTCATTAGGCCCAAGAGCTTTTCTGTTCTTTAGATTTTTCAGTGTGTGTTCTTCCTCTTGAGATATATTCTCTTCTTCATCTAACAGCTCTTCTTTGTCATCTGGTTCCACCTGGCCATCGTCAGCCTCTTCTTGCTGGCTACTGAATAGATTGTTCATGTGGATTTTCCAGTTGTTAGGTGGTATAGAATTTACTTGTACTTCTTCGTTGACGGCTCTTTTTCCACTCCTGAGTACACTCCAGATTTTCTTTTGTTCTCCATGAAGATCGTGTTTCATCTCTGTGGAAAATTCCTCCTAATATGTCTTCTTTATGTTTTTTATTGTTTTATTGACTCTGTTCCTAACCTGTTTGTACGCTTCACATTCTTCTGCTGTTCTTATGTTTCTATACTACTTGATATACGCGTCTTCCTTTTGTTTCGCTAATGTTTTTACTTCATCGCTGAACCATGGCTTGTTGTTTCGTCTTCTATTGATGTTTACTCGTCTGGTTCGAGTTCGAGGGTTTCTTTAGCACTACTCATTATAATTGTTTCGAATTTTTTTCAAATATCGTCTACATTTTCACCTTCTAAAATGTGATTTATTGATAATTTTTCTTCCATTATTAAAACTTAAAACCTTGCAAAATAACTTACCTACTTACAATACAATTACATGAAATTTAAATCAGGCAATCTCGAGTTACAAACGGACGGACACGGATACACTTGCACACATACACACTCACATAAGCACACGCACGCGCACAATTATTTGGAAGTAGATTAGCGTTCAATTTGGAAGCATTAAGAAATATTTATTTGAAACTGAAAGTGCGAAATAAGTAATGGTTTTTATTATCATATAACAGATATATACTGTTACAACAAAAATATACACATCAAAAAGTATTTACATCAAATCTTACTGGTGCCAAAATGGCCACCATTATTTTTAAATAATGCGTGACAAATATGGAGCATCCAATAATAATTTATTAAAATACATAGCATCCAACTTTTACCATTTATTTTTTAGCTATTGCCAAAACTGCTCAGGGCTTAACGAATAATGCCCCTCTTATCAAATTATTCATACTATTAGGTGGATCAAATGTAAACGAGATTTATTTTTAAATTTTTTTTTATTTACTTTAACAAATAAACCAAGTACATATCATTTTTCAACATAATCTCCTGCTTTGGAAAATGGAAAATTTCCCAGCATATCGGAAGCTTTTTGATACCGTCGTTGTAAAAGAAAGGGGGCTGTGTCAGAAACCAGTTGTGTATGAAGCCCTTCATCGCGATGTCTTCATCAAATCGTTGGCCTCCCAGCACTTCTTTGAGTGGCCCAAAGAGATAAAAATCGCAGGGCTATAGGGAAGGTGGTCAAGTGTTGTCCAACACATTTTCTCCAATTGAGAGTTGCAGTATGGAGTCAAGCGTTGTCATGGTCAAAAGGTTGCAGTAGTACGCCGCTTTGATGGTGCGACATTCGTGTGAAAAATCAATGTGCAAAACGCCACGTCCTATTTTGTAAAATATTCCCAGGTTTTCAAAAGGTTTCTTTGCTAGGCACGCAACATGTATACGCCAAGACATATTAGCTCCCAAGTTAACGCCCAAGAAATGGAGTGCTCCGACATAACTATGTTGAGTTCCGCAAATTAACTTCTTTAGAAAAAATTGCCGCCCGTGTTTTTTTAGCATTAAATTATGCTTGATTATTGTCATCACAAAATAAAATTTTTTCCCGGACTTAGTTAAGTTGAACAACTTCCTGCTGCCTGAGGATATTTGCATGAGTAGCTAATGTTTGAGCATTCAGAAGGAATGAAGAAATGTCATCTTCGAAGCTGCAGATTGGATTAATGGTCATTTCCAGGAGATCGTTAATGTCAATGATAAACCGAGTAGGAGACAATATGGAGCCCTGGCGCAGACCGGCATTGATAGTTGAAGTATTAGAAAGAAATCCGTCGATTGCCACTCATAAAGAAGGCAACAGCTTTTATATATTTTCGGTCGAATCAAGGTTTGTCGTTGGAAGGCCATTTCTTCAAAAAAGGATGTAAACTTCCATTCCCAAATGACATCAGAAACTTCCTTAGCACAGTCAGATGCGTCGTCGGATCTAAAACAAAAATCCATGAGTTCTTCTCATTTAGCAGATTTGTAGTGCCAAATCTTGCGTGGTTCAGGTACCTCTTTGTCATTGATTGGTAGGATACTCGATGTCGAAAGCACAACATCAAAAGAACGGCAAATTTACGGTGACGGTGTAAATTTCTGGATTTGTGGTTAAAAATAGATCAAGAAGATTGGCGAACTCGCCGTCTTAATCAGGATCAGTTGGTTCTTCGATAAAATAAACTAAGCAAATCCTCAACTGATGGAGAATAATTCAGTTTTACAGCCTTCTTGGTCGATCATATTTGAATACTTAAACCAGTTGACGTTGTGAACATTAATAGTTCTTCACTTAGATATTTAATCTGTAAATGATCAATGGTGTCTGCAAGAAAAACGAAAAGTGTTTGAAAGTTAGTCACACTTGGTAGTCGATAAAGCAGATAAATCTTGTGGTTTGTTGCGTCGGTATTTTCTAACCACATAATATCAAAATTACGAAGCTAGAGAGCCTCCTCGTGTTAACAAGAAAGATCGCTTCTTGCAAAAAGACACCTTAACAAGGAGTAGAAGTTGTACCCAGGATAGCGTTAACTGTGCTAGTCGACGAACTGACCTTAGTTTCGTAGAGAGGGAGTGAATAAGGCTTATTTGATTACATGTGTTGGTGCTCTAAACTTATGTTCAAGTTTAAACCTCGTATATTTCAAGAATCTACTATCAAATTGAAGTCTCCGCATGTTGACAACCCTGAAAGAGCCCCCACCTGGATATCCAACGGGGGCTATTTTACATCCAGAATTTTTCATCCTAGTAAATTCATTATGCTATTCTTTTCTCACAGCTAAATCTGGGCACATCGGCACAGTCACGAAATGTTAAGCAACTTCACGCAGCTTAAGCCGATGCGTTGTTATCACACCGGGCGGTGCTTAGTGGGATCTGGGCATTTACCATCTAGCTTGTTTGTTAGTTCCCTTCTATGACAGGCAGAACGTATTGGGGGCGATATTGGGTCCCACACCCCCATGGGATATGTCATCTGTTAATTGCGGTTTTGTGACAGCTACACATCATCTGTAGACTGCAATTGCTGCTGTTAACAGTGGTAATCCAGGCTGGTTCAAAAACCAACAATGCTTCAAGGCGCAGTTAAACTTCAATTTCGTTAAGACATTACTAAAATAAACTGATTTTGTGGCTGTAGGCCGACCAGCCCTTCTTCCGTCTTCATTTCTTTCCATTACTAGTTTTCTGTGAAGGGTGTAGAATATGCCTTTATTTAAAATATTTTATATTCTTTCTCCTTCGTCATGTAGAGTATAGATGAACACTTCGCTATTTAATACTTAGCTGCGTTCTTGGTGCCATTTTAAAGGCGAAATTTCGAACTAAACAACCACACTAATGAAGCCCAATCAATTCAGAAATCGCAACTCTCGCCTTTGAATTTTTAGGGACAGCAGCTAATATCTTACTAAACATAAAACTATTTACTCATCCATCATAACCTTTTTAACGTCCTTTATCAGAAGAAAGTATTGTATTCGTGAAAAAAATGACATTACAAGATTTTTGCATATCTTCACTCTTCAGGGAAATCTCAAAAAAATACGGCTTTCTTTTCCGTTGTTTTATCTGTGTGTCGGTCTATCTGCCTGTCTGTCTATTAGCATAATAAATCTCGAAAAACATGTAATGCCGATTTCAAATCTGGTACACGAACACATGTGAAGTAGGAATGTAACCTATTGTTCTTAAACGATATTACTTTAAGGGAAGAAGTTCAAAGAGATAAGGGTGAATGTAAGATTTTTTTTGAATTTCTGCTTGAAACGATAAACAAATTCTGAGCATAATTATTTAAAGTTCAACATAACATATAAGGATGTAGAAAGGCATTAGAAGAGTTGCTTCGTATATATCATGTTAAATGTCTTTTTCAGGGTTTTTGGAGAAGAGGAATCTGAACATTATGTTATTTTTTTATTATTTATGTTCAAATATACAATGAGTTAATAAGATGGTATTTTTTTTATGGGTCTAGCACACGTGCTGCAGGGAAGTCCCTAAGGCGCTACAGGAGCGGCACGTGTGCGGAGAAAGCGATTCACGTTGTTCTTGAATCGCTGTAAATTATACTCGGTGGGAAACACAATCCTGGGCAAATTATTCCAAAGGGATGATGTTCTCCATATAAAAGACTGCTTGAAAAGCGTTGTACGAGGAGTAACAAGCTGAACCTCATACGGATGTGAAGTATTAGCGCGACGTGTACTTCTAACATTCACTGCTCTGGGAGGAATTAAGCAGGCCACATCCTTTGAACACTTTCCATGAAAATACTTGCAAAATAGGCTCAAGTCGCCAAACATTTTTTTTTTTTGTTATTTGTCTAGCACACGTGCTGCAGGGAAGTCCCTAAAGCGCTACAGAAGCGACACGTGTGCGGATTAAGCGATTCACTTTATTCTGGAATAGCTGTAAATTGTACTCAGTGGGAAACACAGTCATGGGTAAGCCATTCCAAAGGGATGATGTTCTCCATATAAAAGACCAGGAGTAATAAGCTGAACCTCATACGGATGTGAAGTATCAGCGCGACGTGTAGTTCTAACCTGCCCCGCTCTGGGAAGAATTAATCTGGCTACATCCTTCGAACACTCTCCATGAAAATACTTGTAGAATAGACTTAAGTCGCCAACAGTACTTCGATGTTCCAGCGAATCAAAGCCGCCGGTCAGTTCTGGGTTTCCAATCTGTTCTCTGAGCAGAATCCGACAAATGCAGTGTATGTTTGGGAGCGAAGCCCCAAACATAGGAGCTGTATTCCATAGTTGGTCGAATTTGAGCATTGTAAAGAATTAACAGTTGTTGTGGAGTCTAAAGCTTTCTGGTTCGAAATAATATTCCCAACTTTTGAGAAGCTCTCCTTGCTATACCTGCAACATGTTCATGCCAGGACATATTTGCTCCCAAATTAACGCCCAACAAATTGAGTGACGATGCTAGGGGAATGGAATGCTCCGACATAACTATGTCGGGTTCAGCAACGTTAACTATTTTAGAAAAAACTGCCGCCTGGGTTTTGTAGCGTTAAATTCCACTTGGTAACTGTCACTCCAAGATAGAATTTCTTCCAGGTCTTTGTTAAGTTGAATGACTTCCTGCTGTCTACAGATATTCACCTGAGCAGCCGATGTCCGAGCATTCGAAAGAATGAAGAGATTAACGTACTGTCATCTGCAAAGCTGTAGATTGGATTCCCGGTCTTTTCCAGCAGATCGTTAATGTAAATGGGAAAGAGAGTAGAAGACAGTATGGAACCTTGGGGCACACCGGCGTTAACAGTCAAGGTGTTAGAAAGCAATCCGTCGACTGCGACTCGTAAAGAACGCTCGCTGAGGAAATATGAGAGCCACAAACAGAACTTTTCAGTTATGCCATAAGAGCGTAGACATACTATAGGTAGAGGGGTTAGAGGGCTTGTTTCGTATACATCGTGTTATATGTCATTTTTATTTCTTGGAGTATAAGAATCTGAAAATCGTGTTATTTTTTAGAAATCATCAATCATCAAAAGGGGTTAATGTAGTGGGCGAAAAGATTAGAGGGGTTGTTCCGTATCTATAGCATAATATGTAATTTTTAGGATTCTCAGAATCCGGAACATTGTGTAGAAACATTTTTCATTATTCCAGTGGTAATTTGTCCAATTAGGAATAGAGAATCTGTATATCTAAGAAACCATAGCGAATTTTCTCCGAAAATTCAGTTTCCAGTAAGTAAAAAGTTGAAGCCCAAATGAGAGCAGCTCTCAAATAATGGGTCGATCAGTTCTGGTAAGAGCAGTGGTATCAGAACCCAGAGAGCAGGTATGCCAAGGATTTTGTATTATGGCCTCGAAGGGCGTAGTTTGAGTCATTGCTCAAGGGAAGTAAATGTGTCCTAAATTCCCTTGATGAAATTTTCACGGAACATGGTAAGTTCAGAAGGCATTTAACATTGCTGCGAGTGGAAGAAAATCCGACTTGTCAAGATTGTCATCAAGATAAAGAGACGCCACTATATTTTATTTGCGTACTGTGAGATGCTGAAAAGACTCAGATGTAAGATGTTTCTGTAGGCAATAGTCCGTAAAAAAAATCCACACAGTGATGTGGAATAGTATTCTGAAATTCATAATTAGGTTCAGGCGGTTATGAAGGGGCCATTGTAGTTAGAGTAATTGAAGGAATTATTCGGTGGTAGCAAAATAGATCTATTTGATCTATTTGATAAGCTCTGAGCCTCCTACCAACTTCTACCACTCGCTATTACGTTTGGATTGAGATCAGAGACCTTAGCTCGTCGACTAGTATATTCAACAATTCTTTGTTGAACTTGTAATCCAAATTAAACCAATCCATGTAAGTAATTTATTGCACCCGGCAATAAGAATATAAGAAAGAGAGAACGAATTCGAGATAAGTGGCTTAAATAGAAAAGATAATTATTATCCACTTTAGAAGTCCGCCAATAACGAAATCACTTTACTCTACATGTAATGCTTCTAAATAGCCTTCAGCCTTTCAAAAAGAAGACTATGACTATGATATTTTACATTCTATCTATCTAGTCTATCTAATAAGCCTGCTTCCATCCAGTGTCGGTCATAGGTCCCTTTTCCATCCCTCTCGATTCTGCGTCTTTCTGATCCATCCTAAACCAGCCGTTCTTTTCAAGTCATCTTTCCATCTTATTTGGAACCTTCCTCTGGTTTTGTCCTAACCATGGCCTCCATTCTTATATTCTTTTAGTCCATCTCTCATCTTGATGTCTCATTGTGTAACCTGCCATCTCCATTTCAAACCTGCTACCTGTTCACTTTGATCTTTTGTCTTATACTTTCGTTTCTAATTCTATCTGACGCTAGGTGAGAACCGGTAGAATGCATTGATCGAATACCATCTTTGTTAGTTTCAGAGAAATTCTTGTGTTGGTTAGTATTTACCTTTGTTTCTGATTCTTCTCTTTACCTCTGCCGTTTGATTTGCTTGTCTACACTTTATTATTTGCCCTAGGTAGATGTATTTCTCTGTGTATTCAAGTGTTCTGCCTTCTGTTCTCAAGCCTCGCGGAGTGTCTTCGTTTGTCGTAGCCTTTGTCTTATCTCTATTTGTTTTGTAGTTCAGTAATCATTTCCTGTATGATATTTTACATTATATTCCCGTAAAATCCACTTTAAGATTTCCAGTCACCACAAAAAATTAAATGGAAAGTATACAAGATACTTTGATCGTAACTGTGTTTTTCGTATAGAAATAGCATGCACGTAATAATACATAATATATACATATAATAACAATTCACTGCATTTGCTTGTGTATATCACATTGTCTATTATCTTCATGAAAGTTATTCCACGTAACGTATCGATTCTGCTAGGTCAAAATTAAATTTAATATAATGCATAACGGTTGCATCATACTAAATTTAACGAGTTTACAGGAATATTAATATCATAATAAATGAAGACTACCCACTAATAAATTATTCCTGCTTTAGTATTAGCCATATTTTACGTGAGCGCATAATAAACCACTAGGTATACATTAAATTAAAATAACAAATCACGGTTGTTTCATTTTATATTGGACAGATATTAAATATTTATATAAGACAAGTATTGGAAGTAAAAAAAATGATATGTTTTCCATAAGAGCTTATTTTGAGGGTATCAGTAAAATTATAATGTAGCCCAATAACTCGCACTAAGGCCTATTAAATTTGAGATAAGAAATAACTTAACGTGGTCAGTCCTTAAATATATGCAGTTGATTCGTATTTTTGGTGGCAAAAACATATATATATATATATATATATATATATATATATATATATATATAAGTTGGTACCAGCAATTCAAATAGGTTAGTACTCGTTACGAAAAAATAATATTATATATAAGGCCACCAAAATAAATTCGTAAAAGAATCATAGGAAAAAAAGATTAAAATATAGGAAAGAAATAAACGTAGTGTTATGTTTGATGTAAAGTAATATAACGTACGTAGGTGCGAATAGACACTTTTTTACTATTCCGGTAGAAGAGAGGTCAGTTTTAGGGACGTGACCCTATCTCACGCGCAACCATGATATTTTCTCACGAAATCATGTCCTTTTCACACTTCCCGCCCAAAACCACCTAAAAATCTTATCAGTACATCCCTACCCATTCGCCAAACCGTTTGGCCAACGTGGCGAATTATGGCTTAAAACCCCCTTTCTAAATATGACGAGTTATAAAACTTCTGGGAAGATACCCTAGGTAGGTAGTCCTACACATTGAAAAAGGTCTGCCTCAAGGATCTAGAGGTAGGCAAAAACTCGTTAAATTTACCACCAAACAACAAAAGATCTGACAATCGCATATTACAGACACTTTATATAGCAACATCTAATGGAAGAACTCTATTAACAGATAAAAAGCTAATAGAATTACTTTCTTTTATTTTGCTCTATATTGCTGCTGCATTTTTTTGTTGTTTCTCTATGGCTGCTTTAATAATAGGAAAATGTATGCATAATTCTAACTAAATTAAAGATTTAAAATTAAATGTTGAATAAAATGAAGCTTTTAAGTATATTCGTGTTTGATACAAATTCTGCAACTGCTTTTTGTCGTTCATTGTACGGTGTTTTTAGTCTTTCAGTACGTTCATATATACGTTTCGTCGGAATTCGCGTTCCTTCCTAGATAAAAAAAAAAAAACAATTACTTCTTTAAAAACTGAAATGACACTTTCTTAGACATTTAATTTCTCTACAAATAAATCAAAAAAAAAACACCGAGTCAAAAATATGAGCGATAATGGATTTTACGTATCGATAGTCGTGTCTATCAATAAATTTAATTTATCGATATACTGATACTTGGATGATTGTCGACTTCGCGATAGTTCTATATATCGATAACTATATTAGTACCTATTAATGCTGTGACAGATTATTATGGATACTTTTCAAATTATAATTAGAAAACAGAGAAGGTTACTATTATTAAAATTTTTTAGAATATGTATTGTTTTTCAAATGTAGCTCAGCCAAATACTATTTGATTAATTTTTAAAATTTGGACGTAAACGCAATGTCTCATTTAAATAATGATTTATTTGGTTAACTACACATCATTTAGAAATCTCGATCTAATAACGATCGATATATCACTACACCTATCAATATAGAAATCATTATCGACATAACGAAAACAATCATCACTATCGACATATCCATAACAATTCATAAATATTGATACACCGATAACTATCAATATATCGATAACTGTCAACAGACAATTAACTACCGATATATAGAAAATTATAGATATGACGATAGTTATCAATATATCGATAATTTCTGAATTTATCTATTTTTATTTCATACCTCAATAACAATAATTAGAAATATATCGCAAAAAAATCACATCTATAATGAGTACATTTAGAATTCTAACTTATAAACAATATTTTTATTTCAACAATAGCAATTATTAGTGGTCTAAAATTAATTCTCCGCTATCACACTTTTCTGCCTCTTTATATATTAAAACACCATGTAACGTAAATATTCTAATACTTTCTAAGTAATTTTTGATCGATCCATTGTCTTTAAATATCTACTATACGCTTTACGTAATTTTACTGTGTAACGATCCCCTACAATGTATTTTTCCTTACTTAAATAAGTCAATTACTCGTATATAGAATTTTTCAGTGTTATATTTCAATTTGAAAAAAAATATATAAAGGATAAAGTTTATTGTAAATTGCATTTTTTATCGATCACATTTCTTCGAATAAACCGTTTTAAACAAGATAGAAGCACGTTTATATAAGGAATAACAATAATTTGAAATTCTCGAACTTGGAAGCTTTTCAAGTATAGATTAATGTTATCCAGAAGAGTTGATAAGTACCTTATAAAATGTATATATTGGGATCATTTTTAGAAGTTAAGAGATGCATAATTCTAAAATCCTAAAATTTACATAAATTTAGCTATATTATAAGGTAACTTAATAATGTGTAGAGTCTAAAGAATTTCGGAAACTTCGTACTTATTTTGTAAAAAACAGGAAAATCTAAATCATTTATAAACAAAATTTTTATGAAAATAGGCCATCAAAATACAAAACGCTCCCCACAATCGGCATTATGTGTTACTATGCTATATATTTAATTATAGAGCAGTTATTTCAAATTCTATATTTTCAGTATCATGCATAAATATAATTCTAACAAAACAGTACTTTAAAATATAAAAAGCTCCTAAAAATCGGTGTTATGTGTTAACTACGTTATGTATTTACTTAGGGAGCAGTAATTAAAAACTCTTTATGCTATTATCATCATTTTTCATATATAAAATCCTAACAAAAACAGGCCTACAAAATATGAAAATATCCTCAAAATCGGTTTAGTTTCGAGGAGCAAGATTATTTCTATAAATTTCTGTAAATTAAAAATGAAGTAAAATAATATGTTATTATAAAAAAAAAGACTTTTATATTGACTTTAAGTTCTCTGATATTCACCGAAACCGAAACAATAAACGTACTCATAACGTCTTTCAAGCACTTCTCAGTAACGTATATAACTTCTACAGTCAAGTTGCAATAACATCTGGATAACCTTGAAATATTAACGTTGAAAGCACGTCAATATTTAACGTCTTGAGAACGTTTCTTTAAGAAAAATTATATATATATATATATATATATATATATATATATATATATATATATATATATATATATATATATATATAATATAATCTTTTCAATATTCTTGTAAAGACATCCGAAGTATTCATTCAAACACTTGTAGTTCAGTATTGTCAGGTATATATTTTTTTATTTACAAAGATAGTATTTATGTTTGTCGCCAAAATTCATTACTATTATTAAGGTCTCTTATTAAGGTCTCGTTGCAAAAGATTTTGCAATTTATGATTGTTTATTTTATGAAATCTTTTTACGTAATTAAAACAAACTTTTAAATTTAATTATTATTTTTACTCTGTCGATATTTTAACCATTCTCTACATTAGTCTCGCTGCTGGACATAGGGGTATTTCGGCGTTTTAGGCGTCCATAAAACAATTTTCTATAACTTGTCCCAGGAAGAAAAAAGTTGCTGTCTTGATGTGACATAGAACAATAGGCAACCACTCTCGTTACCCATTTGACAGCGCACGCGCCGGTATCTCAGTCGGAATTTGATCGTCGCTCTGAGTATTCGTTTCTCTTCTCGGCATTCGTTACAAAACAGTTATTTAAAAAAGTAATTTTTCTTTTTTGGAGTTTATCTTAAGGAAAGTTCTGATGGATTTGAATATTACAGGTAAAAGCGCATACATAGTGATCATTTTTATGTATTTTTTAAAAAATAATTAGTAGTGTTTTGAAGGTAGAAATTCTTGTACGAAAACCCTTTTTTCGATATTTAAAAATGTATTTGTTATATTTCAGGGTGCATCCCAGTGATTTTATTGGTTTTAACAGAAATAAGAGTATTTGCACTAATCAAATATATCAATATCATCAATTTATTTTTTTAATTTAAACAGAGTTTATTTTGTTCTAGGATCCGAGGGTACTTCAGGTGGTCGAGTAGTAATTCGTAGACTACTTTTTGACAAAATGCAGGAACAAAACTTGCTAAATTTTAAAGAAAAATTAATATATTTATATTTTATCGCAAGATGAATATTCTGAGGAACAAAGGAAGGAAGTGAAACATAGGTTCTCCTATTTGAAGTCACAATTCAAGAAAAAGTGGACAGAAGCGCATCAAAAAGCAGATGTTTTTCTTAAACAGAATGACGAATAGTTTCAAGGAACATTTGAAATACCTAGAGTAAAACGCCGTTCTTCTGATCGACCAACCAAGTCATTTGAAGAATCAAGTGAGAGGAGCAAACAGAGGAAGTACGCAGTAATGGGGATAAAGAGGTAATAATGTGTGCTGCTGAAATATCCCTTTCAGGTTCTGGAGAGAGAATTACATCCAGTATTCTAAAAATATTACCAACTCTCCCCAGACAGCCCAAGCATACCAGAAAGCATTCAAGATGTCAAAGCAGCATGAAAAATCCAATAGCCGCCCTCTTAATGTTAGTAGAAGCTAACTTCTGAAGGAGAATAGTAACAAAAATTATTATCCGATTTACACCTTGTTATAGCAAGCAAAAAGGACTTATTATCCGGCGAAAGAGGCTTATCGGGTAACACGTGCTAAAATTAACTTACAACATTTATTGGATCGCACGGCTAAACGTTTGGTCAGATATTTGGAGGATATACTAAAAGAATTAAATCTAGAAGAGAGTCAATCATTGACACTCATTTCGAGATGGGGATGTGATGGATCGTAACAAGCACAATTTAAGCAAAAAATGCAAGAAGAAGATACAATTGACTCCAACATTTTTAAAAGTTGCTTTGTTCTACTAACCTGAACTAATTTGTAGGACAAACAAGAAAGTTATTTGGCAGAATCTAACTCCCTCTTCGCCACGATTCTGTTAGCCAATGAGGATTAGATTTGTTAAAGAAACAGTGGATATTACAAATTCTAAAATTGCAATAATGCAATAAACGCTTTGGTAAACAGAGAATTCGTACAAGTAGACATCTCTTTTTCCATGAAACATATAATGACGCTAACTATGGTCGATGCAAAAGTGTGCAATGCTGCCACTTCAACTATTTCAACAATGAGATGTCACATTTGTGGTGCTAGTTCAGAGCAGTTTAATGACATGAATATAAAAAATAACGTCGACACAGATGCATTACTGTTTGACCTGACTGTACTGTACGCATCTGATTATTCGAAAGTATTCTGCATTTGACATACAAGCTTCCTATGCAAAAGTGGGAGCTAAGATCGCCAAGTAACAAAGAAATTGTCAAGCAAAAAAAAAGCAGATATCCGGGCAAAATTCAGAGAGCAAACGGGCTTAATCATAGATGTGCTGAATTATGATGGTAACACCAATGATGGCAATACAAGTAGAAGATTTTTTGCCAATCCAGAAGTAGCCGCTGAAATTACCGGTGTCGACATCAACCTCATAAATCACTTGAAAGTGATTTTGGAAGTAATATCGAGTGATCATAAGGTCAACTTAAAAAAAATTGCAGAGTATGGATATAAGACCGCCAAAATTTATGTGGAGTTGTATCCCTAGCATCCCATCACTCCTACCATACACAAAATATTATTTCACGGTGCAACAGTAATGGAAAAGGCACTTTTGCCCATTGGGTTACTGTCCGAGGAAGCAGCAGAGATGCGAAACGAGCACTTTCGCCTGTACTGGCTAAATTTTGCTAAAAAATACATAAGAGAAGAATACAATATAGATGTCCTCAATAGGTTATTATTTAGCTTAGATTCCTTAATATCTAGTATAAGGTCAAAATCCAAAAAAAGATCTATGTCGTTTAGTAAAGAAACAATACAAATGCTTCTTTCTGCTGAACCCAATATTAACGACGGAGGTTCCTAAGAAGAAGAGAAATCCGCGGAAGAATCTGCAGAGGAAGCCGAAGTATGGAGCTCGGGCGCAGACAAAGAGTCGAGGGATTCTTCATCGTGAATAATTATTTTTGTAAATTTTGTTTGTCACCATTTTTTTTTCTCAATATACTGTTTTTTATATATTTAAATGCATTTTTCTTCAAAAAAAGTACTCCAAAGAGGTTTTGCTGTTATGTTAGAAATAAAATATCTAAAAATAAAAAAAGATTTTGGCCGCACAGAACGCTGAAATATCCCCATGTGTGCCGATGCCGGCCAGTCCATTCATGCATTTTGAATGTATAAATCGTTGTCACTGGCCGAGTTTCGCTTCTCGCATTTTATTTTCGTGAATTTATACCATTCTGAGTTTAATTGTAATAACGCCCTTTATTTAAGTATTTTTTTTTGTTGTGTGCTTAAAAAATACAGAGTATTTAGTACTTGTTAAGGGGTTACACCACCTTAAGATTTTCAAAAAATCGAATTATTTTTTTTGACTAGATAAACTGTTTCTACTTTAAAGAATATTTTAAACGTTTAACCATTTCAAAATCCAAATTATTTCGGAAGTTATAGCAATTAGAAGTAAGCGCGGCAGAGAGTCTTCCCAAAACTTAGGTAGCGATCGGACCGGCACGAGCGGTCAAACCTTGACAAAGGGTATTGTTCTTTTAGTCACTCTGCAGAACGCTGTTTAGAAGGATACACTCAGAATAACAACAAAAGTCTAAACACTGTCATTTGATCTATGGCTCCAAAAATGCATTATAGTGGCACAAATATTGTTGAGATTGCATCTTATATCGCAGCTAGTATATTTAATGAAGGATATACTAGTGTATTACAAATGATGCAATTATTAAACCTTGTAATTGGCCCAAGCGCGCTGCGATTTGCCGAGAACTTGGATTCTCATCTATAGCCAACATGAGAGCCCAACAGGAGACTAAAGAGGCCAGGAAATTGAAAAGAGCTGCTCAAAAGGAGTCGGAGGACATCGCGGCAACAATGGAAGACCTCATGTAAGGTCCAGGAATCCCAGATTGAAGGTAATTTAAAAAAATATTTAGTTTTAAGACGTTGACGCCGTACTGTTTTTAGTGTTCCGTACAGAACACTTATAAGATGACTTCGGTGTCTGTATGTCTTTTCAGTCTGTCTGTCACACCCGATTTTCTCGGAAACTATTTGTCATAGAAAGTTGAAATTTGGTAATAATATAGGAATTGATGGCCTCATCAAAGCCATGTAGTTTTGAAAGTTAAATTTTGACTTAAGGGGTTAGTTTTGGGTGGTGAAATCGAAAGTGAAAAAAAAATTTTTTTACTAGGTCATCGAGTGTGGTGTTAAATGAAAGCTTGTGAAAACACGAGTAAAAAATATATATATTGTAATACTTGCGCACACTTATCTTTGTATTATTTTATAAAATCGCTGTCCTCCCTTATCTCGAAAAGTAATGATCAAAAAATTTTAAAAAAATTCTGGAATATTCTTCGCGGGGTGTAGATGGAACGAAAAGTATCACGAGCGCATTACCTTTAATAATTCATCTGGTATATAAAAAGAAATTCAAGGTCATCAGTTTTCAGTAAAGACTAGAAACAAACTTTGCTGAAAACTCATTTGGGATGTGTTTTGTGAAGTCACTGATCAGTTTATATCTCTCTAATTGCGCGAGTTCAGTTTGCACTTGACCGGTTACGTTTTTTTCGAAATTCTTTTTTCAAACTGGTGTAGAAGATATCTTAAAATCTACTTAATCGATTTTACTAAAATTTACAACACATATTCTTTATAATATTATCTAAGATGTAGCATAGGATTTTTTTGATTGGGTGCCACGTTCATAAGTTATAAATTTTTTAAACTCAAAATTTCCATAAAAATCATAGTTTTTTTTTCAACCAGCTGTCATTTTTACAAAAAAATTTGATTTTTTTTCCTATGCTATATCTTGGCTATTACCTTTCTAAATAAAAAAAAATATATTTTTTATTTTTCAGACGATGCTTGACAGAGAAAATAAGAACACCATCAGCATGGATTTTCAAAACAGGGTCCTACTTGATGGCTCATATCTCCGTAATTTTTTATTTTTTTTTATTCGTTGTTATTTCAAATTATTCATAAAACTACTATATATATGTGTAAAAGAAAAATTATTTATTTTTCCGAGCGCCAAGGTGATGTAACCCCTTAAGGAAGTGTGGGAATCTACGTGCACTTTATTTTAACGTTTCGGAATAGCTTTATAAACCTAGTGTTTTTTTATTGGAGATTGTAAACATCCAAAATTGTTTGGGTAAAGGGTCTTATTTCTAGGTAATTTTTTTACAGCTAAGATATTACTTGTTAAAATTAGCAAAAGTAATTCTTATGTAGGAAGCTGTAATCAAGGACAAACAAACAGTAACGTTAAAATTAACATAAAATGAACAAATAATATGCTGAATAACTAAATAAAATATTTAACATAACATTTGCACACACCAAATCTTAACGATAAATCTTTGGTAATTTTGAAATTGTGCTCGGAAAGGGTTACTTTATGGATGTAATATGTAAATAAAACAGTTTTATTTGTTGTGATAACGTGCTCTAAATTAAGTAGTCAAACATCAATGTATATAATTTTTTAACAAAAATTGAGCTTTTAACTTGTTTCTTTTCTATATGGGTTTAAAACAGTTTTTCTATTAGATTAACCGAATAGCAATGACAAGTCATCAAAATAAGACATAAGTTAAAAATGCACCAATTCATCAATCTGTAAAACTGTAAGACTATGTGACAGTTCTTAGTACTCTATAATTACCAAAATGTATCTACGGTTTTAATCGATAAACGAAAATCGTATTGATTCTCCATGGCTAGTACTGCTTATTGGTCTTATATAAATAACTTCTATAAAGGAACAAAATAAAATAGGCTCCCAAGAGGATAGAACCCATTCAATGGATTTTTGTTTTAAATTTGCAGTATTTTAAGATAAGGTCTGGCAGTTAGTAAAAAATTATTACTGCGTATTATGGTACACACCCTATAAATGATTTTAATTCCTTCAATAAAAAGTAATGGTGTGTTATTGTGTGAGTGTGCAACACGTAGGCTGAAAAGTTTTTCGCCCTTTTCAAAAAATTCATATGATTTTTAGTCTAACAGTTACAGTGGTTTTATTGATATTTTCAAAACAATGGAAAAAATCGAATTTCGTGTGTTGATTAAACACTGTTCTTTGATGGGAAAAATACCGTTCAAACAAAGCAATGGCTTGATAAGTGTTACGGGGACTCTGCCCCTGGAAAAACATCATCATTTACTGGTATACTGAATTTAAACGCGGTCGTACAGATACAAATGATGCTGAACGCTCTGGACGCCCAGATGAGGTGGTGACACCGGAAAACATAAAAAAAATCTACACAAGATTGTTTTGGATGACCGTAAAGTGGAATTGCATAAGATAGCTGAAACCCTAAAGATATCAAAAGAACTTATTGGTAATATTTTTCATGAACATTTGGGCATGAGAGAACTCTGTTCGAAATGGGTACCGCATTTGCTCACAGTGGACTAAAAACAACAACGTGTTGATGATTCTGAGCGCTGTTTGGACCTGTTTAAGTGCAATAAAAAGGATTTTTTCATACGATATATGAGAATGGATGAAACCTGAATCCACCACTTCACACCAGAATCAAATCGGCAGTTAGCTGAGTGGACAGCAGCCGGTAAAAGCCGCTCGAAGAGACCAAAGACACAACAGTCGGCTGGGAAGGTTTTGGCCTCTGTATTTTGGGATGCACATGGAATAATTCTTATTGACTGTGCTGAGAAGGGGAAAACCATCAATAGCGAATATTACATAAAGTTATTGGTGCGTTTGAAGGCAGAAACGGCCCCAAATGAACAAGCAAAAAGTGCTCTTTCATTAAGACAATGCACCGTGTCACAAGTCACAAGTCAATGGTTACGATGGCAAAATTGCATGAATTGAAGTTCGAATTGCTTCCTCATCCACCGTATTCTCCAGATTTGGCCCTCATCAACTATTATCTATTCGCAGACCTCAAGAAAATGCTCGCGGGAAAGAGGTTTGGCACCAATGAAAAAGTTATCGCCGAAACTGTGGCCTATTTTGAAGGTAAAGACAAATCCTTCTACAAAAAAGATATAAAAATGTTAGAAAAGCGTTGGTCTGATTGTATCGCTCTTGAAGGATACTATATTGATGAATAAAGTCGAACTTAAAAAAAAAAAATGTTTTAAGTACCTAGACCAAAAACTTTTCAGCCTACGTTTTTTTTTTTAAATTGTTTTAATTTTTCTTTATAAGGATTTTACCTTTTTCCGTATCCCAAGGATATCGGCGAGGATGTCGTAATCGTCGTGTGTGTATGGTGGCTGTCATATATATTTTTATGACGCGATAATAATTTTAGTTCCTGTGAACTCTATCACTAATACAGCTAATATTATGGTATTGATGTTGTAGCAAACCCTGTACTTAATCCATGTTAAATATAATCTTCAAAAGAGAGAGCTACTTTATCTTTGTCCAAACCTTCATCAAGATCCGTTTAGCTGCTTTTGTGTAACATCATTACACAACCATACTTTACAAACGGTAATTTTAGCCTTTATATACATTAAATTATACCTAACGGTAACTTTTTTCTAATCAAATTTTCAATGTACAGGGACATTTTTTAAAGTGTCTCGCCTAACGCACTATTTTCCTATGCTACATACCAAGACAACAGTCCCTTGTGTACGCAACAATTTGGGGTAAAGAATTTCATGACCGATATCCCCCATCTCCTTTATTCGCCTGATTTGGCGCTCTGTGACTTCGTGATGTTGCCCTATATGAAGAAAAAAGGTAAAGGTCGTCGCTTAGAGACGGTAGAGGAGAAACAACTCGAGTCGCAGACGGCAATGTAGACAGTGACAGCATTGAGCTTTCAAAAACTGCTCAACCAGTAAAAAACAATGAGACCGATGCAATCGGGTGCAGGAGACTACTTTGAGAACTACGGGAGTCTCAAAACCTAAAAGTAACTACTTTAGATTTTATAGCGTTAGTCCTTGAACTTTTATATCACACCAGGTATGGTTGATATCCCTGATTTTTTGCTCGGGATTATTGAATGAAAAAGCCATAACATATTTGTTTTTCATGTGTGAGAATAAAACTAAAAATTAAAATTCAGGACAAGTAAGAATTTTGATTAAAATTTAAAAAGTTATACTTCTTCACATTCAGTAATACTAACCTAAAGCAAGACAATCAAAACAACAAATTAAAATTTATTAACTTTATAATCATTAAAAACTATCTAGGTCCAGAATTCGTTACAAGTTACTTTTTTTGAACCACTAGAACTGGTGTTTATTCCTCCTTGAGTCATATTTCCTTATTTTACTCTAGAACTTTTAAACAAATAACCGGTCAAGTGCAAGTTGAACTTGCGCAATTAGTGTTCCGTACGTTAATTGCTTTTAAAATAAAAAATTTTATTACTGAGGTATAAAATGATCAGTGACTTCACAAAATACACCCCAAATGAGTTTTCAACAAAGTTTGTTTCCAATCTTTACTGAAAACTGATGACCTTGATTTTTTTTTTATATACCAGATAAATTATTAAAGGTAATGCACTCGTGATAATTTTCGTTCAGTCTACACCCCGTGGAGAATATTATAGAATTCTTTCAAAATTTTTGATAAGTTCTTTTCGAGATAAGGCAGGTGGACAGAGATTTTTCGCGATTTTTTAAAAATAATACAAAGAAAAGTGCGCGCAAGTATTACATTATATATATATATATATATATATATATATATATATATATATATATATATATATATATATATATTTTACTCGTGTTTTCACAAGCTTTCATTTGACAACACACTCGGCGACTTAGTAAAAAAATTTTTTTTTCACTTTCGATTTCACCCCCCAAAAACTAACCCCTTAAGTCAAAATTTAACTTTCAAAACTACATGGCTCTGATGAGGCCATCAATTCCTATATTATTAGCAAATTTCAACTTTCTATTACAAATAGTTTCGGGAGAAAATCTGGTGTGACAGACAGACAGACGGACAGACGGACGGACACCGAAGTCATCTTATAAGTGTTCCGTACGGAACACTAAAAAGGTCTTTTAAAATTTGCTTTCTCTCAAAAGTTGTTGTAAAGTATTAAATTTAGATACAAGAATGCTCTTATTATTAATCTAAACTCGGATAAGAATCAGTAAGTAAAAACCGGTCAAGTGCAAGTTGAACTTGCACAATTAGTGTTCCGTACGTTGATTGTTTTTAAAGAAAAAATTTTGTTAGGGTGGTATAAAATGATCAGTGACTTCACAAAACACACCCCAAATGAGTTTTCAACAAAGTTTGTTTCCAATCTTTAATGAAAACTGGTGACCTGGAAATTTTTTTTTTCTATAACGGATAAATTATTAAAGTAATGATAATTTTCGTTCAATCTATACCCCGTGGAGAATATTCCAGGATTTTTTCAAAATTTTTTGGTCAGTACTTTTCGAGATAAGATAGGAGACAGTGATTTTTCACGATTTTTTAAAAGTAATACGAAGAAAAGTGTGCGCAAGTATTACATTATATATATATTTTTACTCGTGTTTTCACAAGCTTTCATTTGACACCACACTCGATGAACTAGTAAAAAAATTTTTTTTTCACTTTCGATTTCACCCCTCAAAACGAATCCCTTAAGTCAAAATTTATGTTACGGTGACATTAAATGATCAGTGACTTCACAAAATACACCCCAAATAAGTTTCAACAAAGTTTATTTCCAATCTTTACTGAAAATTGATGACCTTGAAATTTCTGTTTTTTTTTATATATCAGATAAATTATTACAGGTAATGCACTCTTGATAATTTTCGTTCAATCTACACCCCGTGGAGAATATTCCAGAATTTTTTCAAAATTTTTTGATAAGTACTTTCCGAGATAAGGCGGGTGGACAGCGATTTTTCGCGATTTTTTTTAAAAATAATACAAAGAAAAGTGCGCGCAAGTATTACTTTATATATATATTTTTTACTCGTGTTTTCACAAGCTTTCATTTGACACCACAGTCGATTACCTAGTAAAAAAATTTTTTTTTCACTTCCGATTTCACCCCCCAAAACTAACCCCTTAAGTCAAAATTTAACTTTCAAAACTACATGGCTCTGATGAGGCCATCAATTCCTATATTACTACCAAATTTCAACTTTCTATGACAAATAGTTTCGGAGAAAATCGGGTGTGACAGACAGACAGACGGACAGACAGACGGACAGATACCGAAGTGATCTTATAAGTGTTCCGTACGGAACACTAAAAATGGTCAATAAAATAAGTGTAGGCTACTAGTAAGAAATTATCATCATAAAAAACCAAACAACTTTTATACAACTGCATATCTTGGAACGTCCTACAAGATCGCTGTTTAGTGTTGCAATTTTCTCCACTGTTTATCATTTATGCTAACTATAATCATTAATATTTTAAATAACTTACTCATCTGGTAGGAGACAACTTTATGAAGATGCAGATGTAAAACGTTTCCAGCTTTAAAGGAACTAAGTATTTTGTCCTATTTACAAATAGAATTAAGTAAAACTTTGTAAATATTTTATCTCGAATAGCTTCCACAGAGAATGTTCTAGAAATTTTAGGTGCTTCTGATTTATAAGTAGAATATTTTGGAAGCTAATGATTGATATATTTTGACCAGTTATGCAACCAAGGTGGTGCACATGTCCCACACCCTATAAACCCAGAAAAGGTGTTTCTTCCCTATATTTTACACCGCCTTATTAAATAATTTCTTTTTTCCTTGAAAAACGTCCTCTAAATCTATTTGCACAACTCGCCCTTGGAACTATTTGACTGGCTACAAACGAGAGGTTTATTTCTTACAGATTTTAAAAATGCCGTGATTTGAAAATACTTTTGAACATACATGAATAAACAAATATATTACATGTTAATTATTACTACATTTTAATTATTTTATTACGATTGCTTTATATTCTACCGAATAATTTCTAATGTTTGCGAGTTATTTTAAACATTATAAAGAATGTTTCCATTTTGTTAATATGGAGGCAAAAACTTAGAAGGGACGAGCAAAACGTGTGATGTAAAACCTAATAAAAAAGGAATAAAAGTTATTCCAGAGTTTTCTAAATCCTTTCAGAATAAAAGGTAGTTAAACCAAGTGAATATAAAGGACACAGCAAACTTTGTAAGGCACAACTCCTTTTTTTTCATAAAAATAATCTTAGTCGTACTTATATGTCTATTTTTTTAATTTGGTAAAATCAGGCAATTTTGACAATAGATTCGTTCTTAGGGATTAAAAATACATAGGAAAATTATATTACGAATACATTATAATTTTTATCACACACAGATTTAAAAAAAAATTATCCAGAAATTTTTATTTTCACATTCTAAATAAATTTATTATATTCAGGACTACGTGACAGATTTTCGCGAGGACATAAGATCTAATATCTTATAAAACAGTATTTATTCTGACCGCTTCACCTACAGCTTTATAAAACAAAGTATTAAGTCTGGTTTCCAAACATAATAGTCTAAGGTCTTGCAGAAATTCTAACGGACACACGTTCTAGACATTTTTAAAAATTTGTTGGTTAAGACTGATTTGTGAAAACTTCATAAAAATGTATTTTGGCTAATTATCCCATAGAATATTCTAGAACTTTATAATCGACTAGTTTTTACCCAGAATTTTGTTGAAAACTTTTTAATTTACAAGATAAATCTTTTGAAAGTTTATAAAGAATTATTTCTTGCCTTGCTTTTGCATTGCCTTTTCCGTGCAGTTAGCTTACACTTATATGGCCACCAAAACCATCATGAAAGACTCCGAGAGGCTGCTCTAAGATATATACAACAAAACTGGTCGGAACTTAACACATTTTCATTAATTGGGGACGACGATATAAAAGACTTCAATAACTACTATAACTATATGAGGAAAAATGGCACCTATGGAACGAGCCTAGAGATACTTGCCCTCTCGGAAACCCAGAATAGCAACTTTCATATCTTCTCAAAACAACGAAGAACAAGAGATACAAAAATAACTTTTAGGGACAAGCCAACAATAATAAGCACAAGAAAACACACCGAAACTATTTACCTTTTACTAACAGGCAACCCAATGTGGGGACACTTTGAGCTTCTTACACCACAAAACACTAAAAACATCCCAAACAACAGTAGACCAATAAAAGAAGCATCGGGCGAGCGACGTAACGGTCGAGGACGTCGCGGAAAATGGCAGCTCGACCAAAACGATGAAGACCGGGCAACTGACAATGGACCTGCCAAAAGTGTTGTGACGGCGAGTAAGCCGACACCCACCAAGGCGGGAAAATCAAGGCAACGCATGAGTTACACTACAGGAACAAACGAACACACCGTGCGTTGCTTTGATAAAAGCACAAGTCCTGACAAAGAAACCACTGAGAAGGGAATCACGCGCCGCCTAGACCCACCACCATAAATCCCAAACGCAACCGACGAAGTATTTAATCAAAAACCCCCGCAACGACAAAGAAATCCCAACAGCACAAAACCAAAATTCAAACGGCAAATAAGAATAGAAAACAAAATCAACAACATCAGAAGATATCTAGGACACCTTACCCAGTTTATCAACGGGAACGTGTCCAAACGAGTCACACAGAGTATAAAAAAGATCAGGTCCGGGTCTCCCAACAGAACACTGCCAGAAATCCTGGATACTCTGAAACAAAAATTATCCGTATATGCCTCAAGACTCCGTAGATACAAAGAACCAAACGAGAGGAAAGATACCAACAACCTCTTCCGAAGAAGCCAAACACAATTCTACCGGAAAACTATGCACAGCAAACAGACAGCAGTGACCGAACCACCAAACAAACAAGAACTCACAGATCATTGGAAAAGTATCTGGTCAGAACCCAAACTACCCAATAATAACACCTCCTGGATCAAAGCCAAAGAAGGCAAAGATAAACATGTGACAGAACAGAAAAATTCCACATTAACTACTGTGGGACCAAAGAGCAAGATGAGGCGCCTGGATGCAAGAAGTTTCGGAGGTAGAATGGCCCCCCGTTCGGATCTCCGGGTGGGGGCTGGTTCGGAGGCGTCTACTTGCAGACATCATAATTTTAAGATAGATTTTTGCAACATACGAGGTATAAACTCGAACATAAATTCAGTGCATCAACACCTGCAATCAAATAAACCTCATGTACTCGCTCTATGTGAAACCAAGGTCAGTCCATCCACCAGCACGGTCAACTATCTTTATCCTGGGTACGACTTCTATTCCCGATTTAGGCGTAACTTTGGAATCTGTCTTTTTGTCAGAAGCGACCTCTCTTGTCAACGAGAAGAAGCTCTGGAGCCCCCAAACTTTGATGTTATGTGGTTAAAAATAACGACTCAACAAACCACAAGGTTCATCTGTATCCTGTATCGACCACCAAGTGATACCAATTTTCGAACACTTTTCGCTTCTCTTGCAGACACCATCGATCATTTACAAAGTAACTATCCAAGTGCCGAAATTGCCATCCTGGGCGACTTTAATGTACACAATATCAACTGGCTTAAATATTCAAATACTACCGACGAACAAGGTCGTGAAGCTGAATCATTCTCAATCAGTTATGGCTTAACTCAGCTTATTGACGAACCAACACGGATCCCTGATCGAGACGGGGAGTTCGCCAGTTTTCTTGATCTGTTTTTAACCACCAATCCGGAGATTTACACGGTCACCGTAAATCCGCCGTTAGGTTCTTCCGACCATAAACTGCTTTCGACATCGAGTATCCTGCCAATCAGTGACAGAGAGGCGCCTAGGCCGCGCAAGATTTGGCACTACAAATCTGCTAAATGGAAAGCTCTCATGGAATACTTTCGAACTTTCCCTTGGATGGACATTTGTTTTCGATCCGATAACCCATCTGACTGCGCCAGGGAGGTCTCCGATGTTATTTTGGCTGGTATGGAAGCTTACATCCCTTTTTCGAAGAAATGCTCCTCCAACGGCAAGCCTTGGTTCTACCGAAAATGCAAAGAAGCTGTTGCTTCTAAACATATTGCCTACCGACAGTGGCGTGAAAATCCTGACACCGTAAATCGTAACATCTTTGTTCATGCCCGGAACAGATGCAAGGGAATTATCGACGAGGCCAAGGAGGCACACAATCAACGAATTAGAAACAAACTTCTCGCTTGTCCCAACAATTCCAGGTCCTTTTGGGCAGTCGCGAACGCAGTTAGTCAAAATTTTACCAAATCCACCATACCACCACTCACACGGCCAGATAATTCCATTGCAACCACATCTGTTGAGAGAGCGAACTTGTTGGCTGAACTCTTTGCTTCACATTCTACTGTCGATTTCCAAGGAAAAACACCACCTACTATTCCTATATTGCAGTCAAGGATACCCGATGTTGTCTTCAGATAGCGCATCATAAAGCGTATTTTAATGAAGCTAGACACCAAGAAGGCTTCTGGCGCTGACGGAATACCTGCCATAGTTCTCAAAAACTGTGCAAAGGAACTAACACCAGTTTTCTGTAGACTTTTTAACCTATCCTACAGAAAGGGAATATTTCCGTCCTGCTGGAAATGTGCCACGGTTCAGCCGATACCTAAAAAAGGTAAGAAAACCTTGCCAAATAACTACCCACCAGTTGCACTGCTTTTAATAATATCTAAAGTCATGGAAAAGGTTATCAATGAGCATCTTCTAAAATATCTTGAACGATTCAATATTATTAGCGATCACCAATATGGTTTTCGTAAACATAGATCAACAGGAGATCTTCTGACTTATGTAACACATGTTTGGAACAACGCAATTGAACACTTTGGAGAGTCTCGAGCGGTTGCTCTTGACATATCCAAGGCATTCGACCGTGTTTGGCACGATGGACTGTTGGCTAAGTTACGCTCTTATGGTATGTCTGAAAGGTTCTGTTTGTGGCTCTCATGTTTCCTCAGAGAGCGTTCTTTACGAGTGGCGGTAGACGGATTTCTTTCTAACACCCTCACTATCAACGCCGGTGTGCCCCAGGGCTCCATACTGTCTCGTACTCTCTTTCTCATTTACATTAACGATCTGCTGGAAAAGACCGGGAATCCAATCTATAGCTTTGCAGATGACAGTACGCTTGTCTCTTCATTCACCTTGAACGCTCGGACATCGGCTGCTCAGGCGAATATCCGCAGACAGCAGGAGGTCGTTCAACTTAACAAAGACCTGGAAGAAATTCTATCTTGGGGTGACAGTAACCAAGTGGAATTTAACGCTACAAAAACCCAAGCGGCAGTTTTTTCTAAAAAAGTTAACGTTGCTGAACCCGACATAGTTATGTCGGGGCACTCCATTCCCCTAGCATCGTCGCTCAATTTGTTGGGCGTTAATTTGGGAGCAAATATGTCTTGGCATGAACATGTTGCAGGCATAGCAAGGAGAGCTTCTCAAAAGTTGGGAATATTATTTAGAACCAGAAAGCTTTACACCCCACAGCAACTGTTAATTCTTTACAAAGCCCAAATTCGACCAACTATGGAATACTGCTCCCACGTTTGGGGCTCCGCTCCCAAACATACACTGCATTTGTTGGATTCTGTTCAGAGAAGAGCGGTCCGTCTGATTGGGGACCCGGAATTGACCAGCGGCCTTGATTCGCTGGAACATCGAAGAACGGTTGGCGACTTGAGTCTGTTCTACAAGTATTTTCATGGAAAGTGTTCGAAGGATGTAGCCCGCTTAATTCCTCCCAAAGCGGTGCATGTTAGAAATACACGTCGCGCTGGTGCTTCGCATCCGTATGAGGTTCAGCTCGTTACTCCGCGTACAACGCTTTTCAAGCAATCTTTTATATGGAGAACGTCATCCCTTTGGAATGGTTTGCCCAGCGCTGTGTTTCCCACCGAGTACAATTTACAGCTATTCAAGAACAACGTGAATCGCTTTTTTTTTTTCGCACTCGTGCCGCTCTTGGAGCGCTTTAGGGACTTCCCTGCAGCACGTGAGCTAGACCCATAAAAAAAAAAAAAAAATTCTTGAGTCTAGCTATCAACTTTTCAGGCCCTCCAACCAATAAAGAATAAATTTTTCTCCAGTTTCGCCAACCTGATAATGTTACAATATCCCTCACGGAAAAATTTTATGGTAACTTTAGTGAAAGGAAATCTGTATAACTCCAAGCTTGTTTTTTTTATTTATGTCACGGCTAAAATCGCCGTCATCTGTACAGTAGATAGCAAATACGTTTAAGACTAACTGGAATAACATTTTCCTGTTTATTCTATTTCAGTTTTTAATATGCTTTGAGATCAAAAATGTAATTAATTCTTGCTTATGCTTTAAAGATTTATCATTTTAAACTGCAAAGCTAAATTAGAAAATATAATAAATTTTTATTTTAAAAGAGTTTTATGTGGATGAATTTTTCTTTTAAATCTGACCTAATAAAAGTTATCGATATACCTATATAGTACTATCTGAACTCACCGCCACGCCTGCGGTTATATGTATAAGTATATTTTTTTCTTTATCACTATTGGCAATTGTTTCACATAAGTACCCTTTACAAAAAAACAAAATATTAAAAATATTATATCACTCCCAATTTTTTTATTTTAATCCCTAATCATATAGGCTTTTTCCGTTAGAAAAAGTAAGCAAAAATAAAAATTATAACGATAACAATATGAGGGTCTATTATTGCATATACCCTGAATATAACCAAAGACGAATTAACTGATATGGATTTGAAACTCAAATGACCGGTACCATAGAAAATATAGCTATCGCTACAGAAAGACAAACACGAGGTATAAAATGTCGCCGCAAAACAAAGCCTGTTGGCTACCACTGACACGTTAAAAGAGGCCTCGTCGAGTTTCTAGAGATGCCGCGCAAATAGAAATTATGTCATATGTGATATTAACCAATGTTAACGATCCCACGGTAGCCAACCGGCGACGTTTTGTTCCACGTGTTTGTCTTTCTGAAGCGAAAACTATATTTTCTATGGTAGTGGTCATCAAATTCATATTAGTTAATTCGCCTTTGGTTATAGTCAGAGTAAATGTAATCATAAACCCTCATATTGTTGCCGTTATAATTTTTATTTTAGTTACTTTTTCTAACAGAAAATCCCCATCTGATTAAGAGTTAAAATAAAAAATTCGTTAGGTGGATCTTTTACTATTGGAAATAATATATTATTTTGTGTTTTTATTTCCGTAGCGACAGCTATATATTCTATGCTACAACTTAGCGGAAGATAAAAATAGCTATAAGACGTAAGAACTTTAAACGCGCCTATTTTATGAGCACATCTTCTGGTTAATTCTACATACTATACTACACTGGTGAGCAAAAAAATAGACTTTGCTTCATTTAACATCGATCCTTCAATTTAATTTAAACAGTGGTATTATTTTTGGTATGATCAGAATGCTGATTTTCTACTCTTTCCAATACCAAAAACATTTGGATTTTCAAAAAGTTTTATTTATTAAAACGGTTTTACTCAGTAGAACCGTTTTCGCTTGCTCAGCAACGTACTCGTTGCGCGCTATTCATCCCTATAAAAACAGATGCAACTGCATTTTCCTATCATTCCTTTATCGGAACTTGAACCCTCGACATCTCTAATATACCTGCTCACTAATTACGTCATCGGAAAATGGATACCACCCCGTAAGAAACGGCGCAAGTCATTTCCCTATTGCAAGAAGGGCATAGCCAACGTATAGTCGCTGCGTAACTGCACCTGAGCCAGTCAGCTGTTTCCAGAGTCAGCAGACGTTACCTAGAGACTGGTGCCTTTACACAGAGAACAAGATCAGGAAGAAGAAGGTGTACCTCGAACCGAGACGACTGTTTCGTTGTCAACACAACTCTAAGAAATCGTCACTAGACCGGCGTTGAAGTCCAGCAGGAGCTCCGTTCGTAGTCCGGCTATCAGTCATTGGACAGTAAGAAGACTTAAAGAAGCTAACCTAACTCCGAAGAGGACCCAAATTGACACATCCCATCGACAAGCGCGACTCAGATTTGCTCAAAACTTGTCGACTGGACCTTAGAGCAATGGCGTTTCGTTTAATTCCCCGACGGGTCCCGAACGTGCTTATACGGCAATGATGGAAGAAGATGAGTCTATAGGAGGACTGGGGAGTGCTGCATTACTGAAACGGTCACCTATGGAGGAGGTTCTGTCATTATGTCGGGAGGTATCTCACTGGATACGAAAACCGATTTGGTTGGTGGGGAAAAATTCCACAGACAGTGGTGAAAAAGCTCACCCGATCCACAAAAAACCGGCTGGAAGCAGTAATAAGGGTTAGGGGGTAATACAAAATATCGATTTTGATTTTTATCAATAAATTTAATTGTTAAACTTAAAATTTGTTTAATTTTTTCTTTCTCTTACCCCTATTTTCAATCCTTGTTCTCCTTGTTTCCCCTTTCAATCATTTTAATCAGTAAAAAGCATGGAATTTAGTATCATTAGAAAGAGAATAGAATGGACTTTCAAATGATACTAAAATCCGTAAAAATATATGAACACTAAATTTTAAGATATGTGTTAAATGAAGCCAAATAGTTTAAGTAGATTTTTTTGCTCACCAGTGTTTTTTGGCTATCTGAAAGGATCATAGACTTCTGGGAAATAGTTGTTTTACCTATGTCATGACTTCTAAGAATGACATTAGTATATATACTGTCGTATAGACCTCTTATATTGACAAATAATCAAAATCAATAAATAAAAATAACCGAGTGTTATGGAGACACAATATTTGTATTGATATGTATGTATATGTATATGGGTTCTTCTATTATTATGTAACATTCCTACAAATATTTTTTTTTTTTTTAATCTATTCGAAGAACTCTTTGATTCCCTAAATAACAGATTTATGTGACGTTTGCTTAATAATATTTTTGTTATTATTTTGTAAACAGAATTTATATAATAGTTAAAAAAAGACTAAAAAACATTTCCATAGTCAAGTGTTACGAAAGTAAACAACTAAATAATTAGAACTGGTAGAAGCACCCTAATTAATTACACAGGTTTTTAAACTTTTTTGCCCCCGTCACCCTTGACAGGTCTTTAATTTTTCACACCTTTTAACAAGCTTTTAATATTTTGAAGGAAAAACCAAGATTGTAGAATTTTTGTAAAGTAGATGGGACTGTGATTATTTTTACCTTTCCCCTAGCACAATTAGTATAAACTATAACTAACAACTTGCCAAATCTTTGCGTGTCTGTATAATATCACTTACTATTAAATATGAAACTATTTATCGTATTTTCTGGTTATTCATATATTAACGGGAGTCTACAAAATAAATACAAACTTACTGAATATCGACCTGTACCCGTGGCTATACTTGGTTGGTGGTAAGAGATTGTGTCTGTTTATGCACTGCAGCCTCTTGGCTTATTATGCTCCCCGCTATTATTAAACAAAGGACGTCAGTTGTTAGTTTCTTTGAGGGAGCGCCAATTATGACCCTATTTTTTTTTTATGGGTCTAGCACACGTGCTGCAGGGAAGAAATCCCTAAAGTACTACAGGAGTGACACGTGTGCGGAAAAAGCGATTCACGTTGTTCTTGAATCACTGTAAATTGTACTAGGTGGGAAACACAGTCCTGGGTAAATTATTCCAAAGGGATGATGTTCTCCATATAAAAGACTGCTTGAAAAGCGTTGTACGAGGAGTAACAAGCTAAACCTCATACGGATGTGAAGTATTAGAGCGACGTGTACTTCTAACATGCACCGCTCTGAGAGGAATTAAGCGGGCCACATCCTTCGAACACTTTCCATGAAACTACTTGTAGAATAGGCTCAAGTCGCCAACCGTTCTTCGATGTTCCAGCGAATCAAGGCCGCCGGTCAATTCCGGGTCTCGAATCAGACAAACAGCTCTTCTCTGAACAGAATCCAACAAATGCAGTGTATGTTTGGGAGCGGAGCCCCAAACATGGGAGCAGTATTCCATAGTTGGTCGAATTTGAGCTTTGTAAATAATTAACAGTTGTTGTGGAGTGTAAAGCTTTCTGGTTCGAAATCATATTCCCAACTTTTGAGAAGCTCTCCTTGCTATGCCTGCAACATGTTTATGCCAGGACATATTTGCTCCCAAATTAACGCCCTACAAATTGAGTGACGATGTTAGAGGAATGGAGTGCCCCGACATAACTATGTCGGGTTCAGCAACGTTAACTTTTTTAGAAAAAACTGCTGCCTGGGATTTTGTAGCGTTAAATTCCACTTGGTTACTCTCACCCCAAGATAAAATTTCTTCCAGGTCTTCGTTAAGTTGTATGACTTCCTGCTGTCTGCGGATATTCGTCTAGGTAGCCGATTTCCGAGCGTTCAAAGTGAATGAAGAGATAAGCATACTGTCATCTGCAAAGCTGTAGATTGGATTCTCGGTCTTTTCCAGCAGATCGTTAGTGTAAATGAGAAAAAGAGTAGGAGACAGTATGGAGCCTTGAGGTACACCGACGTTGATAGTGAAGGTGTTAGAAAGAAATCCGTCGACTGCCACTCGTAAAGAACGCTCTCTGAGGAAACATGACAGCCACAAACAGAACTTTTCAGACATACCATAAGAGCGTAGCTTAGCGAAGAGCCCATCGTGCCAAGAGCAACCGCTCGAGATTCTCCAAAGTGTTCAATTGCGTTGTTCCAAACGTGTGTTACATAAGTCAGAAGATCTCCTGTTGATCTATTTTTACGAAAGCCATATTGATGATCGCTAATAATGTTGAATCCTTCAAGATAGCATGTCTCTAGTCAGATGTTGCGAGCCAATGATCTAGAAGTTGCTGATGTGACCATCCGTTAATTGTCGTTTTTACCACCTGTTCTGGTAGGTCAAACGATGGTTGTGAATCCCTGTATAGTTTTATACGTCCGCCTTACGCTAATTATTCCGCTTTTTGATTACCTTTTGTCCCCGAATATCCTAGAATCCACAGTAGCACAACCCTGTTGTTCCTGAAGAAACAGGTCACGTTTAGACTCCATCGTGATCTTGCAGTTGGCCTGATAGATAACTTGACTTCCTGGGAGAATATACATTTCTTAGTTGAGGTGGTCCCGTCTAATATTCTCGTGAATACATGCTTTTATTGCACGAATTTCTACCTGGAATATTGTTGCACTTGTCCCTACTAGAATGCCAAAGCTTCACTTGGGCTGTTTGCATATACAAGAGCGTTTACTCCGCTCGGAGTTTTTGATCCACCTGTGTATGGTAATAGACCAAACCCATTGCCTTTGTCGGAGTCTCCACCTCCATCCATAGATTTATATCGCACCCAATTCTGTATGGTTTTTCAAAATTATACGGCGGCAATACTTACAATAACATATATAATTATCCGGGGTCTTATAGCCGGAGGATAGGTTGGTGAATTTCATTGAACATTTATTTTGATAAATGCTAATATCATTATTTACAAATGTTACATTTTCCGTTCTACTTCAACATTTTAAAAATGCCCACTGTCAAAATATTTAGAAAATTTTATACCTGCCCTTCAGATTTGTTTCGTCGATCCATAAGAAAGAGCACAGGGTCATTTTAATTTTGATAGATGCGAATGCAAGAAAAAACTGAACTCTTTTTATAACAACTGCCCAAATTTTATTTTATTCGAGAAGTTGTTAATATACTTTTCACATTCCAGTAGCTAATTAAATTTGATCAAAACCATCATAGATAAAAAAGATATAAGCATCTAAATTTTGACAGTTGTCAATGTCATTTTTTTCACATTTTATAGCTACCAGTTAAATTGGATCGAAAAATGTCTATGAATAAAAAATATAAAATAATTATAATTTTAACTTCTGTCAAGTTGTTAATATACTTTTCACATTCCAGTAGCTAATTAAATTTGATCAAAACCATCATAGATAAAAAGATATAAGCATCTAAATTTTGACAGTTGTCAATGCCATTTTTTTCACACTTTATAGCTACCAGTTAAATTGGATCGAAAAAATGTCTATGAATAAAAAATATAAAATAATTATAATTTTAACTTCTGTCATTTTTTTTAATATACTCACTTAAAATTGATATTACATCTCCCGTGAAAACTTGATCAGAATCAACCCATAAATAAACTACAGGTACTTTTATTTTAACAGCTCTCAAAAGTTTTTTTTTCTTCAAATTTTACATATACTATTCCGAATTGATCAGAATCTCACCATAAGTAAATAATACATAAGAAATATGAGTAATAGTAGAGTAGAGAGTAAAGTTCCTCTGTTGGTTAAGGAACTTGTCAAATCTGTTCAGTTGCGGGTTCTCTATTTTTGTAACACATCCTCTGTGAAATTTATCTGGCTAAAATAAGGTGCATAACTTGTTCTAGAAATAAACTTGCCTACGGTAAAAAGTCTGTTAAAATCGCTTATGCAGCTTTTTTGTAATGTCAGAACAAACAAACAAACCTACTAACAGACAAAGAAAGAAAAATTTTACAAATGATTATTTTTGCCCCCGAATATATTACAGAATACTTATCAATCTCGTTTTTGAAAAAATATTCTAAATGCTAGCACAACTGCTCTTGCCATTTTATGATATGGATGAATAGATTTAGTACAAAATTTTTTATAAGCTACTCCATTACTCACCTGCTAATAATATTGAGCATCGTTAATTTTATACTTATCATTATCCTTCTTTGTGTCATTCTTTTAATCACCATTGCTGACTAGAATTTTCCGTAAATTTTTTCAGACGTTAACTTTGTTTTCTATTAAAAATTTTTTATTTTACATATTTCATGTGAAATAAAATTTCCCTAACAGCTGTAAGAATATACCTAAATAAGAGAGGTAGTACGAGTCTTCCAAACATAGAAGCTAAAACTCATTCTATTTTAGTCTCTCAACAGTAATTAATTATTTTCAATTTGAAATGATACACGTGTAACAAATTTTGACATTTTTCGACACAGTCTCCTACAGTACGAAACTGTCACGTTCATGTAGAAAATACTTTTCACGCATGTTGCATAATTTAGTATTTCCAATGCGTCTCAAAAGCTACATATCTCGATATCGAACTTGTATAATTCTGTTGACAAGCATATTAGTGGCCAGTGAAAAATTAGCACACGCCTTTAGTGTGAATTAAGATTTTTGTAGCACACAGAGATGCATGAAATGCATAGTATATTTCTAGAGTAGAGAAAATAAATAAATTGTTTTTAAAAGGTAATTAATTGTGAAATGTCATAATAGTTCCAAAAATTAATAAGTCCTAGAAAGAACAACCAACAGAACAAGAGATAATAGACAGTATACAAGAATTAACGAATAACAAAAGCCGGGGACAAACGAGATACGTGCTGAAATGCTTAAAGCATGTGGTGAACAACTGCACAAAAAGATATATGAACTGGTAAAGACAATCTGGGAAACGGAACAAATGCCAACGGAGAGGTCAGCGGCACGAATATGCCCAATTCTCAAAAAAGGCAACGAAATGTTCTGCGAAAATTACAGGGACATTACGCCTTTAGATACATGCTATAAGGTCTTCAGCAAAATTCTGAGGAAAAGAATGGGAGGAACATACAGAAAGGATAGTGGGGGAGTATCAAGCCGATTTCCGCAGGAATAGGTCAACAACAGATTAAATTTTTACTTTAAAAGTTATTCAGACTAGCTGTTACATGTTCAGTCTGACTTTGTACGTCCTATTTATAGATTTTAGGCAAGCATATGACAAAATACGCAGAAGAACAATGTATCAAGCAATGTTTCAGATGGGCATCCCAGAAAATCTGATAAGACTGACCGAAATGACACTGAAAGAAACGAAGAACAAAGTGATGTTGCGTGGACAACGATCGCAGAGTTTTCAGGTTAAAAATGGCTTAAGGCAGGGCGACCCCCTGTCAACGTCACTGTTTAATTTAGTTACGGAGGCAATCATAAGAAATAGTGGAATGGAAAGAGGAGAAACAATTTTCAGAAATAACCACCAATGCTCTGCTTATGCGGACAACCTAACGCTACTGGCGAAAACAAAAAATGAACTCAAGAGAATTATGGTAAAATTAGAAGGCAAAGCAGGAAAATATGGATTAGTAATAAATGAGAAGAAGACATGTACATGATTATGGGGGTAGGCAGAGGGGAAGATAAGGAAAATCTGAGGATAACCACTGGAAGCAGTAAAAATTACGAGTTCCAGAAAGTGGAAGAATTTACATACCTGGGGGTAGTACTGGAGAAGAATGGAGATGATGGTAGGGAGATACAAGCGAGAATAGCGAAAGGAAGCCAAAAATTTGGGAGCTTGAGAGTGATGTCATTGAAAACCAAACACCTACCTAGGAAGACCAAAATACGAATATATCAAACTATAAGCCCAACGGTGACATATGCTTATTGGTACTTTGCTTAGCAAAAAAGAAGAAGAGCAACTGGAAACATAGGAACGAAAAATGCTGAGAATTATCCTGGGAGGAATAAGGACGGAAGAAGGATGGAAGAGAAGAACAAACCTGGAGATTTATGCACTCTATAGGGAACCAAGAATAACAAGATATGTGAAGGCACAACGTCTGAGATGGCTAGGACATATACAGCGGATGCCGATAGAGAGAATGCCGAAGATAGTACTACATAGAAAGCCCATCGGAAGAAGATGAAGGGGAAGATCGAAAACAAGGTGGATGGAGACGATGGAAAAGGATCTTAGGAGTATGGGTGTCGGAGAGTGGAAGTGGGAGGCAGTGGAGAGAACCCGGTGGAGAGCAATTGTGAGCAATTTTTAACATTAGTGTGAATATGAAATGTAAATGAGGAACGAGGTCTACAAGACCTGTACCGCTGTTTAATTATAATAATTAATTGTGAAATATCATAATGGTTCAAAAAATTAAGTCCTAAAACTTTGACAAAGAGTGGCAAGACATACCAAGCTTTTGTGAGACTTAAAGCGTTACTAATGGAAAACTCAACACTGGTTGACGTAGTACTGATTTATTTTAGAAAGTATCCTGTTTAAATAAATGTTCTAAATTAAAGATCACTTGATGCACTAAAACAATTAGAATTAGATTTAGTATAATTTTCATGCATTGTAAATAGTGTATTTCTAGAGCAGTCTTTAAAAAAAATAAATTGGCATTGTTAGTGTCTGTCTGTCTATCCGTCCGTCTGTCTGTCTGTGACACCCGATTTTTTCCGAAACTAATGTCATGAAAGTTAAATTTTGACTTAAGGGGCTAGTTTTTGGGGGTGAGATCGGAAATGAAAAAAAAATGTTCTTACCAGGTCATCGAGTGTGGTGTCAAAGCCTGTGAAAACACGAGTAATATATATATATATATATATATATATATATATATATATATATATATATATATATATATATATATATATATATATATATATATATATATATATATATATATATATATATATATATATATATATACATATATATATATATATATATATATATATATATATATATATATATATATATATATATATATATATATATATATATATATATACATATATATATATATACGTATATATATATATATATATATATATATATATATATATATATATATATACATATATATATATATATATATATATATATATATATATATATATATAATGTAATACTTGCGCACACTTTTCTTTGTATTATTTTTAAAAAACCGCGAAAAAATCGCTGTCCCCCCACCTTATCTCAAAAAGTACTGACCAAAAAATTTTGAAAAAATTATCTGGTATTTAAAAAACCCAAAAATTTCAAGATCATCAATTTTCATTAAAGATTGGAAACAAACTTTGTTGAAAACTCATTTGGGGTGTGTTTTGTGAAGTCACTGATCATTTTATACCACCGAAACAATTTTTTTTATTTTAAAAGCAATCAACGTACGGAACACTAATTGTGCAAGTTCAATTTGCACTTGACCGGTTATTTTTAAAAGGTATTTAATTATAAAATGTCATAATAGTTCCAAAAATTAATAAGTCCTAAAACTTACCTTGCCACTCGTTTGTGAGATCTAAAGCGTCACTATTCAAAAACTTACAGCATTGTATTCAGGGTATTCGACTAGCACTTTTTATCCATTCTTATTTGAATGTTGGAGCTCCCTAACAGAGACTTTAGAAATTGAAAATTTTTTTGTGCCAATATAGTTACTGTTCTATTTTTATTTCTGTTTTTGTGAGCGTGACTGCCACTCTCGCATTTTTTTTCTCCAAAAGCCACTGCACTAGTCAAATACCAAATTTCATATAAGTTTTACTTTCGAAATTGTTAGTTATAAAAGGATATATTATATAATCTTTGAACTTACTTTCTTATTCCGTGTACGTACGTTTGCTCTTACGAGTAAATATAGGCCCTATAGGCATTCTTCTTGCAGCCGAACTATGCCCACTTCCAGGTCTTGAAGTGTCATCAATTTTAGTTTTTAGTATTATATAAACATTGCAGTCACTCTGGAGACAGACCTAGGTCTTTAGAAAGGTAAGACTTGTTGAGGTAGTACTGATTTATTTTAGAGAGTAGTATCCTGTTGAAATAAAAGTTCTAAATTAAAGGTCACTCGATACACTAAAACAAGTAGATTAGATTTAGTCTTAGAGAGTATATACTCACAGGCAGGGGTTTAAAATTTCTTCCGGCCTAGACATGAGCACCGAAATATATTTTAAGACTCCTATTTCTGTAATTCTACCGTCTCCTCTAATTAAAATTTAATATAATCCTTATAGTAAAATTAGTAAGTTCTAATATTAAATACTGTCAGGTGCATAATCTCACTTATTACTTTTTTAGCAGTTGACCGCCACAATCATTAGAGAGGGGTATTTCAAAAGAAGTGCTTTACTGCTGTAATAACAGCCAAATTCAGTAAAAGAGTTTAAATTTAAAAGCACAGGTCTTAAATCCATTACCAGGTGTACAAGTATGAAATCCGGATTTCAGACAACAGATGGTGCACCAATGCAGTTTGTGCTATAAAGATTTGACACTGCGCCATTTTGTTGTGTCATCGACAAGTGTCAGACGCGCACGAGTGATAAATTAGAAAAGTGTGTGCATAGTGTTGTGTTGTTGTGTTCAATATGACGAAATTTATACCCTATAACCTGAACAAAGAGCATTCGCGGACAGCATTAATTTTTTTTTTTTCATTTGAAGAAAACTGGTATTGAATCATACTTTGAGAAGCTTATGGTGAACATGCTCCATTACAAGATACGTGTGAACGATGGTTTCGGCGTTTCAAAAGTGGTGACTTCGATGTTGCAGACAAGGAAGGTGGAAAACCGCCAAAAAAATACGAAGATGTGGAATTGCAAGCATTGTTGGGCGAAGATGATTCGCAAACACAAAAACAACTCGCCGAGCAATTGGACGTTAGTCAACAAGCTGTTTCCAATCGGCTACGAGAGATGGGAAAGATTCAGAAGAGCGGTAGATGGGTACCACATGAGTTGACCGACAAGAAAATGGAAAAGCGCAAAAACACCTGTGACATTTTGCTCGTTCGTACAAAAGGAAGTCGTTTTGGCATCGTATAGTTACAGAGGATAAAAAGTGGATTTATTTTGAGAATCCCAAGCAAAAAAAATCAGGCGCACCATCCACATCGACCGCAAGACCGAATCGCTTTGGCAAAAAGATGATGCTCTGTGTTTGCTAGGACCGGAGGGGCGTGGTTCATTATGAGCTGTTAAAACCTGGGGAAATGGTTAATCCTAAACGTTACCAACAACAATTGACCGATTTGAACACTGCTTGAAAAAAGGCCAGAATACCGAAAGAGGCAACACAAAGTCATTTTTCTTCATGACAATGCTCCATCACATACGGCAAAACCAGTTCGCGACACGTTGGAAGCACTCAGCTGGGAAGTTCTACCCCATGCGGCTTACTCACCAGACTTGGCTCCTACCGATTACCGCTTGTTTGCATCGATGGGTCACGCACTTGCTGAGCAGCTCTTTAGTTCGTACGAAGATGTGAAAAAATGGCTCGATGAATGGTTCGCAGCAAAAGGGGAAGATTTTTACTGGCGTGGTATTCACAAATTGCCCGAAAGATGGGGGAAAATGTATAACAAGCATTGGAGCATACTTTGAATAAAGCACTTTTTATCATTCTTCCAAATTTAACATGTTTTTTTAGAAAAAAAATCCGCATTTCATACTCGTACTTGTACACCTGGTAGACACTTCTTCAACTTAAACATCGAAATGATGAAAGTTTTTTTATATCGCAATATCAAGCTTAAATAAAGATACTAAACTACTAAATAAATTTTAAAAAATTATTCTCTTTGCTTTCGTTTGGACATGAAGAAAAAGATTTACCTAATATTTATAGATTATGAAAAGGCGTTTGATAGGATGAGACATGACAAACTCTTTGATCTTTTAGACAACAGTCAACTCAACAGCAAAGAAATAAAAATCATTAAAAATGTGTACTGGAACCAAACTGCAGTAATCAATGTTGTAGGGAAAACATTGGAAGATATAAAATTAATGATTGGCGTTAGACAAGGATGTGTCCTGTCTCCGTTTCTGTTCAACTACTATTCAGATGCTATACTCAAAGAAGCTCTCTTCGGTCAAAAGGCAGGCATTAAAATTATTGGCAAATTAATCAACAACATCCGATACGCCGACGATACCTCGGTTGTGGTAGACAGTGCAGAGGACCTTCAGACTCTTTTTCAAAAAATAAATAAAACCAGCAATGAATATGGACTCAAAATGAAAATTAAAAAGAAAAAGTACCTGATAATAAGTAAAACTCCTTCGGTCCATACAAATATCAACATAGAGTCAACTCCGATAGAAAGAATCCCTAAATACCAATATCTGGGAAAAGGAAATCAACCGTAGAATACAATAGGTCAAAACGGATTTCTTCAAAATGAGACAACGTTATATTAACCGTAATTTGAATTTGCAACTCCCACTCCGAATAGCAAAATGCTACGTGATTCCGATTCTATTATACGGATTAGAGACCTGTTCTATCAAACAAAGTCACAATGAAAAAATGGAATTATTTGAGATGTGGATTTATCGGCAAATTGTGAAGTGTTGAGACGAGTGAACAAGGGGAGAAAACTAATCAATAAAATAAAAACCAGGAAACTAGAATACTTTGGTCACTTCATGCGAGAAGAACGTTAAAATATTTTACAACTCATAATGGAAGGAAAGATAAAAGGTAAAAGATTTGCAGAAAGGAGACGCACGTCGTGGCTGAAGAACTTCAGAGAATGTCTGGCTATACTTCCATGCAACTATTTAGAGCCTCGGTGTCAAAAATTACAATAACCAAGATAATAGCCAACCTCCGAAAGGAGACGGCACCCTAAGAAGAAGAAGAATTATTTTTTGTAAACACTTTTAAATTATAAGTTTTATCCAGTAAGAATGATTTTTGTTCATTTTCTTGTTAATTTACTTTAATGTTGGTATCAATAGATCTAAATCAATTTTAAACTTGCAAATCTCAAATTTTAATCCAAAATTTTTAAATCAGTTTCACAGGAGTGAAAAATTAATTTAATCAACATTTATCTTGTAAAGAAATAATCATAAACCGGTTTGCCTTTTCAAGTATAAATTAACAAGACAACATTTGAAAAAAATTATATTTTTTTTTCAATGGTAACTTTAAAAATGGTATAGTTATTTTGCAGCGAAGTATAGCATTACTTTTCTTTGAGCAAACAAAAAACATCAATAAATATATTTTTCCCATATCAATACTACAAGCTCAGTTTCAGAAAGAGATACGGAAAATTAAAATCCCACTAACATTATACATCATCCGGTAAACAAATTTAGCGAAAGAAAATACATAAGAGAAAATTCGGCATTTTTTATCACAATAAGTGTGTATTATGCATATTTTACAAACCATTTGGCACCTAACGATACCAAATATTTTAACATGCAACATCTGTAATGCACGATACGATTAAAGCTATGCACGGATATATTGTACATTAGAAAAAAAATGGTAAAGTAATTTAATCATTATTTCTATTGCCAACACATAGTTTTGAAGTAAACACTGAAATCTCCTCTGAGGAATAGCTTAATATAAGCATTGCAACTTGATATTTTAAATGTTAGATACCTAATGACAAGACATTAATTTAATAAAATGCAATATGTCCCAAAAAGTTTTATACAAATGGAGAAAACGTTTATCTTACATATTACAAAAAGTTTATTCTTGATAAAAAATTCTGCATCACATGGAAATCCATAATCAACTATCAAAAGTTTAAAATATTTGTTGGTTTACAGGGAAATTAAAAAATTATGATTTATAATGAAGAGTAAAATCTATTTAAATTTAAATACAGAGAAAAATATTAATTGAAAATGTTAACAGAAACTAAAAAATGATGCTTACGTTTAGATTTGTGGCCTTAAAAATTCAAAAAAACTCCAGTAAACACGTCAGTAATTGTCGAATTATTTATTGAATAAAGGAAAACGAAATTAATTAAAAACTGGTGCACTGATTTTGATTGTATCATATTTTTGTTAAAAATTTGATAATCTCTTTGCTTTGCAACAATTACGTCCATAATATCGTTTTATTTTGAAATTGCAACATTACTTAATTACTACGTACATACCATAACAACTAAACGTATGGATCAATTCTACCTTTATTGCACAAGTGCTTTAATGTATCCACCGTTTATTTCTAAACAGGTGATTGTTCTTCGAGAAAAATCTTTTATTACATCAGGAATTATAGCTTAACATATTTTCCTAATGACTATTGAAATCAACATCTTGAAATGACCTTTTAAGATAAATCTTTTCTTTTAAATAGCTCCATAAAAAAAATATCTAGAGGGGTGATGTCCGGAGACCTTGAGGGCCAAGTAAACTGCACATATCTCCCTATTACTCTGCCGTTAAATATATGGAGGAGATAATCTCGAACATTATTCGTACTGTGACATGATGCATCATCATGTTAGTATCATATACGTTGTCTTTCAATTATTAGTAGGCGATTAAGAAACTCAGGGAACTCATTATTTAAAAATTCTAGGTGACGTTCAGCATTCATATTATTTCGAAAAAAGAATGGTCTAACTATTCTATACACTGGTTTTAAACGAGTATTGATCTCGAGTTTGGATATTGAAGTTAGGAATAACATCGCTCAACCAGCGATAGTTTTGAAAACTTACTGTCCATTAGACGTAAATGTCGCTTCGTTAGAGAAAAGTATTTGTCTTGCCATAAACCTGTTATCTTCCAACTCTCCTTGAAACCAAGCACAAAATTCAAATCTTTGTTCAAAATTTCCTGCTTTTAAGGTAGGTAAATTGGGTTTGTATGATTTAAATTTATTTGATATTAAAATTTTCGCAACTGTAGTTTTACTCACATTCAATAAAGCTAATCTTTTCCGAAGTGAATCTTCTGACTTTTTCTACTACCGACAGCATTACTTGATTTTGATTATCTTCATTTGAAACCCATGCCCGATGTTTCTTTTTAAATTTCTTTTCAACACTTCCGTAAATCTTGAGTTTATTTATTAGATATCCTACAGTTGTGAAGTATACAGTTTTATCAGGGTATCTATTATTAAAGATTTCTGCTGCTTCTCTAAAAGTTTATAATTATCTCCAACTATAAGAACAATTCCAATATTACTTGCATTTCTAATGATTGCAAATACAGACTGACGTTAGCTTTGAAGTCTATTGACAGTTGTTAGGTATTTCCAAAAATATATTCATTTATTTTCAGCATAAAATTTTTAGTGATTTCGTTTTTTTTATTCAGTAAATAATCCAACAATTACTGATGTGTTTACTAGATTTTTTTTTGAATTCTTACCTAGAAAGGCCGCAAATCTAAACGGGAGCATAATTTTTTAAGTCCTATTCACATTTTCAATTAATATTTTGCTCTGTATGTAAATTTAAACACACTTTACTCTTCATTATAAATCATTATTTTTTATTTTCCCTATATACCACCAAAAATTTTAAACTTTTGATGCTTGATTATGGATTTCCATGTGATGCAGAAAATCAAGAACAAATTTTTTGTAATAAGTAAGATAAACTTTTTCTCCATTAATAACTTTTTGGGGCACACTGTATAAGAAGAGGAAAAGCTTCCGTTAAAATTGAATATATTAACAAACTAACAATATTTTCAGATTATTCAAGTCCAAGAAACTTAAAAAGAACTTATTATATGATATATTCGAAGCAATTTCTCTAACTACCTCCATTCTCAGGAAGTGATATTGCTCAAAAACCATAAGTTCCCCTTTTACTGCAAGTTTCATGTGTACCAATTTTGAAATTTATTTATGATTTTGTTCGTCTCGACAAATGGACAGACCGACATACATACCGACGAAAATGGGAAAATAAAAATTACGTCTCAAACAAATCGCATTAATTAAGATCTTTACGCTAAAGTTTTAACCAATAAGAATCTACAACTTAGTTTTAATCGATAAATACAATGTTTTTCATTTGCTATAGCTGCTGTGTTTCTCAATTTGCCTTAATGTTGATATAAAAGGTATATTAATGAAACTCTGTAGACTTACAAAGCCCTTTTTGGTAGGTATAAACAACTCGAATTGATCATATGTGTATATTGGTCAATATTGTTATTTTTAAGTTTGATTTTCTCAAAATCCTTCCATATGCAAAATTTTTTAAACAGACAACTGTAGATAACGCAACTATTTTTTTTTAATTCGTCATTTTCAGCTTTTACACCGCCTTCATTCCCAGCTAACTCTGCTACCCCTTATGTTTTACACATATACGGATGATTAAGATATATAATTTCTATCCCACAATAAACATTATTAAATAGCATTAACTCAATATCGACATCACTTTAGAATCTATTTTATTTTTAGGCATATTTTAAATAATTTTTATTGTGTGTGTGTGCAGCTGCATTTATTTATTTTTCCTTACAGATAAAACACAGTTAGTAAATGACCAAGAAGGTTCTAACACTTTAAAAACTTGATACAATTGTTTATTGCAATTAATTTTCACGTAGAATAGTCTAAAAAGGGTGTCTTATTTTTCTCTGAGTATTATTTAGGGCTTTGTAAAAAGGGTGCATTTTGACTTATTTCCACTTAGAATATTTTAGAAACTTATAAAAATATATTTCTTGTTTCCATCCATTTTGCAAATGGTATACTCTACAATTCTTTCATCTAATTTTTGTATAGAAAGAAATTAGGTTTTCTTTTGATTTACAAACAAATTATGCTAGAACTTGATAAAAAGCTATTGATTTTGAATAATGTAAAAGTAGAATGTTTCAGAACTTTGGTTTCCAAACTGATTGTGTTAGCAAATTATAAAAATGTGTTGATTCGTTAGCTAAATACTTTATAAACTTCTACAAACATTATATTTCGGCTAATTTTTTGCATAGAATGTTTTAGAACCTCATAAAAACAGTGTTTATTCTGTGTTGTATAATTTGCAGTAATTCTTGCGAAGAAAATTCTATGCGCCCTTCAAGCCTGTTCCTGTTCTTTATAGCAAGCATGTCTCAAAATCCTAATGAACTTATCATCATTCGATCATATAATTTACGATAGTTGTCTCAAAATCCTGATGAACTAATTATCATCATTCGATTACGATAGTTCTAGTAAACAAAAAAATCGGTGTGTCCTCCATGTCTGTTCCTATTATTCATAGTATATTTCCAAAATTACTACTTATCATATATTAATCAACAGATTTATGAAAACTTATTCAAAGCTAACCCACACAGAAAAAATCAAAAAATTTTCGATTTGTAAACTTCGTAAAATGTTTGTTCTATCAATTTATTAGTCAAAAAATGTTCGGCTTTCTCTTAAATAGTTATTTTTTTAGAAAAACCAAACTTTTCATATAAGTGAACAATACAGCTTATGTAAGTACAATAAAGCACCACTATTTTAAATATAATAAATTCATTTCTTAAAAAAAATTGTTATTATTTTGTTTTAAATTTCAAGAACTTAAAAATATTTTAATTTGCTTTTTTTTAAATATTTACAATTGAATATTTTAAACATTCCTAAACACAATACAAATACTTGAAAGGTTTCTTATTAATTTATTGTCAATTATAAACTTTAATTCGTACAAAACCTATCTCGTAATTCAAAATGACTTCATTTTTCATAAAAACTTCAACTTTGCAGTCACATTTCTAAGCTTGCACGTTGTTTGAAATTTCAAGAACTTAAAACTATTTTAATTTGCTTTTTAAAATATTTGCAATTGAATCTTTTAAAGATTCCTAAACACAATACAAATACTTGAAAGATTTCTTATTAATTTATTGTCATTTATAAACTTTAATTCGTACAAAACCTATCTGGTAATTCAAAATGACTTCATTTTTCATAAAAACTTCAACTTTGCAGTCGCATTTCTAAGCTTGCACGTTTACTTTATATTACTAAACGTTCAATACCTGTGATTTCCATTCTGCAACAAACAGTAGACAAAGAAACTCAACCTGTAGCTTGTTAAAACCAAAGTTCGTCAACTGGTAAATAAATAAAAAAGTATCTCGCGTAAAAAACCGCTAAATCATATAACACAGGGCCAGCTAATATTTCAATACAAGAGGTCATACCAAAACTAATCGGTAAAACATACTCGGTAATAAATTTAACCACTAGTTCCTTAAAACTCATTCAGAGTTAACTTGCACAAAAAAAACTCATATACTTGAAATTTTGGCAACAAAAAGCGAATCAGATTTATAATTCGGGCATCGTCGAATATCGAAATTTGGGAAATACTTGTTGTCAACTCGTTTCCGTCGCGAAATTTCAAAATCGGTCGGTATCGCGCTAAAAGCTATTTTCCGGAGCTATCGCGTCAGAACTCCGGACTCCCGTGTAACAAGTAGGTAGACCATGGCTGGCCGGGCAAAGCTTTGCGCGCGCATTGGGGATCGAATCCGGGACCCCGCGGGGTGAAGGGATACGGCTCCCCCGTGTGTATACACTTGTTGGGCGCGGAAAATTATTTGTGATATCTCTGCGGGACCTTGGTATGGTGAAAGAGTTGTTAATTGAGTACGACGATAGATGCTGATTAAAAATGTTAATACACTCAAAGAGAAAAATAAATCAACTGGTGTTTTAAATAAACTTTTTACCTATTTTAGGTTAGCGATATTTAATTAATAAATTACCTTGACAACTTTATAAGTTGCTGAGTTATTTACGAGTACTTGTAATATTGCAAATTCTTTTTTTTACAATTAGTATTTATTTATTTTTAGAGTACGTCATAAAAAATTAGCAAAACAACGGCACCCCACTTATTTTTTTAAGTCTTAAAATCTTTACATAAACTATTGAAATGAGATATTGATTTCAAATTTTGTACACGTATAATACTTAAAGTAAGAAAGGAAACTATAGTTTTGAGCAAATTTTGGTTTAAGGAAAAGGGATAAAAGAGGTTGATACATTCTACATAGTTTTAATAATATTATAATAGATTTCCCAGGTTGTTGAGTGAGATTAGGAACGAATTGTCAGTACAATTATTTGTAGTCAAACAGAAGAGGTTGAGGAGTGGTGGTAAGAAGGAATTCTTTGGAATATTATAGGTCCTGTCAGGGTTCTTAGCGTCGACAAATCTAAAAATTATTTAAAACGGTTATTTACTAATCAATATCTGCCCAGAAAGTGTAGCCATGGCCACCCAAATTATACATGAAGTTCTCAGTTCAAACGCCAAGCTTTGTTATAAATCCATAACGGTATGGTCAGACTATGAACTGCAGTATGAAGTAAGAGTGGCATATACATCAATGGAAGATCGAAGCCTAAAACTAGTTTCGGAATTGGACAGGATCAACATCATATTACCTTGTTATATTGCTAATTGCTATTTTGCTAATTCCATAATACAGGTTCAAGTTCTTAAACAAACTTGGCTTAAGGCTACTAAAGGCACACTAAAAAAAATGTATATTAAAAAATATTCATTTATTTATAATTTGAACAAGGAATATTGTTTTATTTTGTTAATTTATTAATAATACAGACATTCATTCTAAAAGAAAAATCAAATATTTTTCGATTTTATTTTCTTTAAGGCAGACTTAATTATTCACTTAATTAATTAATGTAAAAGTGTAAAAAATGAAAAAAGTAGTTATTTCTATTCTTTTAAATTATATTGTTATATTGCTAATTTAATGTTAAATGTCATTATATTATGTTATTTGTAACTTAAAATGCAGGTTAGATAAAATAGAATTTATTCGCAGCTTAGTTGACATGAATTTGAGAACATGACTTAGCGTTAGTCTTGAATCGCTGTAAATTGTACTCGGTGGGAAACACAGTCCTGGGCAAATTATTTCAAAGGGATGAGTTTCTCCATATAAAAGGCTCCTTGAAAGGGGTTATACGAAGAGTAACAAGCTGAACCTCATACGTATGTAACGTATTAGCGCGACATGTGTTTCTAACATGCACCACTCGGGGAGAAATTAAGCGAACTACATCCATCAGACACTTTCCATGAAAATATTTGTAGAATAGACTCAAGTCGCCAACCTTTCTTCGAGGTTCCAACGAATCAAGGCCGCCGGTCAGTTCCGGGTCTCCAATCAGACGAACACCTCTTCTCTGAATAGAATCCAACAAATGCAGTGTGTGTTTGGGAGCAGAGCCCCAAAAATTTGAGCAGTATTTCATAGTTGGTCGAATTTGAGCTTTGTAAAGAATTATCAGTTGTTGTGTAGTGTAAAGCTTTCTGGCTCGAAATAATATTTCCAACTCTTGAGAAGCTCTTTTTGCTATGCTACGTTCATGCCAGGACATATTTGCTCCCAAATTAACGCCCAACAAATTGAATAACGATGTTAGAGGAATGGAGTTCCCCGACATAACTATGTCGAGTTCAGCAACATTAACTTTTTTAGGAAAAACTGCTGCCTGTGTTTTTGTAGCGTTAACTTGCACGTGGTTACTGTCACCCCAAGATACAATTTCTCCCAAGTCTTTGTTAAGTTAAACGACCTCCTGCTGTCTGCGGATATTTGCACGAGTAGCCGACGTTCACGCATTCACGCAAAAGCTGTAGTTTGGATTCCTGTCTTGTCCAGCAGATCGTTAATGTAAATGAGAAGGAGAGTGGAGACAGTATGGAGCCCTAGGGTACACCGGCGTTGATAGTAAAGGTGTTAGAAAGAAACCCGTCGATTGCCACTTGCTTGAAAAAACGCTCTCTTGAGAGCCATAAACACAACTTTTCAAACATACCAGAAGAGCGTACCTTTGCCAACAATCCAACATGCCAAACACGGTCGAATGTCTTGGTTATATCAAGAGCAACCGCTGGAGATTCTCCAAAGTGTTCAATTGCGTTGTTCCAAACATGTGTTACATAAATTATACGATCTCCTGTTGATCTATGTTTACGAAAGGCATATTGATGGTCGCTAATAATATTGAATCCTTCAAGATATTTTAAAAGATGTTAATTGATAGTCTTTTCCATGACTTTTGATATTATTAAAAGCAGTACGACTGGTTTGTAGTTGTTTGGTATGGTCTTCTTGTTGTTGTATCTTCCAAATAAAGAAGTTTTATTTTCTTTTATCAAATCTTTTCTAAAATTTCTGTTTTGTTCAGTCACATTTTTGCTTTTTGTCTATTTCGAAAAACGAATAAATTTATGAGAGTGCATCTTTGACATTTTATACTCTTGCCTCATCACTGGGTCTTCTGTACTCTTTATTTCTTGGCTACCTTAATATGGTTTCAACGGGTTGGAAACGTATTGCGACGATATTGTCGCGACGCACAGTGATTCGGCAAGAACATGCTAGCGGGACAATATTCATGACGTAATTTCCAGGAACCACTGATAACGACTTGTAAAGAACCCCCCTCCCCATTTAACGAATTCCAAGAATTAATTTGTTTATCACCTCATAAAGGTATCTTATCAGGCTGTCAAAGTAACCCTTATAAGAGAGGTCATTCTCATTTGCAAATCAGTTGCATTTTATGCACACTTGTGATAACATATTTTAAAATTGGTAGCAAAGTGAAACGAGTTTTTTGTGATGGAATATACTGTTGAAGGTATGTACGCTATTATGACTTATATTTTTTATAAAAAATATGTATACTTTTGGTGTAATATCAATTTCTAAATGTATAGATAAATCCAGCAAATTTTACATTAATTGTAAACTTTAAAAGTAGCAACTTTTTTTATTCACATATATTCACCTAGATTTTTCTATATGTAATACCTACAACATTCAGGCACAGATTCATATATATTATAGACCCCGAAAAGGCCCGAAAATAAAATTATTTTATTTTTTTCAGAACGAGTCGTGACTATGACGAAAATGGAGTTTTTTGAAGAATGGCTAAAACATGACAAAACTGAACGAAACAGTGGCATTTTTTATTATATAAGTGAAAAATTCAATATGTCTGATGTTTCTGACGATTCTCTAAAACGACTCAAAATGAAAATATCAAGCCTTTCAGCAAAATTCAATCAAAAGTGGACTTCTTTAAAGTGTAACAAATCTAATCAAACATAAAGATTGGTTAGAGGGATCCGGAATCGAAATAAAGATGTGTGTTAACCAGCCGTGCACTTTAACATCATCAGCGGCTCTTTCCGTAGGGCGACCCAGAAAATCATTTGAAGACTCATCAACGAAAACGAAGAGACGGAGAGTAGAAGATCTTTTGGAATCGCGAAGTGCAAGTGAGCTTATTACAGCAGCTGAGTTAGTTACTCGAAAAGAAGGGCATCGAAGTGTTGCTAAACAGATCCATAACGTCGTGGTCAGTGAAACTAGAGAAAAGAATAAGCGTTCTGAACAAAGTCGGCAGTTAACACCAGACGAAGCTTTAGCTTATTATGTGGACTCGAAATCGACTTCTCACTCATATAAACAGACAAGAAAATGGTCAATGAAAGCGGGACATCAAGTGTATCCATCGTTTTATAGTTTAGGTAAGTCCAAAGCTTCTTGTTGTCCTTCTGACGAATATATTTCTGTGACTGAATCTCGAGCTGAAATTAAACTTCACGCGATTTTGGATAAAAGGGCTGAACGATTAGTTAAAGCTCAGACGGAAGTCATTAGAACTGTGTTACCTCGTTCATATTATACGTTGGTAAGCAAATGGGGCTGTGATGGGAGTTCGGGGCATAGCACGTATAAGCAGAAATTTGAGAACACTAACGCTACAGACGAATTTTTGTTCGTATACTCATTTTTTTTTTTTTTTTTATGGGTCTAGCACACGTGCTGCAGGGAAGTCCCTAAAGCGCTCCAGGAGCGGCACGAGTGCGGAAAAAGCGATTCACGTTGTTCTTGAATCGCTATAAATTGTACTCGGTGGGAAACACAGCGCTGGGCAAATTATTCCAAAGGGATGACGTTCTCCATATAAAAGATTGCTTGAAAAGCGTTGTACGCGGAGTAACAAGCTGAACCTCATACGGATGCGAAGCACCAGCGCGATGTGTATTTCTAACATGCACCGCTTTGGGAGGAATTAAGCGGGCTACATCCTTCGAACACTTTCCATGAAAATACTTGTAGAATAGACTCAAGTCGCCAACCGTTCTTCGATGTTCCAGCAAATCAAGGCCGCCGGTCAATTCCGGGTTCCCAATCAGACGGACCGCTCTTCTCTGAACAGAATCCAACAAATGCAGTGTATGTTTGGGAGCGGAGCCCCAAACGTGGGAGCAGTATTCCATAGTTGGTCGAATTTGGGCTTTGTAAAGAATTAACAGTTGCTGTGGGGTGTAAAGCTTTCTGGTTCTAAATAATATTCCCAACTTTTGAGAAGCTCTCCTTGCTATGCCTGCAACATGTTCATGCCAAGACATATTTGCTCCCAAACTAACGCCCAACAAATTGAGCGACGATGCTAGGGGAATGGAGTGCCCCGACATAACTATGTCGGGTTCAGCAACGTTAACTTTTTTAGAAAAAACTGCCGCTTGGGTTTTTGTAGCGTTAAATTCCACTTGGTTACTGTCACCCCAAGATAGAATTTCTTCCAGGTCTTTGTTAAGTTGAACGACCTCCTGCTGTCTGCGGATATTCGCCTGAGCAGCCGATGTCCGAGCGTTCAAGGTGAATGAAGAGACAAGCGTACCGTCATCTGCAAAGCTATAGATTGGATTCCCGGTCTTTTCCAGCAAATCGTTAATGTAAATAAGAAAGAGAGTAGGAGACAGTATGAAGCCCTGGGGCACACCGGCGTTGATAGTGAGAGTGTTAGAAAGAAATCCGTCGACCGCCACTCGTAAAAAAACGCTCTCTGAGGAAACATGAGAGCCACAAACAGAACCTTTCAGACATACCATAAGAGCGTAACTTAGCCAACAGTCCATCGTGCCAAACACGGTCGAATGCCTTGGATATGTCAAGAGCAACAGCTCGAGATTCTCCAAAGTGTTCAATTGCGTTGTTCGAAACATGTGTTACATAAGTCAGAAGATCTCCTGTTGATCTATTGTTTCCGAAAACCATATTGGTAATCGCTAATAATATTGAATCGTTCAAGATATTTTAGAAGATGCTCATTGATAACCTTTTCCATGACTTTCGATATTATTGAAAGCAGTGCAACTGGTCGGTAGTTATTTGGCTAGGTCTTCTTACCTTTTTTAGGTATCGGCTGAACCGTGGCACTTTTCCAGCAGGACGGAAATATTCCCTTTCTGTAGGATAGGTTAAAAAGTCTACAGAAAACTGGTGTTAGTTCCCTTGCACAGTTTTTGAGAACTATGGCAGGTATTCCGTCAGCGCCAGAAGCCTTCTTGGTGTCTAGCTTCATTGAAATACGCTTTATGATGCGCTGTCTGAAGACAATATCGGGCATCCTTGACTGCACTATGGGAATATTAGGTGGTGTTTTTCCTTGGAAATCAACAGTAGAATGTGAAGCAAAGAGTTCAGCCAACAAGTTCGCTCTCTCAACAGGTGTGGTTGCAATGGAATTATCTGGCCGTGTGAGTGGTGGTATGGTGGATTTGGTAAAATTTTGACTAACTGCCTTAGCGACTGCCCAAAAGGACCTGGAATTGTTGGGACAAGCGAGAAGTTTGTTTCTAATTCGTTGATTGTGTGCCTCCTTGGTTTCGTCGATAATTCCCTTGCATCTGTTCCGGGCATGAACAAAGATGTTACGATTTACGGTGTTAGGATTTTCACGCCATTGTCGATAGGCAATATGTTTAGAAGCAACAGCTTCTTTGCATTTTCGGTCGAACCAAGGCTTGCCGTTGGAGGAGCATTTCTTCGAAAAAGGGATGTAAGCTTCCATACCAGCCAAAATAACATCGGAGACCTCCCTGGCGCAGTTAGATGGGTTATCGGATCGAAAACAAATGTCCATCCAAGGGAAAGTTCGAAAGTAATATATAAGATCTTCCCATTTAGCAGATTTGTAGTGCCAAATCTTGCGCGGCCTAGGCGCCTCTCTGTCACTGATTGGCAGGATACTCGATGTCGAAAGCAGTTTATGGTCGGAAGATCCTAACGGCGGATTTACGGTGACCGTGTAAATCTCCGGATTGGTGGTTAAAAACAGATCAAGAAGACTGGCGAACTCCCCGTCTCGATCAGGGATCCGTGTTGGCTCGTCAATAAGCTGAGTTAAGCCATAACTGATTGAGAATGATTCAGCTTCACGACCTTGTTCGTCGGTAGTATTTGAATATTTAAGCCAGTTGATATTGTGGACATTAAAGTCGCCCAGGATGGCAATTTCGGCACTTGGATAGTTACTTTGTAAATGATCGATGGTGTCTGCAAGAGAAGCGAAAAGTGTTCGAAAATTGGTATCACTTGGTGGTCGATACAGGATATAGATGAACCTTGTGATTTGTTGAGTCGTTATTTTTAACCACATAACATCAAAGTTTGGGGGCTCCAGAGCTTCTTCTCGTTGACAAGAGAGGTCGCTTCTGACAAAAAGACAGATTCCAAAGTTACGCCTAAATCGGGCATAGAAGTCGTACCCAGGATAAAGATAGTTGACCGTGCTGGTCGATGGACTGACCTTGGTTTCACATAGAGCGAGTACATGAGGTTTATTTGATTGCAGGTGTTGATGCACCGAATTTATGTTCGAGTTTATACCTCGTATGTTGCAAAAATCTATCTTAAAATTATGATGTCTGCAAGTCGACGCCTCCGAACCAACCCCCACCCGGAGATCCGAACGGGTGGCCATTCTACCTCCGGAACATCTTGCTTCCAGGCGCCTCATCACGCTCTTTGGTCCCACAGTAATTAATGTGGAATTTTCCTGTTCTGTCACATGTTTATCTTTGCCTTCTTTGGCTTTGATCCAGGGGGTGTTATTATTGGGTAGTTTGGGTTCTGACCAGATACTTTTCCAATGATCTGTGAGTTCTTGTTTGTTTGGTGATTCGGTCACTGCTGTCTGTTTGCTGTGCATAGTTTTCCGGTAGAACTGTGTTTGGCTTCTTCGGAAGAGGTTGTTGGTATCTTTCCTCTCGTTTGGTTCTTTGTATCTACGGAGTCTTGCGGCATATACGGATAATTTTTGTTTTAGAGTATCCAGGATTTCTGGCAGTGTTCTGTCGGGAGACCCGGACTTGATCTTGTTTATACTCTGTGTGACTCGTTTGGACACGTTCCCGCTGATAAACTGGGTAAGATGTCCTAGATATCTCCTGATGTTGTTGATTTTGTTTTCTATTCTTATTTGCCGTTTGAGTTTTGGTTTTGTGCTGTTGGGATTTCTTTGTCGTTGCGGGAGTTTTTGATTAAATACTTCGTCGGTTGCGTTTGGGATTGATGGTGGTGGGTCTAGGCGGCGAGTGATTCCCTTCTCAGTGATTTCTTTGTCAGGACTTGTGCTTTTATCAGAGCAACGCATGTGTGTGTTCGTTTGTTCCTGTAGTATAACTCATGCGTTGCCTTGATTTTCCCGCCTTGGTGGGTGTCGGCTTACTCGCCGTCACAATACTTTTGGCAGGTCCATTGTCAGTTGCCCGGTCTTCATCGTTTTGGTCGAGCTGCCATTTCCCGCGACGTCCTCGACCGTTACGTCGCTCGCCCGATGCTTCTTTTATTGGTCTACTGTTGTTTGGGATGTTTTTAGTGTTTCGTGGTGTCAGAAGCTCAAAGTGTCCCGACATTGGGTTGCCTGTTAGTAGAAGGTAAATGGTTTCGGTGTGTTTTCTTGTGCTTATTATTGTTGGCTTGTCTCTAAAAGTTATTTTTGTATCTCTTGTTCTTCGTTGTTTTGAGAAGATATGAAAGTTGCTATTCTGGGTTTCCGAGAGGGCAAGTATCTCTAGGCTCGTTCCATAGGTGCCATTTTTCCTCATATAGTTTATAGTAGTTATTGAAGTCTTTCAAATCGTCGTCCCCAATTAATGAAAATGTGTTAAGTTCCGACCAGTTTTGTTGTATATATCTTAGAGCAGCCTCTCGGAGTCTTTCATGATGGTTTTGGTGGCCATATAAGTGTAAGCTAACTGCACGGAAAAGGTCCCTTTCAGACTGCTTGAGGCGAAACTGTGATCTGACAAAATCCAAGACCTTCCTCTACTTTATATTGCCGTCCTATTAAGTTTATTTTTGCCAAGGAGACAAAAGAGTTTACGAAAGAAGAAACTTCTAAAATTTTAGATGAAGTAAGTCAGCTTCTTCCAACATTATGTAACGTTGCTGGATCTCAAATCTCTGTTAAACACGATTTGTTGTTGACAATGACTGATGGCAAAGTGTACAATGCCTTAACAGACACAAGTTCAACACAAAAGTGTTATATTTGCGGTGCCACCCCGTCTACTATGAACGAGGAGTCAAAGAAATATCCCAGCAACGAAGAACGCCTTGCATTTGGTTTATCTACTTTACATGCATGGATCCGCACGTTTGAATGTTTGCTTCACATCAGCTATCGTTTAGAAATAAAAAAGTGGCAAGTCAGGGGAGATAACGACAAAGCTATTGTGAAGCAACGCTCACAAGAGATACAAAAAGTGTTTAAAGACCGTATGGGTCTCATTGTAGATAAACCAAAACCTGGGTATGGTAACACAAACGATGGAAACACAGCACGTAGATTTTTTTCCAAAACTGAATTGAGCAGCGAAATTACAGGATTAGACGTAAACCTTATTCGTAGATTTCATGTAATTTTAAGAACTTTGTCATCGGGATATGACATAAATTATATAGAATTCGAAAAGTTTTGTGTGTGGATACTAGAAAATTATACCTTGATCTGTATTCGTGGTATTCCATGCCCGTTACTGTGCATAAAATTCTTGTACAGCGCGAAAGTTATAAAGTCTTTTCTTCTTCCCATTGGACAACTCTCCGAAGAAGCCCAGGAGGCAAGAAATAAAGACTGTCGTAGATTCCGTGAAAGGCACACCAGGAAGCGGTCACGTATTGCCACAAATACAGATCTTTTGAGAATGCTTTTAATTACGTCTGATCCTGTTATCAACTCGTATAGAGAATTACCGCGAAGAAAATTTACTTCTTTGCCATCGAAGGTTCTGCAGTTGATTATCCCACTTTCATTGCCATCCGAAACACCATCAGTAAGTCATCATCACGAATTAAATGAGGAGGATTATTTACTCTCTGAATATTCTACTGAATGGGAAAGCGGTGATGACGACTCATCTGATGGTGATTAGTAGGTTTAAGTATTTTTTTTATTGTAATTATTATTCTTATTTTATTGTGTGTTGTAGTTGCTTTTAATTCATACCTTAGTATATAAGTTATTTAATATTATTATTCTTTTACTTATACACCTTGTTATTGTAAATAATTGATATATAGATACTGTTATTGTACTAATTTATTTTAAAAGAAATAATATTTTGTAAATTAATAAATGTGGGTACTATCATTATGATTTTTATTTTTTTCCTAGAAATTTCTTTGTAAACAAACATGATTGTACTTTTCACACATAATGAGTAGGTAGACGTATGTAGCTAATTAAAGAACAATTAGCGACAATAGTGAACAAATGAGACACATTAGTAAACCACTTCCGTCTTGCAGCTACATATTTCGATTAATACACATACAGAACACATTTTTCAACTTTTTTTTTCTTAAAATAGCTTAAGATACCTGCAATATACATAAACAATTGAAATAAGTGAAGAAGTAATATTGTCCCGCTAGCTTGTACTAGTCGAGACACTGTGCGACGATTCGCCGAATGATTTCTCGCTAGTCTGCAAAAACTAAGGGCTACTAACAAAATTCATCAATTTTTAGAATTAAAAAAGAAAATTACTAACATCATAAATAAACAATACTATTGTAACTATTGTAAGTGTACTAGTTGTAATGATTGTGACAAAAAGTATGTTGGGCAAACTAAAAGGTCAATTAGAACACGATTTAAAGTACATTTAGCACACTTAAAATACAACAGAGCAGAAAAGTCTAGCATTGCCGAACACGCTCTTGAAGCTGATCATACTGTAACATTAGATAATCTAAGATTAATAAAAAATGTATCTGATAGGAGATTGTTGAACGCATACGAAAGTATGGAAATCATAAAATGTAAAAGTAGTTTAAACAAAGACAGAGGGCCTATTCCTTATAGTCCCCTCTACTGGTTACTTGACCGGAACTGATAGCCTTGCCTATGTCATTAGTTCCGCTTGAGTAATTCAAGGGTTAGACTAAGTATAAATAGGGTAGATTTGGTAGTTTAGCTTTAGTCAATCATCGCTCCTGATGAAGCTAACATGGTTAGCGAAACACGCGTCGAGTGCAAAAATAAAGTGTTTGGTGTTGTGGTGATATATACTGGGTAGTATCATTGTGCCAAAGATTCCACATTCCCAACTTAATACTATGGAAATTTGGATAATGGATGATGTTACCGGAGATAACAGGTAAAAAATTACTGTTAATTGTATGGAGCGCAATTATTGAAAAGCATAGACGAGTTAACGACGTAATTACCAATTAAATAAATAGATACAGTATACAACAGTCATATGACATTTTTGTAAATAAATAGGGTTCCAGTAAAGTAAAGTTCGATGCACTGGCTCCAATTATAGTAGACCCTACTAGTTAAACCAAGAAATAACTAAAACAGGGAGAAGGCAACAGTCACCATAGCGCCAGAATCCGTAATTACCGCTGATACAGGAACCCAGCCGGCAAACATCGATGCCCGGACGAACACTCTCGATCCCCCCACCTACAATCTGCGTAGACGCCGACCTATAAAAGACGGCTACCGCATTTCGGTTTCTCAGTTAACTTCGAACGGCGGTAGCAGCAAAAGCACTTGAAACCGCCCAATGAGATTTTTGGCAAAACGTCGTGCAAATTCATTGTTAGATGAACGGATTGAAACCCGGAATTTTAATATACATTCCACCATCGGTGAAAACCTCTAATGTAACATGGGGGGCGTTTCACGTCAACCGGGACAAAGATGGCTCAAATTAATCGGATTACAAATCACTTTCGAATGCTCAGTGGCAAAACATAATCACTCAAAAAGGCGGATTCAATATGGCGGCTACAAGTAAGGTAAGCGTCGAAAAAATTAAAACTATAAAAACAGCAATAAAGTATTCGAAAAAGCATTCAGATTGCTATTTATAAATTTTACCTATCCACCTTCGTATGTATCACTATTGAGAAATTCAAAATGGCTGACCTTGTAATCAATCAGATCTCTGATTCTCATAGAACTTGATATATTATGTATTCTTGAGGCCTCTAAAGTGCGATTATAAACTTATAATTTTAAAACTTTTAATGGTAAGACCTCATCTCTTAAAAAGTGTGATTCAAGATGGCGGGCTGCAAGTAAGGTAACCCTTTTTCAGGTTGAAGATTTCGAGTAATTCTGATACGAAATTATTTGTAGGTCAAAGATTTCCGATGATTACTGATCACGAATCTAAAGTCAGATTTTAAAAACACGATGTCAACCTATTTATTTTAAAATTTATAAATAAAACCTGGCATAATCAAAATTTACAAAAATATATAAATGAAAACACTAAATAATCTAATAAAGTATAATATAGAACTTATTAAAATTAAAGCAAATTATAAGCTTTATTAATTGTGTAATAAGCACTACAGTATGTTTTAAGTTAAAAAATATCCGTAACGTTCACTAAAACGTCAACAGTAAATTGATCAGCACAAAATATTCACCAACAATTGTTAAAATTTAAATGCGGACGCTAACCATGTTAGCTTCATCAGGAGCGATGATTGACTAATCAATCATTGATTAGTCCATCATCGCTCCTGATGAACATGGTTAGCGAAACGCGCGTCGAGTGCAAAAATAAAGTGTCTGGTGTAGTGGTGATCTATGCTGAGTAGTGTCATTGCGCCAAAGATTCCAAATTCCCAACTTAGTTAACATCTAAACGTTATTATTTTTTTTATGGGTCTAGCACACGTGCTGCAGGGAAGTCCCTAAAGCGCTCCAGGAGCGGCATGTGTGCGGAAAAAGCGATTCACGTTGTTCTTGAATCGCTGTAAATTGTATTCGGTGGGAAACACAGCGCTGGGTAAATTATTCCAAAGGGATGATGTTCTCCATATAAAAGACTGCTTGAAAAGCGTTGTACGCGGAGTAACAAGCTGAACCTCATACGGATGTGAAGCAACAGCGCGGACGTGTATTTCTAACATGCAACGCTTTGGGAGGAATTAAGCGGGCTGCATCCATCGAACACTTTCCATGAAAATAACTACAAATTACTGATATCAATCTCTACATCAGAACGATAATGTTCGTATTGTATTGTTTTACCACGAGATATTCGTTGATCAGCTGATGGCAAAGCGATCTCTGCGTTAGCTTTGGGTAGTATAATTTCTAATTGTAGTAGTAGTTTATTTCTTACTTTAGAAGATATTTCTGCTGCTGCCTTATGAAGACGCATAGTGCCGTGTTGTCACTGCAGAACGCTTGATATTGACTTCATTTATTGGGCATACAATAGATCGTCAGAAAATGGTAAAATGGATAGTGAGTCAGCCCGGAAGAAGTAAATTATTTTTGAGGCCCCCTTCCTTTTAATAGAATAGAAGCTGTTCCCAACAATAAATACAGCATACAGTATTTATTTATTCAATTAGTAATTAAGTCGTTAACTCGTCTATGCTTTTCAATAATTGCGCCCCATAAAATTAACCGTAATTTTGTACCTGTATCTCCAGTAACACCACCCATTATCCAAATTTCCATAGTATTGTTTATTTATGGTGCTAGTGTTCCGTACGGAGCACTTAAAAGATCACTTCAATGTCCGTCGGTCCGTCCGTCTGCCACACCCAATTTTCCCCGAAACTATATTATATGACATAAAAAGTTGAAATTTGGTACTATTATAGGACTTGATGGTCTCTTCAGAGCCGTATAGATTCAAAAATATATATAATGTAATAGTTGCGCACACTTTTCTTTGTATTATTTTTAAAAAATAGAGAAAAATCGCTGTCTTGAAAGTACTCATCAGAAAATTTTGAAAAAATCCTGGAATATTCTCTACAGGATGTAGATTGAACGAAAATTATCAAGAGTGCATTACCTTTAATAATTTATCTGGTATTTAAAAAAAAAAACAAAAACAGAAATTTCAAGGTCATCATTTTTTCAGTAAAGATCGGAAACAAACTTTGTTGAAAACTCATTTGGGGTGTGTTTTGTGAATTCACTGCTCATTTTATACCTCCGTAACAAAAATTTTAATTTTAAGAGTAATCAATGTACGGAGCACTTATTGCTCAACTTGCACTTGACCGGTTATTTGGTTCTAGAAAGCAGTGATATTTGTTAACAGCTCTTAGTTTTTGCGAGAAGTCATTTGACGAAACGTCGCGACGACATCGTCGCAATACTTTTCCAACAGCCATAACATCCATTATTATTCAACAGTTAATCCATTTTGGGTCCGGGAGGTCCAAAACTAAAAGCATTGGTCGCTACTTAATAAAAGTTGGAGGGTTTTGTAAAATCTATCAGAAAAAATAATAATATACAGGGTGTGACATTTAAAAAAATTTAAGATTTTTCAATTTAAAATAGTCGAAATGCATAAATTTATTTTGAACACCCTGTAACACCTAACTTAAATTTACTTAAATATATCTTTTTTCTCATCTCTATAGAACGCTTGTACCAATTATGAGTATTCCACCTTCAGAAACAATGGCGCTACTGACAATTTTTTACAAAACTGAAAACTAGGATTTTTTTAAAAAAAAATGAAATATTAGAAAAAACTACTAGGTTTAGGTATATAACACTATTAATAAAAAAGTTATAAATTTTACGCAGAATTTAAAAATAAATTAGAAAATAGGATGTTCCATTTAAAAAACATATGTTATATCGGTCGTAGTTTTTTGAAGTACCCTGTATACTCAAAAATAATTTTAAACTGTTCACCTTAACATTCCCTAAAACTATTATATTTAACATTTTTTCGTCATTCCCGAAACAAATAAGATAATGAACTTTACTCTATCGTTGACACACCCTGTACAGAAGACCCAGTGATGAAGCAAAATGATATAATATATAATAATATAATATAGCTTTTTCGTAAACATGAATCAACAGGAGATCTTCTAACTTATGTAGCACATGAATCTCGAGCGGTTGCTCTTGATATTTCCAAGGCATTCGACCGTATTTGGCTACGCTACGCTCTTCTGGTATGTCTGAAAAGTACCGTTTATGGTTCTCATATCTCCTCAAAGAGCGTTCTTTACGAGTGACAGTCGACGAATTTCTTTCTAATATCTTCACTGTTAATGCCGGTGTGCCCCAGAGCTCCATACTGTCTCCTTCTCTCTTTGTCATTCACATTAACGATCTGCTGAAAAAGACCAGGAAACCTCTCTCTCTTCAGTTTTGCAGATGACGCATACCTCTTCATTGACTTTAAACGCTCGAACATCTGCTACTCATGCAAATATCCTCAAACAGCAGGAAGTCGTTCAATTTATCAAAGACCTGAAAGAAATTCTATCTTGGAGTGACAGTAATCAAGTAGAATTTAACGCTACAAAGATTCAGGCGGCAGTTTTTTCTAAAAAAGTTATTGTTGCTGAACCCGACATGGTTATGTCGAGGCACTCCATTCCTCTAGCATTGTCACTCAATTTGCTGGGCGTTAATTTGGGAGCAAATATGTATTGGCTTGAACATGTTGCAAGTATGGCAAAGAGAGCTTGCCAAAGCTGGGAATATTATTTCGAACTAGAAAGCTTTACCCTCCACAACAACTGTTAATTCTGTACAAAGCTCAAATTCGAACAACGACGGAATATTGTTTCAATGTTTGAGGCTCTGTTTCCAAACATACACAGCATTTGCTGGACTCTATTCAAAGAGAACTGTTCGCATGATTGGGAACCCGGAACTGGCCGGCAACCTTGATTCATTCTTCATTCATATGCTACAAGTATTTTCATGGAGAATGTTCGATGGATGTAGCCCACTTAATTCCTCCCAGAGCGGTGCATGCTAGAAATACACGTCGCGCTAATACTTCACATCCGTATGAGGGTCAGCTTGTTACTCCTCGTACAACCCTTTTCCGGCATTCTTTTATATGAAAAACTTCATAATAATTTGCCCAGGGCTGTGTTTCCGACCGAGTACAATTTACAGCGATTTAGTACCAACCTGAATCTCTTTTGCCCACACGTATTGCTCCTGTAACGCTCTAGGGATTTCCCCGCAGCACGTGTGCCCATAAAGAACACTAATTGTACTACTATTGCAACTATTTTACATAAAGATTAATAAGTCTTAGTAAGCGTTACCACCATGTCATTTGTCTTCCTATAGAAAACATTTTATCCTTGTATCGTTTGTGTACTTAAGTAATATATATTTCCGATGTAATGTTCATGATTACGTTATAATATTATCTTTAATCTAGTAAATCATTTTATTAAAGACCTTAAAAATATTGTTCTTTATTTTAGTTTTTGTTAAAGTACTACTGAACTTTCCCCAATAATGAATGGGTAATATTTTATTTAACAATCTTGGGATATTACCGTAATTCTATGCAACTAATCCCACGTAAAACTTTCAATGTATAAATATTTAATTACATAGCCCAACGAAATACAAATTATAAAATCAGTAGCACACCCAAGGGATAAGAGATAAAGTATGCGCCCTTATAAATGGGGTTTTTTTAGTTTACGAAAAGTTTCAGTATAAGAGTTATGGATTTTTTTACTGTATTGAAACGAGTTGAAGCTAATACCATGGTAAGATAGGGTATTTCTTCTGGTGATTTGCTATCTAGAACGTGGAAAAGGTTTCAAGTAATTAAAAGTCCCCTCCTTTACAAGAGAGATTTTTTTGATGAATCTCCCATTAAAGTCATTGATGTTTTTTGGTTGTTAAGAAGGACCCCCGAAACAGTCTATAAAGTTTCATTTCAACAGGGATTTTTTATTCAAGAATTCTCTTTCCCGTTCATGTTTTTTTATTTTAAAAAATCACCGCTTGAATCCGTGTGGTCTTATGAACGTAAAAGAAGACGTCCTTCTCCTATAAGCGCTACGACTTTATGGTTCTTTATTTACATCAAAAGTGCTCTTTAGATCGATCTGTACCATACTAAAACCTGACTTCACTTCTAATAACACTGGTCAACACTAGTCATGCCACACGAACTTTGATAGCTAATACTGTTTTAGCTAACTACCCTCATTATTAAACTGCAATTGTTTTGTTGCAATTAGCCTCAGTTTTCTTGTGATACGGTGATACTTATAACTAGTATTACGGCAATAAAAGCAAAGGAACATTCGAGAAGAAATAGTCATAAAACTATTTGTCTGTGATTTCATCAAGATATTGTGATTTATTAACTGCGTTAACATGTCGAGAAAGTGTAGTAACGATCCTAACTCCTTTTGTTATGTTTTTGGTGAACTGACTTTCAAAAGCGGCTAGTATGGAAGGACCAGGTCACTGCTTCCGCCAAAAAAGCCAACCGACTCCTAGGCAAGCTCTACCCCCTACTCAAGTCCAGGAAATTGTCAACACGAAACAAGTTGACAATCTACAAGATGATCATCAGAGCAGGGATGACCTACTCCATCCCCGCATGGTGCCAGATATCACGCACTCGCAGATCCACCCTCCCGAACCATTGCCAACGCCCCGTGGTTTGTCAGAAATATCCAACTCTATAGGGACCTCCAAATGCCAACCATCCGGGAATTCATCAGCAGCACCCAGCAGAGATTCCTGAACAAAGCCACCCGTCACGTCAACCCCACAATCAAGACCACTTACCCCCCCCCCCCCCCCACGCCATGCCCGTCGACCTCTACTAAGACCCAGCGACACGATGACTCAGGATTAGCTTAATATTAAGTACTGTCAGCTCATGTAATGAAATATCTTAAGTTGAAATATCCTAAGTTTATTCATTTAAGTTCTGTTTTAAAGTATATTCATGAAATATCTTGTCAATACCTAGGCTAAGTATTTAGGTCCATACGATGTCAATATCTTAATATCCAAAATGTATACACGCTTATTCTATCAATGTATATTAGTTATAGTCTAGTTACTAGCTAATTTTGTCAAGAAATGAAATGTGAAATGTGGGACTTTCAAAAAACAAAGACGAAATTTCACAAAACTAGTCTTGGAGAGTTATCACCGGTATTTTGGTTTCGTTGTGGCCCATCAAGACAAATCCTGGCCCCTCATATTTGTTGCATAACGTGTGTGAAGAATTTAACCAATTGGAAGAAAGGGTCCCGTTATATGTCGTTTGCTGTACCCATGATTTGGACCGAACCAAGGGATCACATTTCGGACTGCTAATTTTGTCTTACTGGCGTAAATGGTATAAATTTCAAGAATAAACACATAGTTATTTACCCTAATTTACCTTCAGCCATGAGACCAGTCCGTCATAGTGATTCATTTTTTAGACTCACACCTGGATTTTTTTCCTCAGAATTTGGGGGCTGTGAGCGATGAGCACGGAGAAAGGTTCTATCAGGACATTTCTAAGATAGAAAAACGTTACCAGGGCAAATGGAACCCAAATATGTTGGCAGATTACTGCTGGACAATCAAAAGGGACCAAGCAGGATCTAAATTTGCTAGAAAATCGTAGATCGTAACTTCATAATAAAAGTTTTTTACATTTTTGGTAGGAGATTATTGTTTTTTGAAATATTTTAAATTACTTAAGAGAATAAAATTCTTGACTAACAGATTTTTTTTTTAATGTTTGTTTTTACTGCCAACCACCTATTAAAGTAAAAAATATCATAAAAGCCCATGTGGCACGACAAAGTTACAATTTTGTTTACCAATGTAATTACACTAAAAACAAACTTAATAGTATATCATCCAAACAATTTTTACTAACACCTACTTATTTTGTGAAGAAACAAGTAGTTTTAGTAAGTGTTCAGTTGTCTCCATTAAAAAAAATGTATCAGTTTGCTACAACATAGTTATGTATAGGGCAGTATCACCTCTGCATCCTCCTAACTATAGTTCTGCATCTAGGATATATCTTTATGAGTCGTTTTGTCGAAAATTAAAAGACGAACTGTTGTTAAGATTTTCACTATATTTTATTTTATTTATCAAAATGAAATAAATAAAATAATAACTTAAATTACGTGTAGCCGTGACATGTTTCGGTACATATTACGTTTCTCAAACGGTAGTTAAAGTTCTACTATTTTGTCTAATGAATTCAGGTACAATTTTTTAAACTCTCTTAATAATATGGAATTTCCTAAAGGTATTATAAATAAATTAAAGTGACCGCCAACAAAATTATTATTTTTGAAGGGATTTAACATAGTACAATGGGGATATAATTACATGAACTTAAGATTTAACAAAGGAGTGTTATATAAATCTAGTTGATTATTTAGTAATACCTTGGAATCTTTTAATTTGTTAATTTCCAACGACTCAAGGAAAATTCAACTTTTTATTTTGGTTATTGATCTATAATATATATAAAATGCAACGTCTCTCTGTCTGTCTGTCCGTCAGTGCGCTTATCCCTGGAGAACCACTTATCCGATTTACGTACTTTTTTTTAAACATATATATGTTCTCTGACCAGGTTATAGCCTATATTTTATTACGATATGTAGCATAAAGAATGAGCAGTTACGATAATAGTGAATGAAGTCGGAAAACAGTTTGCCGCTAGCGCGTTCTCTTGCAATACACAGCCTAAACCTTTAAATATGGAACAATATTATGTAGCAGAGAATGTCTATAATCTATAATATATATAAAATGCAATATTTCTCTGTCTGTCTGTCTGTCCATTAGTGTGTTTATCACGCGAGAACCACTTATCCGATTTACGTGTTTAAATTCATACATATATTCTTTGGCCAGGTTATATAATAATAATCTATATCTATAATATATATAAAATGCAACGTCTGTCTGTCTGTCTGTCTGTCCGTTAGTGCGTTTATCATTGGAGAACCATTTATCCGATTTACGTGCTTTTTTTTTAAAACATACATATGTTCTCTGGCCAGGTTATAGGCTATATTTTATTACGTTAGGTAACATGAGGAATAAGCAGTGACGATAATAGTGAATCATATCGGAAAAAAGTTTGCCGCTAGCGCGTTCTCTTGCAATACACTGCCTAAACCACTAAATATGGAACAATATCATGTAGCAAAGGATATCTATAATATATATATATATATATATATATATATATATATATATATATATATATATATATATATATATAAAATGCAACGTCTCTCTGTTTGTTTGTCCGTTTGTGCGCTTTTCACTGGAGAACCACTTATCCGATTTACGGGCTTTTTTTTAAACATGCTGATCCATTAAATATGGAACAATATCATGTAGCAAAGAATATTTATAATATATATAAAATGCAACGTCTCTCTGTCTATCTGTCTGTCCGTTAGTGCGTTTATCACTCGGGAACCGCTTATCCGATTTACGTGTTTTTTTTTTAATTGGTACATTTGTTCTTTGGCCAGGTTATCTATAATCTTCTATCTATAATATATATAAAATGCAACGTCTCTCTGTCTGTCTTTCTGCCGGTCTCTCTGCCTGTCTGTGTGTCTGTCTGTCTGTTAGTGCGCTTATCACTGGAGAACCACTTATCCGAATTACGTGCTTTTTTTTAAAACATACATATGTTCTCTGGCCATGTTATAGGATATATTTTATTGCATTAGGTAACATAAAGAATAAGCAGTGTCGATAATAGTGAATCAAGTCGAAAAAGAGGTTACCGTTAGAGCGTTCTCTTGCAATACACTGCATAAACCATTAAATATGGAACAATAGCATGTTGCAAAGAATATAATATATATAAAATGCAACGTCTCTCTGTCTGGCTGTTTGTCCGTTAGTGCGCTCGTCACTTGAGAACCACTTATCCGATTTACATGTTTTTATAAATTTTATACATATGTTCTATATAATTCAATATAAGCCTAGATAATGGATATAAGTATACATAATGGGAGATATAATGGGAGATAATGGGAGATAAGGTGAGATAATGGGAGATAAGTATAAATAATGGGAGATAAGGAAAGATAATGGGAGATAAGCAGAGATAAGTCTAGATAATGGGAATTATGGTGAAATAATGGGAGATAAGGAGAAATAATGGGAGATAAGGAGAAATATTGCGAGATAAGTCGAGATAATGGAAGATAAGGTAAGATAATGGGAGATAAGCAGAAATAATGGGAGATAAAGAGAAATAATGGGAGATGAGCAGAGATAAGCCTAGATAATGGAAATTATGTAGAGATAATGGGAGATAAGGAGAAAAAATAGAAGATAAGGGGAACTAATGGCAGATTTTTTATTACGTTAGGTAACATAAGGAATAAGCAGTGACGATAGTAGTGAATCAAGTCCACGCTAGCGGAGCCGCGGGCACGGCTAGTATGTAATACGTCGAAGTTATCATCAAAACTATGATTTTTAGAAAATAAATGAGAGGCATAATGTGAAACTTCAGTCTTATTCTCAAATGCTTCTTTTATTCTCTGTTTAAATGTTCTACCCGTTTGACCTATGTAAACTTTGGATCAGGAGCCACATTTTAATTTTTAAACTCCGGATTGATTATGTTTTTAATTTTTATTTTTGTTGTTTTTAATTATTTTACCCAAAGAATTGAACAAACAAACGGGTAGAACTTTTAAACAAAGAATAAAAGAACATAAAGAAGAATTTGAGAATAAGACTGAAGTTTCACATTATGCCTCTTATTTATTTTCTGAAAATCATAGTCTTGATGATAACTTCGATATATTACATATCAATAACAAAAATAAAAAGTTGAATTTGCTTGTATCATTGGAAATTAACAAATTAAAAGATTCCGAAGTATTACGAAACAATCAACTACATTTATATAACACTCCTTTGTTAAATCTTAAGTTCATAAAATTATCACCCCATTGTACTATGTTAAATCCCTTCAAAAATAGTAATTTTGTTAGCGGTTATTTTAATTTATTTATAACACCTTTAGAAAATTCCATATAATTAAGATAGATCAAGGGAGGGTGGAAGTCGGCAGTAAAATGTCTGACATAGGTGTATCTTTTACGCAAATAAACCTACGCCACAGTAAAAACCCCACTGCTATCCTGGCTAGGTGCATAACTGGAATGCATAACTATTGCCTTAATACAGGAACCATGGATCTTAAGGAATGCCATTAAAGGACTAGGAGGAAGTGGGAAAATCCACATACCATACCCAGTTCAGAAGATAGGCATAGTGATGAAAGGTCTAAACGCAATCCTTATGCCACAACTTAGCAGCGGTGATCTCACGGTCATTAAAGCTAAGCTAAATTTGGGAGAAGGAAGAAAGGGGATGTACTGATAGGGTCAGGTTACATGCCCTACGATTCACCGGAACCACCACCCCATCAAGAAATTAAAAAAATTAATCCACTACGTTAGGGAAAAGCGGATAGAACTCCTCTTAGGTTGCGATGCAATCTCCCACCACGTTGCTTTGGGAAGCAGCGAGATAAACCAAAGATGAGAAAGCTTACGTGAATTTATTCTGAGTAACAGCCTCATTATTCTCAACAGAGGCTCAGAATCAACCTTTATGGACTCCAGAAGACAAGAGGTAATAGATATAACAATCTATACGGAGGGAATGGCCAAGCTAGTCAAAGACTGAAGGCTCTCGAATGAACCCTCTGCGTCGGACCACCGACAAATTTGCCTAACCCTTCTACAGGAAAATGTAATAAAATGGATCCAAAATCCGAAGAATACAAACCGGGATGGTTATAAATAGGACCTGGCATCTAATCCAGCAGGTACAATGACCAGACTCAATAGTGGAACTAGCGTCACAACGCCTGAGCAATGCCATAATGGCCGCCTTTGAGGCGAACTGCCAATTGAAGAAAAAATCTCACTCGACTAAGGTTCCATGGTGAAACAGGAAGCTAGAAAAGCTCAGGTCTGAAGCGAGGTGTAACTTCAATAGGGCAAAAAGATATAAAATACAAAGTCTCTGGGAGGCTTTCAGAAGCTCTCAGAGAAGGTACAGCAAAGCTATAACAAAAGCCAAACGCAAAAGCTGAAAACTGTTTTGTGAAAGCGTAGAGTGCCCCAGAGGTATCAAGGCTTAACAAAACATTAAGTTCAGAAGGATGTTCACAGCTGGGCAGTCTTAAACGCACAGACGGCATCTACACTGAATGTATGGATGATACTCTGGAGCATCTTATGAAGATTCACTTTTCAGGCTTCAGTGAGGACATTAGAGCCCCGAACAGATGTAACGAGATTTATAAACCCAAAAATTGGGCACTCGCTGTCAAAATAGTATACAGTGAAGGCTTGAGATGGGCAATAAAGTCCTTCGAACCCTACAAGTCACCAGGTTTAGATGGCATATATCCGGCCATTCTGCAGGAGGGGATAGACGGGCTAAAAAGCCCTTAATTAACAATTATAGAGCAAGTATAGCCCTAAGACATGTTCCTGTAGCTTGAGCGAGACAAGCGTGGTGTTTATTCCCAAGCCAGGAATAAAAGGACACATCTTGGTAAAGGAGTTCAAGCCGATCAGCCTCGGCTCCTTTCTGATAAAGACTTTGGGTAGATTGGTTGATGGGTACCTGAAGTCAGGTTTCTTGATTGAACATCCTACAGCCTCTAATCAATACGCCTACACGGAGGGTAGGTCGACCCGAAACGACCCTGCACCATCTGGTGAGCGGCATAGAGGTACAATTGTCGAATAGGCGTCTTCCTTGATATAGAGGAAGCTTTTGATAGCACCCCATATTCATCAGTGACCAATCACGGTTCACCCGGTGCACTGGTAGATTGAGTAGAAAGCATTCTAACCAGCAGGAATCTAACAGCTATGCTGGAATAGACATTAGGGTGTACCCCGCCAAGGGATGCCCGCAGGGAGGGGTTTTGTCACCCCTACTGTGGTGTATGGTGGTGGATGATCTACTAAGAACCCTACAGGACGAAGGCATCTCCTCTTATGGCTACGCCGATGATGTGGCAATAGTGGTTAGAGGCAACTTTCTACAACCTCTCAAGAAATTGCACCACTTAGTTTCTGGGTCAATGAACTGGTTTACACGAGCTCGGTGAAATACCTTGGAGTTCGTCTGGACCCAAAACTAAACTGGAAACAACACCTCAACTAAAAAAGAAACAAATTCTACACGTCTCTTTGGGCCTGAAGGAAAGCTCTGGGCAAAACTTGGGGTATGCAACCCAAGGTCGCATTGTTGATATACGGGCGGTGCTATTGCCTAGATTAACGTACGCGGACGTGATTTGGTGGCCTAGAATGGGCACGGTGGAGTCAAAGAACGTACTGCGCAGCCTACAGGGGAATTACCTTAGGGCGGCAGTGGGGGCTATGAGAACGACACCAACGGAGGCGCTAGAAGTAGCACTCTGTATCCCACCACTGAACCAGTTCATCAACTACACGGCGAGATTAATATCATACAGACTGAAATATCACGGCGAATGGAGGAATGGGGGCCGGGGACACTCATTCGTCTTAAAACAAGGTAAAATCACGAAAACAAGACAAGTGAAATAAGTCTTTTTCTGTCCATATCCCTGAGAGGAAGGACATGCAAATGCTCCTGAATAGACCGAATACCGACATTTGGTATACTGACTGTTCGAGAGCTAATGGCCGCTTTGGGGCGGGAATCTTTTGCCATAAATTAAACCACAGGGTATGTATACCCATGGGCAATATGACCACGGTTTTTCAAGCTGAGATGTTAACCATCCTCAGATGTGTAAAACTACAAATCTAGAAAGGGATAGATAATACGAAAATTTTACTCCTCCCCTGTGACAGTAAAGCAGCTATACAAGCTCTTACCAAATCCACCACGGACAGCTTCCTGATCAGGAAATGTATACAAGAACTAAGCACATTAGGAGGTAACGACGAAGTTACTCTGATGCGGATACCAGGCCACCAAAGTATATCTGGAAATGACGAACTCGCCAAAAGAGGCACCTTGGAGGACCCACCTGAACAGTATGTAGGAGTTCCATTCGCTTTCGGTAAAAACAAAATCAGGGAATAGTTGGATAAAGAACACCATCATCATCTACACGGCGAGATTAACAGCATACAGACTGAGATGTCTTGGAGCGCAGGAGCAGGGTGTCGTCAAGCCAAACTCCTTATGAAACAAACTACGACAGGCAGAACAAAGGAACTCTTGTCGATGTCAAAACAAAGGTTACGTCTGAACATAGGACTCTTTACGGGACATGTGGCACTACAGGCCCATCTATATAGCCTCAAACTGGCTGAGCGGAAAACAAGTCGATTGTGCGAGGGAGAAAGCGAGGACAGTATACACATTCTATGCGAATGTCCTGCATTAATGGTCAAAAGATATAAATACTGGGAACAACTATTCTGTGAACCCAAAGATCTACAAGAGGTCAGGATGAGTAGCCTATGTCTCTTGGCAGCAAATGCCGGACTAGAGCTGCGACCCTGACTCGACTCGGTGAGGAGTCACAGAAGAACTTTTAGATCTAGTTGACACCAGGGACTCAATGTACCACCCACTCACTTTACTACTACTACTAAGATAGAGTTTAAATAATTGTACGTGAATTCATTAGACAAAATAGTAGAAGTTTAACTACTATTTGAGAAAGGTACCGTGTACCGAAAGATGTCACGGCTAATTTAAGTTTATTATTTTATTTATTTTATTTATATATATATATATATATATATATATATATATATATATATATATATATATATATATATATATATATATATATATATATATATAATCGTATATCCCTTCTACCATATGGTGTAGGGCAGTTATACATTCTCCTTTCTTTTCCTCTCAATCTCCACATATAAACTTCTTCCATCTGTCTCTATTCTTTGCCATTTTCACTGCTTCTTTCCAGGACTTTCCCTTCTCCTTAAGTATACTTCCAATACTCCCATTCCAGGTTTCTCTAGGTCTTTCTCGCTTCTGTTTTCTCTGTGTTAGGGCTTCACACACTAGTTTCACCTATCTATCATCCTTCATTCTCTGTACATGTCCCCACCATCCTAGCTGTCTTTGTTGTATATATTCCATAATTGCTTATGCTCTCAGCCTTCTCCTTATTTCTGTATTCCTTATTCTGTCCTTCCGTGTAACTCCTTGTACTGCTCTCAGGTATTTCATTTCGACGGCTTGTATCTTATTTTTCTGCCTGTCTGTTAGGGTCCATGATTCACATCCATATGTCAGGATTGTCCTAAAAATTGCCTTGAACACTTTTATTTTTGTTTGTTTCGTCGCCTCTTTCTTCCTAATGAATTTATTATTTATTGCATAGTAAAGTTTGTTCGTTTTTTTTTTTTCGATTCTTTCATCAATTTCTTTGTCTTGTTTTCCAGTTTTATCCATTATCACTACCAGATATTTCTATTGTACCACTTGTTGTATTTTATTCCCTTCTATGTAAATGTTTGTTTGTTGGTTTTCCATTGGCATTACTTTTGTTTTATCTAAATTAATTTTTATACCTTCTTCCATAAACGCTTTATTCCAAATATTGAGGTTTCCCTGTAATTGTCTCACATTTTCCGCCATCAGCACAATATCATCAGCAAAAGCCGCTGCAGATACTTCTATTCTTTTCAGCTTCCAGTATCCTATTGTCATTCTTTTCACTTTTATTTCGCATTTCTTGATTATTTTATCCATATATACAGTGAACAATGTTGGGCTCAAGCTTCGTCCTTGCCTCAAACCTTCCTGTGTTGTAAATCCCTCCGACTTCATATTGTTTTTTATTACATACTGCACATTGTTGCTGTATATTCCCTTTATTATTCTTATTGTCTTTTTGTTTATTACTTTATTTTCTAGGCTTTTCCACACTTTATTTCTCGGTACACTGTCAAATGCTTTTTTTAAGTCTATGAAAGCAAGGTGTAGACTCTTATTTTGTTTCGATCTTTTTTCGATAATCTGTTTCAGTGTAAATATGTGGTCTTGTGTACTTCTTGCTGGTCTAAATCGACTTTGCGATTCCGATAGTTGTGGTTCTATTACTTTCTTTAGCCTATTATTAATAATGCCCCCATAAATTTTGACAATTGTGTTCAATATAGTAATTCCTCTGTAATTATTACAATCCTTGTGTTCTCCTTTTTTATAGATTGGTATAATAAACAATATTCCCCATTCGGATGGAAAGTTTTCCTCCTCCCATGTACTATTAATTATTTTTAACAATATTATTTTTCCTTTCCTCATCATGTATTTAATCATTTGAAACGTTATCCTATCGCTGCCTGAGACTTTTCCATTTTTCAATTTTCTTATAACTTCCTCCAGCTCTTTCCATTCTATTGGTTCCCTATCTTCTGTTTCTTCCATATTTTGCTGTTCCATTTCTTCATAATTTGCAATATCTTTTTCTTCATTACCCCCCAATAGTTCTTCAAAGTATTCTTTCCATCTTTCCATTATTGCTTTCTCTGTTGTTAGGATTTCTTGGTTTTTGTTTTTTACATATAATTCGGTTATATGTTGATTCTTCCTGAATGATTTAAGAACTCTGTAGAATAGCTTTTGATTTTCTTTACTATTTTCTTCCATTTTATCTCCGAATTCTTTCCGTGACTGTTCCTTTGCTTTTCTTATCAACTCTTTAACTCTTTTCCTTTTTCCTTTATATAGTTCATATTGTTCAGGTGTTTTTGTTTTGAGATATTTTTTCCATTCTTTCTTCTTTGCAATAATTTCTTCTTGTATATCACCATTCCACCAAGCTGTTTGTCTTTTACTGTTGTTTCCGTTGCACACTCCGCATACTCTGGTAGCCCCGTCCAGGAATATATTCTTTTCTTCCAAACTTGCATATTTTATATGTCTGTATCCTTTTTCGAATTTCTCCTCAGTTATTTGTCTATATTTGATCATAATTTCTTCATTTCTTAGTTTATATGTCCTTATTGATTTAATTATTATGATAATTAATTAAATAAAATAAAATATAGTAAAAATCTGAACAACAGTTCGTTTTTTCAATTTTCTAAAAAAATGATTTTCATCAAGTGCCAAATCTATACAAGAGTTGTTTGTCTTAGAATCATATCCAATCCACTCTTCAGAAGTGTCTGCATACTACTTAGTCAACACTAACTGGAGTAATCAAAAAACTTAGAAGGTCACATGCCCCCTGTACCTATTAATGTAGAAAATAATGCCCTTTATATTGTGTGAAAAGGTTTTTTTTTTTGTGAAAAATCTCGATCTCCTTATCATCATTTTTTAAATTGGGTTTAAGCTTTTAAAGTTCCACTATGTGAAAAGATTCTTTTTCATAAAAAAAATCCCTCCTCCCGTCGGTCATCGATTTTTAATTTACATTTATGCTTTTGAAGTTCCATTTACTTTTTGTGAATGGCTTTTCAATTTATTGTGTAGAGGCTTTTAGATTTTTAGTGCAATTTAGCAAGATTACTAAGACAGAAATGTGGAACCTAATCTAATAGATAACTATGGAAATATTTTTTTTTGAACTATAGCTAATAATTTAAATCAATCAATGACACATGTATACAAAAACAGAACCCTTTTAAGTGAGACAAATGTTTTCTAAGTATTTTTTATGCTGAATCTAAAAAAATCATAAAAAAAAAGATATCCACCGTGAGGTTTTTTCAGAAAACACACTTAAAGTTGCACATATTTATTTTAAATAGCATTTTGCTACGTAGCTTAGTTAAAGGTGGTGTTTTTTTTGTTAAACATGAACACTAAAACCTAATATTTTTAAATTTTTATGATAAATGTAGATTCAGAATTTTAAAAATGTCCTAAACAATAGTTTTATTCCATAATTTTAATGATTATACAGTTTTAGTTTATTAATTAAAATGTATTTTATTCAATTTAATAGTTTTTTTATGGGTCTAGCATACATGCTGCAGGAAAGTCTCTAAAGCGCTACAGGAGTGACACGTGTGCGGAAAAAAGCGATTCACGTTACTCTTGAATCACTGTAAATTGTACTCGATGGGAAACACAGTCCTGGGCAAATTATTCCAAAGGGATGATGTTCTCCATATAAAAGACTGCTTGAAAAACGTTGTACGAGGAGTAACAAGCTGAACCTCATACGGATGTGAAGTATTAGCGCGACGTGTATTTTTAACATGCACCGCTCTGGGAGGACTTAAGCAGGCTACATCCTTGGAACTTTCCATGAAAATACTTGTAGAATAGGCTCAAGTCGCCAACCGTTCTTCGATGTTCCAGCGAATCAAGGCCGCCGGTCAGTTCCGGGTCTCCAATCAGACGAACAGTTCTTCTCTGAATAGAATCCAACAAATGCAACGTATGTTTGGGAACGGAGCCCCAACCATGGGAGCAGTATTCTATAGTTGGTCGAATTTGAGCTTTGTAAAGAATTAACAGTTATTGTGGAGTGTAAAGCTTTCTGGTTCGAAATAATATTCTCAACTTTTGAGAAGCTCTCCTTGCTATGCCTGCGACATGTTCATGCCAGGACATATTTGCTCCCAAAATAACGCCCAACAAATTGAGTGGCGATGTTAGAGGAATGGAGTGCCCCGCCATAACTATGTCGGGTTCAGCAACGTTAACTTTTTTAGAAAAAACTGCCACCTAGGTTTTTGTAGCGTTAAATTCCACTTGGTTACTGTCGCCCCAAGATAGAATTTCTTTCAGGTCTTTGTTAAGTTGAACGACTTCCCGCTGTCTGCGGATATTCGTCTGAGTAGCCGATGTCCGAGGGTTCAAAGTGAATGAAGAGATAAGCTCACTGTAATCTGCAAAGCTGTAGATTGGGTTTCCAGTCTTTTCCAGCAGATCGTTAATGTAAATGAGAAAGAGAGTAGGAGATAGTATGGAGCCTTTGGGCACACCCGCGTTGATAGTGACGGTGTTAGAAAGAAATCCGTCGACTGCCACCAGTAAAGAACGCTCTCTGAGAAAACATGAAAGCCACAAACAGAACTTTTCAGACATACCATAAGAGCGTAGCTTAGCCAGCAGTCCATCGTGTCAAACACGGTCGAATGCCTTGGATATGTCAAGAGCAGCCGCTCGAGATTCTCCAAAGTGTTCAATTGCGTTGTTCCAAACATGTGTTACATAAGTCAGAAGATCTCCTGTTGATCTATGTTTACGAAAGCCATATTGATGATCGCTAATAGTGTTGAATCCTTCAAGATTTTTTTCGAAGATGCTGATTGATAGCCTTTTCCATGACTTTCGATATTATTGAAAGCAGGGCGACTGGTCGGTAGTTATTTGGTAAGGTCTTCTTGCCTTTTTTAGGTATCGGCCGTGGCACATTTCCAGCAGGAAGGAAATATTCTGTTTCTGTAGGATAGGTTGAAAAGTCTACAGAAAACTGGTGTTAGTTCCCTCGCACAGTTTTTGAGAGCTATGGCAGGTATTCCGTCAGCGCCAGAAGCTTTTTTGGTATCTAGCTTCATTAAAATATGTTTAATAATACGCTGTCTGAAGACAATATCGGGCATCCTTGACTGCACTATGGGAATAGTAGGTGGTGTTTTTCCTTGGAAAGTGACAGTAGAATGTGAAGCAAAGAGTTCAGCCAACAAGTTCGCTTTTTCGACAAGTGTCTTTGCAATAGAATTATCTGGCCGTGTGAGTGGTGGTATGGTGGATTTGGTAAAATTTTGACTAACTGCCTTAGCGACTGACCAGAATGACCTGGAATTGTTGGGACAAGCGAGAAGTTTGTTTCTAATTGGTTGATTGTGTGCCTCCTTGATTTGGTCGATAATTTCTTTGCATCTGTTCCGGGCATGAACAAAGATGTTATGATTTATGGTGTTAGGATTTACACGCCATTATCGGTAGGCAAGATGTTTAGCCTTTGACTACTTTAAGTGACTACTATGACAACTTTAAGTGTGTTTTCCAAAAAAAACGGACGTATTTTTTCATGATTTTTTTTGTATACCTATGTAGTTAGTAAAGAATAAAAAACTCTTGCGATATAGATAGGTGTGTGTAAATATTTTGAGAAGCAGCCATCAATCAACTTCTGACAATACCAGAGCAAGTCTAAAGAGTAAGGGAGACTTAATTCCTTCACGGCGTGATAGTCGTGAGTCATTTGCATTTACAAAAATAAACTCAGCACTGTTTATTGGCTTATTAGGTAGCTCTTAGCTATTACTATTATACAGTGGTTGATTAAACAGGCAATACATATTGGGTCTTAAGGTATAAACATGTCAGGGACCTAATTAACATAGCCTAGATAAGTATTTTGGAGTTGACGTCGAGCATAGCGTGGGGCGGCCGTAGGCGTCCCTGATTGTGGGGTTAGGAAGATGTATCCTTTTCTCTAGGCATTTGAGCTAAGCGTTGCTCATGAATTCCGGGATTGTTGGCATCTGGCGGTCTCGGTGAAGCTAGGTGTTGCGTACGAACCATGGAACTTTAGCGATGATGCCGAATGCCTTGTTTTTCGCGATCTGGAGGGTGAATCTATGTGAACGTAACATTTGACACCATGCTAGGCTGGAGTAAGTTAGACTGGCTCTGATGATCATTTTATAAATTAATAACTTGTTGCAGGTTAACAATTTACTGGCTTTGTTGAGAAATTGGCTTTTTTAGCAGAGGTATCGACCTGGTCCTTCCATAGTAGCCGCTATTTAATTACATTTGACTGTGGCGGCTTATGATGGAATTTGGTGGCGATTCACATAGCTTACAAGGCTACATGTTGTATGTAGCATTATGAGCTAAGAAGACCGTGAAAACACGATTTCCAGATACCTTCTTAATTTTAAATTTTATATATCTCTCCATACCTAGAACACATTTTAAAATTTTCTAAGGTCCATGGTCACAAATGAACATACCTTACCTAATATTAATTGAAAGTTAGGTAGTCAATAGGTTAAACATAATATCAAATATAAAATCACACACCAATACAGAAGGTCCAACTATAACAGGCAAATGGGCACGGTGTATTGGCACATACGTATAAACGCGAACATAAATAATATACAACACTTGACGAAAGAAAATGCAGTCCATATTAGAAATACAGCAAAATTCATTGTTTTGTTTACAACATCTATGAGCTGAAGTCGCTAAGGCAGTCAGTCAAAATTTCACCAAATCCGCCATACCACCACTCACACGGCCAGATAATTCTATTGCAACGACACCTGTTGAGAAAGCGAACTTGGCTGAACTCTTTGCTTCACATTATACTGTCGATTTCCAAAGAAAAACATCATCTACTATTCCCATAGTGCAGTCAAGGATGCCCGATATTGTCTTCAGACAGCGTATCATAAAACGTATTTTAATGAAGCTAGACACCAAAAAAATTCTGGCGCTGACGAAATACCTGCCATAGTTCTCAAAAACTGTGCGAGGGAACTAACACCAGTTTTCTGTAGACTTTTCAACCTATCCTACAGAAAGAGAATATTTCCTTCCTGCTGGAAATGTGCCACAGTTCAGCCGATACCTAAAAGAGGCAAGAAGACCTTGCCAAATAACTACCGACCAATCGCACTGCTTTCAATAATATCGAAAGTCATGGAAAAGGCTATCAATCAGCATCTTCTAAAATATCTTGAAGAATTCAACATTATTAGCGATCATCAATATGGCTTTCGTGAAAATAGGTCAACAGGAGATCTTCTGACTTATGTAACACACGTTTGGAACAACTCAATTGAACACTTCGGAGAATCTCGAGCGGTTGCTCTTGACATATCCAAGGCATTCGACCGTGTTTGGCACGTTGGGCTGTTGGCTAAGCTAAGCTCTTATGGTATGTCTGAAAAGTTCTGTTTGTGGCTCACATGTTTCCTCAGAGAGCAATCTTTACGAGTGGCAGTCGACGGATTTCTTTCTAACACCTTCACTATTAACGCCGGTGTACCTCAAGGCTCCATACTGTCTCCTACTCTTTTTCTCATTTACATAAATGATCTGCTGGAAAAGACCGAGAATCCATTTGCAGATGACAGTACGCTTATCTCTTCATTCATTTTGAACGCTCAGACATCGGCTACTCAGACGAATATCCGCAGACAGCAGGAAGTCATTCAACTTAACAAAAACCTGGAAGAAATTTTATCTTGGGGTGACAGTAACCAAGTGGAATTTAACGCTACAAAAACCCAGGCGGCAGTTTTTTTCTAAAAAAGTTAACGTTGCTGAACCCGACATAGTTATGTCGGGGCACTCCATTCCTCTAACATCGAAGAACGGTTGGCAACTTGAGCCTATTCTACAAGTATTTTCATGGAAAGTGTTCGAAGGATGTGGCCCGTGCATGTGAGATATACACGTCGCGCTAATACTTCACATCCGTATGAGGTTCAGCTTGTTACTCCTCGTACAACGCTTTTCAAGCAGTCTTTTATATGGAGAACATCATCCCTTTGGAATAATTTGCCCAGGACTGTGTTTCCCACCGAGTACAATTTACAGCGATTCAAGAACAACATGAATCGCTTTTTCCGCACACGTGTCGCTCCTGTAGCGCTTTAGGGACTTCTTCCCTGCAGCACGTGTGCTGGACCCATAAAAAAATAAAACCGGTCAAGTGCAAGTTGAACTTGCACAATTAGTGTTCCGTACATTGATTGTTTTTAAAATAAAAATTTTTGTTAGGGTGGTATAAAATGATTAGTAACTTCACAAAACACACCCCAAATGAGTTTTCAACAAAGTTTGTTTCCAATCTTTACTGAAAACTGGTGACCTTGAAATTTTGTTTTTTTTATATACCAAATAAATTATTAAAGGTAATGCACTCATGATAATTTTCGTTCAATCTATACCCCGTGGAGAATATTCCAGAGTTTTTTCAAAATTTTTTGATCAGTACTTTTCGAGATAAGGTAGGGGACAGCGATTTTTTAAAAGTAATACGAAGAAAAGTGTGCGCAAGTATTACATTATATATATATATATATATATATATATATATATATATATATATATATATATATATATATATATATATATATATATATATATATATATATATATATATATATATATATATATTACTCGTGTTTTCACAAGCTTTCATTTGACACCACACTCGATGACCTAGTAAAAAAAATTTTTTTCACTTCCGATTTCACCCCTCAAAACGAACCCCTTAAGTCAAAATTTATGTTACGGTGGTATAAAATGATCAGTGACTTCACAAAACACACCCCAAATGAGTTTTTCAACCTTGAAATTTTTGTTTTTTTTATATACCATACAAATTATTAAAGGTAATGCACTCGTGATAATTTTCGTTCAATCTACAGGCCCGGGACAGCGATTTTTCGCGAATTTTTAAAAATAATACAAAGAAAAGTGCGCGCAAGTATAATATTTATATATATATTTTTTACTCGTGTTTTCACAAGCTTTCATTTGACACCACACTCGATGACCTAGTAAATTTTTTTTTTTTTTCACTTCTGACTTCACCCCCCAAAACTAACCCCTTAAGTCAAAATTTAATTCTCAAAACTACATGGCTCTGATGAGGCCATCAATTCCTATATTATTACCAAATTTCACCTTTCTATGTCAAATAGTTTCGGAGAAAATCGGGTGTGACAGACAGACAGACAGACAGACAGACACCGAAGTGATCTTATAAGTATTCCGTACAGAACACTAAAAAGAACATTCTAAACACAATGTTTAAACGAAAAGTCCATAGGCCGATTTTTTTTAATTTGCAAATTTGTCAATCACTAATTGATTAGAATCACTAATATCTTGTATCACTTTCTTTTCTATTGACAACATTCCCAATGCTGAAAGTCTCTCTTCATTCATGGTACTTCTCAAAAACGACTTAATTCTTTTTAAAGTGGAGAAATTTCTTTCAGCTTCAGCAGTTGTCATCGGAACGGTAATAATTAGCTGCAATAAAGTGTACGTACGCACGTACCATCGTGCTCCCTAACTTCTGGGATAAGTACCACTTGATACCGTTCTCTTGTTTGTCAATCCTAGCCTAACTGACGAGCCGTGATATGACGAAACGCGTCTCAGGATGGATTTGACAGACAAGAGAACAGCTAGTAAGCTGCTGGAATATGGACTTCTGTCTATTTTCAGTTGCTTTACAATAATGAAAATATATTTTGTAAATTATATTCGATTATAAATCGCAAACAATGCACAGCAAATTTCTAAAATCTGGTCGTTTATAAAGTTCAAGTTCAGTATGTAATCTAATTTTATCCAAAAATGGATATGCCTAAACTATATCATTTAAATATGTTAGTGCGATGGGAATTTATTTTCAATCTCCGAGAACTTAGAAGATATAAAGAGAACGAACCACTTAGATGACTATTAAATGAAAACCTTTCCTTAATTTGAATTAATGTATAATCACATACTTCTTTTGCTGCAACTACTTTCATTAAATAAGGATCCTCCTTACGTCTTTTATTCTGAAAATGAACAACATCTTCAATTAAAATAGGAATTTCTTCAGCATTTTGTCTTTTAGTCGCTATACATTTTTCAAATATATTGATCGCTGTGGCTACCTGTGTAGGATCAGTAGTTGATTTTTGCAAACTCTTATATAGGATATGGGAAAAATGTTAGCAGAATACAAATTGTACATCGTATAATATTCTCCGGATCGCAGAGGCTTGATTAATTGTGGTAGATTGTTTCGAAGAATTTTCTACCTTCTCCATACAGTCAATAAGTGCTTCTCTGTTCTCAAAGATAATATTTGTAGCTCTACTTTTAAAAAGCCAACGTGTCGTAGAAGTTCTTGAAATATGGCAGCGTACAACTTCATTTAATATTTCAACCCGGTGAGGAGAATTTGAAAAAAAATTCGTAATATCTGTTATATTAGAAAAGAAAATACGTACTTCTGTATTATGGCTAGTTGTATGAGCTAAAATTAAATTTAATTGATGAGCATAACAGTGAACATAATAGCCGTATTTATAATTATCTTGAATAATTCTGTTTACTCCACCATGGCGGCCACTCATAACATTTGTTCCTTCATAGCTTCGTGAAATTAATTTATTTGGTGTATCTGTAACTTTGAGCAAAACGTTTTTAATACAATTTGCTAAACTAATTGCATTATGATCTTGTGGATTTAAAAAAGCCCAAAATCGTTCAGTTGGGGTACGCTCTTTTAAAATGTATCTGAAAACTACTACCATTTGAAACTTACAAGAAATATCTGTGGTCTCATCTGCTATAACAGAGATGAATTGGGCGTCTGCTATTTCATTCTTTATATATTCGTGGAAAACTTGTAGCATGCAATCTAATAATTCATTCTGAATTATTTTTGAAGTGCCTTTGAAGACCGTAGATTTTTCAAAATGCTCTTGTAAAGCCAGATCCAACTCTGCACTAAAATTGATTAGACCTTTGAAAATGCCCGGATTTTGCTAATTCGAAACATCCACAGAACTTTATACAATTTATAATTTTCGACAAAACGTATCTGTTTTTCAATACATTGTCATTATGTTTTTTGATACCTCTTCTGTAGGCACCATCCAGTTGATCTTTTATATTAACTTTTCACAAAAGTCTTAGTTCTAACTGCGAAATTATGCGAAACCTGCGAACTTTCATGCTTTTTAATTTTTTGGGTGCCAGATCGACTACCCCACTTTTCACCCAACTCGCTTCAGCACTTTCAAATGCAAATAGCAAACATGAAAAGCAAAACAAGCTGTTTTTAACACTGCATCCGCATACCCATTCACGTTTTTCATATAATTTAATTTTAAAACTTCTTCTCTCGTTTTTGTCCCTTACTTACTTGAGTAATACTAAGATTCGGAATCGGTTTTCCCGCAGCTTTCACTTAACTTCGAAAAATTTTGTTTTAAATAATTCACTGTATTTTCAAAGTTCCTTTTAACGCCTAACAATTTACTACACTCCCGCTGTGCATCCATTTTTTCGTTCATTACATCAATTGTAATCAGTTTATGTCTGTATATAATTGCATTCACGACTTAATATTAACAATACACCCTTGAGCGCCAAAACCAAATTTAACTACTCTGACTGGAATCGCTTAGATTAGATGTAAAATATAAACGAATCAACACCACGCTTCTATCCCAATCGAAATCCGCAAAATCACCAAGTAAGTGTGAACCATGGAGAGAGTAAAACGATGAATTTACATCTTCATATTAGAGAGAGTCACAGTTTGTCAGAACGTAAAAACGTATAAAACGAGACAGGGCCGTATACCGCCTAGCTTAACATCCAGATCTTGTAGTTTGTGTGCTTAGGGAGCTTCAGTGACAAGTCGAGGTTTAACGGTACGTAAAGTATTAGGGTTGTTATAAATTGTTCTTGTCCATTTGTAGGGAAGGTTCACTTCTTTAAAAGACGTTTGTATGACTAAGGTATAATACAAAATAATTTGCATTTTGCCTTGTTGTTGACAGGGGGTTCACGTGCTTATGTGCTCCTATAGAGGAGCCGCCACTGCTTGTCTACATAAATAGATAGTAGTTGTTGCAGAAATGCAGTAACGCCTATGGCAGCACTACCTCATTGTCTTAAAAGTGCCATGAAATACAAATGTATGTTTCGGCACTTGGACAACCTTGTTTGATATGTCGACATTCTCGCCGATATCCATCTAAAAAGGGTAAGTCCTATTCAGGCGGAGGGTGATCAATAAAAAAAATTATATGTAGGCATGTCACCCTCTACCGTTTAAATCATTGCGTTAGAAATTAAAATATTTGTGTAAAGTTCCTTAGAAAATTAAATTTACCATGATATTTTAAATAGTCTTAAACGCACTTGTAACAGTGTGTTTAAAACTGTTGAATTCTGTGAATGAATTATTGAAATACGAAATCCCTCTTGATTTTCACGCTGCCTAATTTATTCCAAAGAGTTTATCTCACTTATAATTGTCTAAAATTTACACCGTTACATATATTGTCTGAGAGGCATAATTCCTTCTAAATTAAGTTAATGATTTCGCGACATCATGGTCCGTTATTGTACACAAGATATATTTGACTCTTAATAATGCAATATTATATTTACTATGACTGATTTGAAGTGTAATAATAGCTGTAGTGTATATTCTCTCTTATATCATTCATATAAATAATACTTTTCTATATATGCAGAAAATTTCCAAATTCTTTTTAGTTTCCTTGCTAAAGGAAAATGTATTCGTGAAAAAATCACCTTCCGAGATTTTTATTTTTCTTCATGTTTTAGTTATATATATATATATATATATATATATATATATATATATATATATATATATATATATATAAGTATATATATATATATATATATATATATATATATATATATATATATATAATAACTAATGAGGGGAAAACGTTTATAGTTTTTGAGGCTCTAGGGGTGGGGATCTCTAATTTTTTTTTTTTGATAATTTTTCCTGTTTTTTTTGGGATAGCAAACAAATATTCTGTGCAAATATTTATAATAAAGCATAAAAGGAATGAAAGACGTGGAGGAGGAGGTTGGAGGGGTCATTTATTACAGATAACGTTATTTGCCCTTTCCAAGACTTTTGAAGTAAAGGAGTACAAAAATTAGGTAATTTCTCTCATTACTTTCAATTTTAACCCAAACAATGGTGGTGGTTAAATATTGTATAGTTTCAGTAATATTTTGAGAATTTGTCCAGGTTTTATGGTTGATATAATTGACAAATTTTTAGCAGATTATTTCTAGTAATATATAGTGGGTCCCAAAAAGTTTCATACGAATGGAGAAAAAGTTTATCTTACATATTACAAAGAAATTTATTCTTAATAAGTTCTGCATCACATGGAAATCCATAATCAAGCATCAAAAATTTAATATATTTGATGGTATACAGGAAAATAAAAAATAATGATTCATAATAAAGAGTAAAGTGTGTTTGAATTTAAATACAGAGCAAAATATTAATTGAAAGTGGTAACAGGAACTAAAAAATTATGCTCACGTTTAAATTTGTGGCCTTGCTAGTTAAAAATTCAAGAAAAAACTCCATTAAACACGTCAGTAATTGTTATTTATTGAAAATGAACACGAAATTAATTAAAAAACTAGTGCACTGAATTTGATTGTATCATAATTTTGTTAAAAATTTGATAACCTTTTTATCTGCTTTGCAACAATTACATCCATAATAAACTGTATTTAAATTTAAACACACTTTACTCTTCATTACAAATCATTATTTTTTATTTTCCCTGTATACCATCAAATATTTTAAACTTTTGATGCTTGATTATGGCTATCCACGTAATGTAGAACTTTTTATCAAGAATACATTTTTTTATAATATGTAACATAAACTTTTTCTCATTTGTATAAAACTTTTCAGTTTAAAAATATATATAATGTAATACTGCGCACACTTTTCTTTGCTTTATTCTTAAAAAAATTGCGAAAAATCGCTGTCCCCCCTTATCTCGAAAAGTACAGATCAAAACTTTTTGAAAAAATTCAGAAATATTCTCCACAGGGTGTAGATTGAACAAAAATTATCACGAGTGCATTACTTTTAATAATTTATATGGTATATAAAAACAAAAACAAAAATTTCTAGTCATCAGTTTTCAGTAAAGATCGGAAAAACTTCGTTGAAAACTCATTTAGGGTGTATTTTGTGAAGTCACTGATTATTTTATACCTCTATAACAAAAAGTTTTATTTTAAAAGCAATCAACGTACTGAACACTAATTGCACAAGTCCATCTTGCACTTGACCGGTTATTTTTAATTTAAAATGGCTTGTACTTTAAAAGTTTTAAAACGCTTTTAGTATTAATTGTACCTTTCTATCGATATTTTTATGTAAAAGTGATTAATTATAAATTATATTAAGTTTTTTTATGAAGAATATGAAAGCTTAACCATTGATGTTATAATATAAGACGAGTAATCAAAGTAATACTCAACCGTTACTATTACTCTGAAAATCATTATCTGGCAAAAAGTAATGTATGATTGTTGGCCGAATTTGCACCAAAATGTTATCCAGTCAGAAAGGAAAAATAACTTGCATAATTGTAAATTTTTACAGTATGAAAAATTGTGTGTCATATTCATAAAATATTGTGTAGAAGAATTCAAAACACATATTTTAGTTATTATCTCCAATTTAAACTACTGTACCCTGAAGAAAAAAAAATCGGTCAAGTGCAAGTTGAACTTGCACAATTAGTGTTTCGTATGTTAATTGCTTTTAAAATATAAAATTTTGTTACGGTGGTATAAAATGATCAGTGACTTCACAAAACACACACCAAATGAGTTTTCAACAAAGTTTGTTTCCAATCTTTACTGAAAACTGATGACCTTGAAATTTTTATTTTTTTATATACCAGATAAATTATTAAAGGTAATGCACTCGCGATAATTTTCGTTCAATCTATACCCCGTGGAGAATTTTCCAAAATTTTTTTAAAATTTTTTGGTCAGTACTTTTCGAGATAAGGTAGGGGGACAGCTATCTTTCGCGATTTTTAAAAAATAATACAAATAATAGTGCACGCAAGTATTACATTATATATATATATATATATATATATATATATACATATATATATATATATATATATATATATATATATATATATATATATATATATATATATATATATATATATGGTTTACTCGTGTTTTCACAAACTTTTATTTGACACCACACTCGATGACCTAGTAAAAAATTTTTTTTCACTTCCGATTTCACCCCTCAAAACTAACCCCTAAGTCAAAATTTAAGTTTCAAAACTACACGGATCTGATGAGGCCATCAATTCCTATATTTCAACTTTCTATGTCAAATAGTTTCGGAGAAAATCGGACAGACAGACAGACAGACCCCGAATTGGTCTTATAAGTGTTCCGTACGAAACACTAAAAAAGGAATAATTTTAAAATATCGATTTTAGAATTTAAATTTGCGACAGAAGTTATGGGTAACTACAGGTTTTTTCAAAAAAATTAAGATAAAACATTATTTAAAAAAAAAAACAGTGCAAGTCTGGCTTTTAAAATATGAATGTTTTTCCGATTTTTGTCTTTATACCCCAAATAAAATATCAAATATTTTTATATACCACATAAAAAATCAAAGCTAAACACTCGCAGTAATTTTCCTCCTGATGGAGAATATTCCAAAATTTTTTCGAATTTTTTTGATTAGTACTCTTAGGGACAGGAAACAGAAATTAAATCAAAGAGTAAAGCAGCTAATTAAGCAAAGAAGAGAAATGGTAGATAAGATTACAGATAAATACAGAACTATAAATAGAGAGATATCGAGGGAAATTAGAAAAGACAAAAGACAAAGAAATGCAGAGGAAATTAAAAACGTTGTAGAACAGAATAAAAGCTTAAAAGTATTGAGAAGGAAGAACACAATGGGAAGGAAAGCCATATGCAAGTTTAAGGACATGCATGGCAATGTAATAACAAACAAAAGAGATATTTTACAGATTATCGAATTATTTTATCAACAGTTATATACCTTACAAGATAAAAGAACAGAAATCAACATACCAAAAGTCTTAAATCAGAGGTCGGCGGATTTCCCAGACATCACAGAAGAACAAATCACATCAGCCTTGAAGGACATGAAAAATAACAAAGCTCCAGGTGAAGACAATATTATAGTAGAGGCAGTTAAACAATGAAGACAACAAATTATCAAATCACTTAAAATGTTTTTGAATAAATGCTTCCGGGAAGGAATAACTCCATCGCAATGGAATTATGCAACTATTGTCATCATGGATAAAAAAGGAGATACTTCAGACCATACCAACTATCGATCCATTAGCTTCCTGAGCCATGTATACAAGTTATTCACGAAAATACTTACCAAACGCCTAGCAAATAAATTCGAGGTTTTCCTTTCAAAAGAACGGGCAGGTTTCTGCTCGAGGTATGGAACAAACGACCATCTGCTTACAGATAAAATCCTCATTTAAAAATGTATAGAATATAATAAGCCTCTTGTACTCATATTGGTGGACTCCGAAAAGGTTTTTGATTCTGTAAATCAGCAGAGACTTTTGGAAGCGCTTGCCGAGTGTCGTATTTATCATCGATATTCCAATGTAATTAAATACATATATGAAAATACCACCGCTCATGTTAAAACACAAACTAAACAATCCACCAGCAAATTTTGAATCGAAAGAGGAGTGCGGCAAGGTGATACGCTCTTACACAAGCTTTTCGTAACACTTCTAGAAAGTATTCTAAAATCAATAAACTGGGAAATATAATGGGACTTAACATTGACGGTGAAAAGTTAAATCACCTCTGTTTCGCCGACGACATTGTCTTAATAACAGGCAAAATACAAAAAGCACAAACTATGCTACACTTGCTTCAGGGAGCTTCAGGAAAGGTTGATCTAAAAATCAATCTATCCAAGACCCAGTTTACGACAAATCTTGTATTAAGCGACACTATAAAACTGAATAAGAGATAAAGCAAGTGCTCCAATACCTGGTACATGAAATCAGCATAAGACGAGATAACCAAACACATGAAATTCAGCGGCGAACAGGTCTCTCCTGGGCTGCATATGGCAAACTAACCTATATATTCAAATCTAACCTTCCTATGTGGTTAAAAAGAAAAGTATTTAACAGATGCATACTCCCCGTTCTTACGTACGGAGCCGATACTCTCACAATGACGAAGAAAAACATCAATAAGATATATGTTATGCAACGAAAGATGGAGAGGTCAATGTTAGGCGTTACTCTTAGAGATCACATCCCAAATTACATTATCAGGAAGGAAATGGGGGTACAAGATACAGTCAAATTCATTCTACATCGTAAACGAAACTAGCCTGGGCATATTGCTAGGTTTAAGGATGGGCGATGAACAAAGAGAATCATAGAGTGGCGACCAAGATCCGAAGTCTATCGGAGTAGAGATAGACCACCAAATCGGTGGACTGATGATTTGCAAAGAGTGGCTGAAAATTGGGTACAAGCGGCCAGAACAGAAAAAAGTGGCAAGACATGAGGGAGGCTTTCGTCCAGCAATGGACAATATAAGCTGATGATGCTGATGACTCTTAGAGACAGCGATTTTTGGCAATTTTTTAAAAATAATACAAAAAAGAGTTTGTGCAAGTATTACATCATATACCTTTTTGAGCTTTGTTTTCACAAGCTTTCATTTGTCACCCTCACTCGATGACCTTGCTTTTTTTATCACCGATTTCACCCCCGAAAACCAACTCCTTAAGTCAAAATTTAACTTTTAGAACTACATGGCTGTAATTAGGCCATCAATTTCTATATTTGTGACAAATTTCGACTGTCTATGTCAAATAGTTTCGGAGAAAATCCGTTGTGACAGGTAGCCAGACACAGAAGTGATTCCATAAGTGTTCCATTTTTAAGTTTTGATACAAAATAAGTATGCTATACATACATATTACATTCGTACCTAATACCGTATGTGTTCATAAATAAATCAATCTATTATTAGCTGAACTTACTATATACAGTCTCTGAAGTAAGAACATGACTGCTCGTATTCTTGAAAAAATATGTGTCGAGGACATTTTTTCCATCAATGTATTCTTTGGTGTACTAACAACGGCGCAATTACTTTAGTAAGTTGTCCAATCCGCTCCTGCATCAATTATCGCCTGACATTTTCGAGGCATGCTGTCGACGAGATTTTCTGAAATGATCTCCAAATTTTTCGAATGTCACGAGACAACTTAGTCAAAGTCCTCAAAGTCTTTCCTCTTTACCAAGGACCAAACGTTTTCAATAGAGATGACGTCCGACGATTGTGAGATCACTCTAGTATCTTATCGTGGGCTCAAACGAGCCGCTTCGCGCCATGATTTTCGCCAAAAGGTGTCTTCAACGTGCTTCGGAATTTGACATTATATGCACAAAAATGTTGTCGAATAGTCTTATGAGACACATTCAAAAGCGATTTTCTTAATTTTGCTGCTGCTTGACACAGCATCAATTTCGGGTTCCGTGAAAGCAAAGACACGATTCATGTTTCGACTTTAGGAGTGACTTTGCCTACCGAGCCACGTTTGGGCAAGTCGTCGACATTATTCGTCTCGTTAAAATGATTTACCCACTTTTGCACAAACGATACCGACTTTTTAATATATTTAGCGGCCGCGAAATGTGTCATTTTAGGCCTTTTGGATGGGAACAAAGAAAGAATACCTTGAATCGACGCACAAACAAGTGACTCATTTTCGGAATCGACTGATACTTTTACTAAAATGCCTCGTAGACAGAGGTTTCCTCTGCTGATTTTTGTTTAATCGCTAGAATCGCATCTACCAAAAATAAATTATCGCAAACACGTTCTTACTTGACAGACTGCACCTCCTTTTCAAGATTTTTGAAGCCGAGAAAGCTGATAATTATATTATTTTTTTATTGTCTCCAATTTTTGCAGAAAAAATATATCAGGTTCTAGTAGCTACTAAACTTTCTTGGTGATTAATACCTCATAGGAATGGGTCAGTATGGCGAGACAGTTTTTAACAAAATTTCAGGAAACCAAAATTTCCCAATTTACTTCTGTTGCTAAATGGAAGTATTGTATTCGTGAACAATCATTCTTCGAGATATTTAGATTGTATTCTTATTTCTATCGCTTTGGGAGTGAGGAGTCAAAGGGGCGGGGGTCAATGTTATCTATTTTTATTATCGTTATTTTAAAGTTCTCTCCTACACTGGTTTCTAAAAAATCTGTTAAGTTATTTACCTGGAACTTCTGTCGCAAATGAAAATTATAAGATCGATATTCCAAAATTATTCATTTTTTGTTTCTACTGACTTTCAATTCAAATTGGAAACAATAAAAAATTAATATTAGTTTTGATTTACCGAACCTAAAAATTCCTAGTGATGCCGTAGAGTCTGTTCTTTATATATTCTTTGCTATATTTTTCTTCTATTATTGGTAACATTGTTCTTACATTTCTATTTTTAGTTTTGATCAGCAATTTTTAAATTTAAAGGTTAACTAAAAAATTATGCTAGATAAAAATATAAAAATAATAATAATAATAATAATAATAATAATCCCTCAGGGGCTAGGGGAATCCCAGGATTCTCCTAGTACGGGCATTGACGATCCCGAGGTACCTGAGTCATGTTGTGCTGTCTTGTGTTGTCCAGATTATGTGTAACAAAAACGCAATCTTAAGGTGTTTACCGTGCCGAGAAGATGAATGGCTCAGCGTTTATGAGTCGCGAACGGTTCCCCCGGATACCGGGCGCCCTCCGGGAGTAAGTAGCCTTGCTGTGGCATCCAGGCTCTGCCGCAGTCGACCCCTCTTTCCTAGGATACTCGTGGGAATTGTATGTCAAAGAATAATAATTATAGTAATGATAATGGAAGGGTGTTGCGGAGGCGGACCCCGATCGTACAAACAGCTATAGCAACACCACAACAACAACAACCACAGACGACCCAAACAACCGCCTCAGCCGAAACTACTCCCGATAGTTTTACCAGATCCGACATTATAGGTGATGGAAATTGCCTTTTTCGTGCAGTTAGCTTACACTTGTATGGCCACCAAAACCATCATGAGAAACTCCGAGAGGTTGCTCTAAGATATTTACAACAAAACTGGTCGGAACTTCACACATTTTCATTAATTGAAGTCAACGATATAAAAGACTTCAATAACTACTATAATTATATGAGGAAAAATGGCACCTATGGAACGAGCCTAGAGATACTTGCCCTCTCGGAAACACAAAATAGCAACTTTCATATCTTCTCAAAACAACGAAGAACAAGACATACAAAAATAACTTTTACGGACAGGCCAACAATAATAAGCACGGGAAAATACAACAAAACTATTTACCTTCTACTAACAGGCAACCCAATGTCGGGACACTTTGAGCTTCTGACACCACAAAACATTGAGAACATTCCAGACAACAGCAGACCAATAAAAGAAGCATCGGGCGAGCGACGTAACGGTCGAGGACGTCGCGGGAAATGGCAGCTCGACCAAAACGATGAAGACCAGGCAACCGAAAATGGACCTGCCCAAAGTGTTGTGCCGGCGAGTAAGCCGACACCCACCAAGGCGGGAAAGTCACAGCAACGCATGAGTTGCACCACAGGAATCAATGAACACGCCATGCGTTGCTGTAATGAAATCACACCTGACAAAGAAATCACTGACAAGAGAATCACTCGCCGCTTGGACCCACCACCACCAATCCCAAGCGCAATCGACGTAAATGCGGGACAAATACAACCACCAAAGCCAGGCCAAACCGCGTATGTTTTGCAAGGACAACATGCAACTACCAAGGCTGGCAAACCAAGACAGCGGTTAAAGTGGACAGATGAAATGAATAAAACAGTGATGCGCTGTTACTACACCGCCACCAAACTAGAAACAGTGACATCAGGCTACAGACTGGAACTACACAGACTTTTCTTGACCGAATATCCACATCTGCAATTACTTGTTACAGAACAGAGAGTAATAGACCAAAAAAGAGTTATTACCAAGAACAATCGCCTCACACCTTTCGAATTGCAAACCATCAAAGATACAGTAGCTGCTGAACTTAACGCAGACCAAGTAGCTGCTGAACTGAACACAGACCAACTAAACAATAGAAACAGTAGAGCAGATACCGAACCAATCTCACACACACAACCACCCAGTCGAAAACAACAAGACCCACCACCCAGCAGGAGCATAACTCAAAATAATATTTCAGTGCAAATAGCAAGCACCACACGACACTCAACAACATCTATACAACATCACCCCGAATCACCTCTCATACAAACACTCAAAGCAGAAATGCAGTCACATCTAGCTCGATGGTCAGGCACCGACCCTACAACAAGAAATCCCATCCCTCGTTTAACTTTCAAACAGAGCACTCAAATGATCCTCAACACAATAAACAAGCACATAATACCACAGTACATAACAGACTTAAGCACGATCGAAGACATCCACACAATAATATATGCAGCAGCAATCACCACTATAACACAAAATAATCAAAAACTCCCGCAACGACAAAGAGACCCCAACAGCAGAAAACCCAAATTTAAATGGCAAATAAGAATAGAAAACAAGATCAACAACATCAGAAGAGATCTGGGACACCTTACCCAGTTTATGAACGGGAACGCATCCAACCGTGTCACACAGGAAATAGACAAGATCAAATCTAAATCTCTCAGCCGAACACTGCCAGAAATCGTTGATACTTTGAAACAAAAACTATCCGTATATGCTGCAAGACTCCGTAGATACAAAGAATCAAACGAGAGGAAAGACACCAACAACCTCTTCCGAAGAAGCGAAAAAACAGTTCTACCGAAAAACTATGTACAACGAGCAGACAGTAGTAACTGAACCACCAAATAAACAAGAACTCGCAGATTATTGGAAAACTGTCTGGTCAGAACCCAAACTACATAATAATAACACCTCCTGGATCAAAGCCGAAGAAGATAAACACAAACGTGTGACAGAACAAGAAAATTCCACACTAACTACAGAAGAAATTACAGAAACAATCAAACACACACACAACTGGAAATGTCCTGGAATAGACAATATACAAAACTTCTGGTACAAACAGTTTACCACCACACACGAAGCACTCACACACCAAATCAACAAAACCATTCTACAACCACACACATTTCCCACTTTCCTTACACAAGGAATAACATACGTTAAACCCAAAAGCTCAGACACCACAAACCCGTCAAACTACCAACCTATCACCTGTCTTCCAACCCTATACAAGATCATCACAGCCACAATTTCCAAGAAAATAGAACAACACCTAACAGACAACAATATTATCACAGAAGAGCAGAAGGGATGCAGGAAAAATAGTCGAGGATGCAAAGAGCAGCTGATCATAGATAGCGTGATTATGGGACAAACCAGAAAAGAACACAGAAACCTTCACATCGGTTACATAGACTATAAAAAAAGCCTTCGACTCCATACCCCACAGCTGGTTAATCAGAGCCCTAGAAATCTATAAAATCAACCAACACCTCAGGCAATTTCTAGCGCAAATTATGAAAACATGGAAAACCAAAATACGCCTAGAAACACAAACCGAACGCATCCAAACAGAAGAGCTGTACATCAGACGGGGTATATTTCAGGGAGACTCGCTCAGCGCTCTATGGTTTTGCCTCTGTCTCAATCCACTCTCAAATATACTAAACAGAACAGAGCATGGCTTCAATATCAGACACCAAAAAGGGAATCAACATAAAATAAACCACCTCCTATATACGGATGACATAAAACTCTACGCTGCCACAAAAGCACAGCTGAAAGAGCTCCTCAAAATCACAGAAATATTCACCTTGGATGTCAATATGGAATTTGGTATAAGTAAATGCAAAGTGCTCCACATCAACAAAGGCCAATGGAAGTACCACCATGAGACAGAAACCATCAACAATGAAACACTCGATAACATGTTTGACAAAGAAACATACAAATATCTAGGCTTTCAACAAAGCACCAAACTCAACCATACTCACATCAAAACAGAGCTCAGAACCGAATTCAAGAACAGACTGACGAAACTTTTACAAACAAAACTCAACTCCAAATATCTCACTAAAGCCATCAACACGTTCGCTATACCTATACTCACATATTCATTTGGTATCATCAAATGGTCACAAACAGACTTAGAAAATATTCACATCCTTATACGGTCTCAATTCACCAAATACAGGAAATTACATCCCAACGCATGCAAAGAAAGACTTACCATCGAGAGGAAGGCAGGAGGAAGAGGAATTATAGACATCAGATCATTACACACAAAACAAATACAAGCACTTAGGAAATTCTTTCACACCAAGCAAACCAGCCTCCACACAGCAACAGTCAAAGCAGACAAAAACTATACCCCACTCGACTTATCCCGGGTAGACCACCCAGCAGATACACACAGTCACATCCAATTACAACAGGAAAAGATGAAAACGTGGTCAGAAAAAACACTTCACGGAAAACACAGATACCACATAGAGCAAGACCACGTAAATAAAAAACAATCATACACCTGGTTACGGGATGGGCAGCTATTCCCAGAAACAGAAGGCTTCTTACTTGCCATCCAGGATAAAGTCATATTAACCAGAAACTACCAAAAGCATATTATCAAAGACCCAACTATTACAGAAGACAGATGCAGAAAATGCCACCAACAGAAAGAAACGATCGAACACATAACAAGCGGATGTAAAATATTAGCCGGAACGGAATACACAGCCAGACATGACTCAGCGGCAAAAGTAGTTCACCAAGCACTAGCCACCACATACAAGCTCATAGAAAACACAGATCCCTACTACAAATATACACCAACATCCGTACTTGAAAATAAAGATTACAAACTCTACTGGGACATCAGTATCTATACAGATAAAACAGTCTCCGCCAATAGACCCGATATTACTTTTCAGTGCAAAAAAGAAAAAGTCACCTATCTAATTGACATAGCTGTCCCCAACGACACAAACATCCAAACGATATACACAGAAAAAATTTCCAAATACACAGACCTTGCAACGGAAATAAAAAGGCTATGGAAACAAGAAAAAGTCATCATTGTCCCCCTCATTATATCAGCCACAGGCCTTACACCAACAACATTCACACCACACTTAGTACAATTAGGACTCAACACAAACATACACAAAAACATTCAGAAGTCAGTGATTTTGAAAACATGTAACATTGTCAGGTCATTCCTTAATACACAATGATAATGCGTTTGTGCTGACTTGGTTTCCGCCCGTCAGCCAAACATGGAACCACATTGACCAAATGTGAGAAAGAAAAACGAGAACAGTCATAATAATAATAATCTTTATGTTCTAACAGATAGAATATACAACACAAACGTGTAAATTACAAAAAATTACCAAAAATTAAAGAGGAAAAAAAAAGAAAACTACTATAATTGCATAAAATAAGTATGACAACATATATAACTAGTACATACCACTCAAAGATGTAGATACATCCACCGAGCATCAAGATCCTTCATCTTCATCAATTTAGCAAATTGTGCATGAGTTAAGTTGTGCATATCAAAATCGCTACAAACCATATTGAAAATATTCATGGATTAATACAAAGGAGTCTTCATTAAAATATTAGTTCTTGATGTACTCAAACAAAAAACATGAGGAAATCTGATAAGTCGAGAAGGCACATGAAAGTTGATCTGAGAAAGCAGGTCAGGGCAATCAATAAAGGATTTGCATCTCTTGAAGAAAAATTGAACCAGCAAGTAAATCCTGCGATTCATCAACGACAGCATGTTGAAACGCGCTAACAAGATATTGCTTTCTGCACCTCTAGGAGGGTAAGTGCCGCCATCTCTGAAGCACAGAAACTTAAGGAACTTTCTCTGTATGTTCTCTATTCTATCAATGTATTTGTGATAGATTGGGTGCCAAATTCCAACTTAGATCACACATAGCAAAAGTAAAGCACTTTGAGCGACCCTATATCTACCAACCTCCTTCAATTGCAAAAAATAAGCCCAAGAATTTTCAACGCATCAACAACAAACCCGATCAATGTGATTGGCAAATGACAACCGGGTATCAAACACCACTCCCAGGTCCCTGAAAGTATAGCAACGATTCATAATCGCTTTATCCAAGATATACTCATAATGAGTGTTGGTTGGAGAACGACATAACAAAACACTTCCCGAGATTCAAGGTCAACTTATTGATAGCACACCAATTTTCGATAGTACGTATGTCTTTCTGAAATATAATACAATCATTAATGTCATGAATTACCCGAAACAGTTTAAGATCATCAGTAAATAAGAGTGTACTACTGACAATGGACTCAACAATGTCATTTATAAAAATTGAAAACAACAATGGTGAAAGGTTACTGCCCTGTGGAGCGCCGCTAGTAGCTACAAATTGAACTGAATGATGGCCTCGGATATCAACAAATTGAATACGATTATGAAGACCGAAGGAATGATATCAAATCATCGTGGAACCCCATACTAGCCAGTTTACGTACTAGAATGGAATGATCAATACGATCAAATGCCCTCGTGAAGTCTGTGTAGATAGCGTTTACCTGCTGACGATCTTCAAGGGCTTCCCCGTGAATTGCGCAAAGGAAACCAAATTGCTGACCATGCAGCGGTTGCCAAAGAAACCATGTTGAGCCTGCGTCAAACGTCCCTTAATTCGCGTAAACAATGAGTCATATATTGCCATCTCGAAAACTTTAGCAAATGGTGACCGTATTAACACAGGCCTGTAGTATCGCCCTTCTTAAACACGGGTGTAATTCTTGTCGTTTGCCAGATTTCAGGAAAAGTGTTAGATTTCAGGGATAAGTTATAGTCGAAAGACAAGGGCCTCAACAAGGCTCGAGCACAATCTTTGATAATAAAACAAGGGGCCTTATCAGGGTCTCGAATGAATTTATTCTTTGACTTCGCCAGAGCAGCCAAGATCATATCATCAGTGAGGCAGGGAAGAGAGACAAGGGGAATCAAATCGGCACTTCTCTGGAGATAATTATGCCCTGTTGGTGTAGAGGCACAATACATGCCACAAGAAAAGTGTGCAAACGCATCCGCAATCTTTTTCGGATCCGAATAAGAGCATTGAGGTCATTGTCGGTGAAAGACTCCGGCAGGGAGGTCTTCGATTTTCTAAGTTTGATAAATGATCATAAAGATCGAGGGTCCCCGTATATTGAAGCCTCAGCCCTCCTCAAATAATTATTGTGAGCAAAATGGATTCTCTTTTTGATTTCCCTTCTCAGTTCATTGTATTCGTAACGGTGCCATTTCGAGTTAGATCTCTCACATGTTACCAATATTTTTTCTCATATTGGTAACATTGTTCTTACATTTCTATTTTCAGTTTTGATCAGCAATTTTTAAATTTAAAGATTAACTAAAAAATGATGCCAGACAAAAAATAAAAAAATAAAAATAAACAACAATAAGCACTGCCTTAAAACTTGGGACTAGTACAACATAACACTACATTTTAATTGCGTGCTCACTTTGACGCAAATTTCTAACAAACTCCTAAGTTTTTACTTACAAAGAATATTTACTTCGAATTCATGATTAACTTTGGTTTTGAGGTGCTTCTAGCTACACAAAATACTATGATGTATTTTTGTGTTAGATTTACAGTATATTTTTTTCCAGATAATATAATAGTTTTTTTTCCTGATAATATAATAGTTTTGACATATTGATATTGACTGACAAAATCAAATTTTGAGGGACTTTTTATAGATTTGATCCGTCTCACTTAAAAATTTTACTTTCCATTGGAATATAGAAAAACAGACTTTAGAAACTTTATGTTCATCAAATAAAACGTGTAGCCTTGAAAGTTCAGAGGACTGCAACCATGGGTATATTTTAGGGACGAAAAATAGTTCCGAAGTTTATAAAATATATTGATTAATTTTTAGATGTTTAAAGTTTTAGTCTGTAATATCAGATTCACTATTGTGAATTTATGAAAACTGAATTATATATTTGTAGTGTACACACTCACAAGCATTCCAATACCAATGTTTGTCGAAACTGGATGAAATCAGAATATATCAAACGTTTAATCGACCATTTTAAATTCATAAACCGCTAACAGCACTTTTGGTTAAAATCAGTTCAAATAAAATCTCATCAAACTTTTAATCCCTCACCATTTAAAATAGAAATCCCTGTGGGAGTTTGTGAGTAAGAGAAATGCTATTTCACAGTAAACACAAGAGCGCAGGAAAGATATGCATAGCAACAACAATTTGACAGGATTAACAAGACCAATCTAAATAAATAATTAATCCCACCAATTTCTGTTAGCTGTAAATGCGCGTTCTCTATTTACAGTGTTGTAAAATAGTGATCTTTATTTATAAACACAAATATTTATCATCTACAATCTTACACGCAATTTTTGTCAAAATATGTTGAAATATATTAAATATTTAGTCAACTATTTTAGATACATACATACATACATACCTAAATATATATAATAACCGACTACAGAAATTGTTTTTTTTTTGGTTGGTTAAAAATACGTTGTTTTTTTTTATAATCGACAAATCTGTTGCTTCAACAAACAAATCACTTCAAAGTTTATTTACTTTATTCATGATTTCAAACGCAGCTGTGGCAGTATTTTCCCCTGTGTATACTTACAACCTACTTGTTTTTCTATGCCGTATTTTGTTGAACTTTCACGCCATTTTCAGACTGCATATGCTAAAGAAGAAAAATATAATTTAAAATAATTCTACATGCATTTGGCTTGGTTTATTTTATAATTCATTTATTAAAATTTTACTATAAACATTGTCATAAAGTGTTGAACGCCAACTTTTAGATTACATTGAAAACAATTTAATTAACCATATTTTGTTGCATAATTGTATTTTTTTAAACAGTCCAGTTGGTTTTTATTTACCTGAGGTAGCAAGTAAACAGGAACAGATGCAATATTTGAGTTATTTCAACTCGTAAACTGGTACAAAGTAAGTAGATAAAGTAAGTAAATAAAGTAACTACGGTTACATCTCAAGGAACAATTTTCTCTAAAAGCAGTGGCGATGTTGAAGCTCATCCCATATAAATCCATGTACAGTATCTCGAAAGTTACTTCTGACGGAAGTGTTTAAGTTGGTTCTCGTAAGACTCTCGCCTTCCGCGGGGTAAGTTGTCACGGCCCTATCACTTTCCAGTTTGCTGCCTTATCGTAAATGGACACAGCAGTTACTGTTATATCGATAAACTGTCTTTGTCCCTGATTTATTAATAGTAAGTTATTATTTACTAAATATTTCAGTAACCGTACCCGCGAGGATCGTTATAAGCACTACTCCATGTGGTGTTATGGGCATTTGAGTCATATTCTTCCAAAAATTAGTGCTGAGATACCACACAGTATTCTACAACAGATTTGAACTAGGGAGGAGTTGGTAACCCTTATCAGTCAAACGGAAAATACGCTGAAGAGATTATAAGCTCCTATATACACTCACTTTCACGATATCTTAATTTGATGGTAACAAGATTCCTAGAGCAGAAATTCAACAGCGACATGCCTTTCTCTTCGTTACCTATATACATGCATACCCTTACATTATTAGGTGACGTATCATATATTAACTTACCACCTGCTTATCCGAGCTCTTTTACCTCGACCTATACTATTTACATATATATATATATATATATATATATATATATATATATATATATATATATATATATATATATATATATATATATATATATATATATATATATATATATATATATATATATATATATATATATATATATATATATATATATATATATATATATATGTAATCATATCTCTCTTCTACCATATGGTGTAGGGCAGTTATACATTCTCCTTTTTTTCCCTCTCAATCTCCAGATATAAACTTCTTCCATCTATCTCTATTCTTTGCCATTTTCACTGCTTCTTTCCAGGATTTTCCCTTCTCCTTAAGTATACTTCCAATACTCCTATTCCAGGTCTGTCTAAGTCTTCCTCGCTTCTGTTTTCCCTGTATTCGGGCTTCCCACACTTGTTTCATCTGTCTATCATTCTTTGTTGTATATATTCCATAATCGCTTGTACTCTCAGCCTTCTCCTTATGTCTGTATTCCTTATTCTGTCCTCCAGTGTAACTCCTTGTACTGCTTTCAGGTATTTGATTTGGACAGCTTGTATCTTGTTTTTCTGCCTGTCTGTTAGGGTCCATGATTCATATCCATATGTTAGAATTGTCCTATTTTTTAACTTGGATAAGTTTTTTAGAGTTCCACTGAAAATAGAAGTTCTTTTTTGTAAACATTTTCTCCTCCCCGGGCATCGATTTTTAGTTTACTGTGTTGTAAGGATCTTTTTTATCAAATGTTTTAACTGTTTATTTAAATAGTTCTCTTTAATATCCTCTTTTTTTCCTCGAAGAAATGCTCCCTACCTCTTGCACCTAGTTACGCCACTGGTCGCACTGTATACCTACCATATTAGTTTTTTCTATATAGAATTTCGCATAGAAAAGTTGTGATTTTTTCTCATTGCCGTCTACATATTTGAGAGAATAACACGTACCTATTCTGGAAAGGTTACCAATAATAAATCGTACAAAATATTTTTGGAAATATCAATTGTCCTATTTGCAGAGTTATAAGTAAAAACATGTTTTTAAAGATACACTTTCGACCCGCTTTTTATTCCTAAGACACTAAACTGACCTTTATAAAAAATACGTCTCACTTATTTTTTAGCTCACCACTCAAACGAAAAGTTTCTTGACGATCAGCGAAAAACATCTTCGTTTGCTATCTTCCAATATTAATGTAAGTCGTAACAATCTAAAGCTCAACTCTCTAGGTGTTAATTTTTACCTACTTCCACACATAAAATACCTAAAAGATGTCCAGTTTATCACTCAATGATTAATGTGCAGTCGTGGCACCTAAAAAGTTCAGTATGCGATAAGTTGCATCGAGTTGCATTATTGTCCGAAGACCTTTAGCTGGGCACAGAAATTAGTTATCTCCTGCAAATCTAAACTAAAGCTCAGTTTAGCTTTTCTTAATCAAAATTAAACTTGGCTAGACAAGATAAGCTTTTTATTACTAAAGTAAACACTTTAAGGATTAGTTTTTTGTCAAGTTCATTTTCTCTCTAATGATAAACTCACCAAAATCACGAAATTTTTTTTTTTTTGGTATTTTTTAATTAATTTATTTTCCTATTTTTAATATTGTTAAGAGAATTTTTCTTATTTTTTTTGTTGAGATAATGAACAAATTTTAAGCCTAATTATTTAGAATTAAACATATAGGGAGTTAAACGGGTGGTTAAACGTGCTAGTTTCGGGTATAGCGTGTTACATGTCCTTTTCAGAGTTTTCGAAATCATGAACAATTTCATTATATTGTAATTCTTTTCAGTTATTTATAGTCAAACATGGAAACAATTAATAAGGTAGGAGGGGGTTAAAAGAGTTGCCGCATATATATTGTTTTATACGTAATTTTTGGGATTCTGGGAATCGAAGAATCCGAAAACTGTTATTTGTTCGTTACTTTTAATTTTAACAGACATAGTATGTAGAGGGTAATTTAAGATTTTAGTTAATATCCTTCCTCTGCTCGGCTTCTTGTTGCCATGAATATCTTGCCATAAAATGTATATCATTTAAATACTGAATTGTAGGATTTGGATTAAGTTATTTTTTTAGTGAGAGAAAGCTCAATTCAGGATTTATTTTTATATTTGTTTTAAATTTGTAAGGGATAAATCATACTGTTTTATTTTTATCAAAAATATAGCTATTTTCTCTAGTCACACATCTCGATAAACAGTATAGCATCTTGTGGTAGGACACGTATTTTATGGAATTTGATTCACTTTTTACTAATTTTTTTATAAGGTAGAAATAGATACATCCTAAAGTAAAAATAAAGTAATGGAAAGTAATATTATGGATATTAAAGTTTGACTAATTTAGTCCATATTATATAGTGTCTAGGTAGCAACACTTTTATTTCTTACTGTTGAATTACAGTTACCTTTGAAATTTACTCTAGATTATCGAAATGTCTGATATTCATGGCATGTAATAGTTTTATGTGATTCTGTATGTCTTTACACCCTAATTTCAGGAAGGTATTTCTGAACTTTTACGGACAAAAACTTGTTATCCATAAAAATCATACTGTGTACTCCCATAAACTAATCTTACCTATTCGAATAAATGATGAAACATATCTATTTACAAATATATATATATATATATATATATATATATATATATATATATGTATATACATATATATATATATATATATATATATATATATATATATATATATATATATATATATTTAAATAAAAACAACAAACAAAAAATTAACCTAATGCAAAAAAGAATCAAAAAAACTTATACCGTACGAAACAATTTATTAAAGACAACCCCCAGATTGTAATAGTAAAACCAGATAAAACTAACAAAACTGTCATAATGAACACCAAAGATTATAAATCCAAGATGAAAACCTTTCTTAATGACCAAAATACATTTAAGAAACTTAATAGTGATCCCACGAATGTTTATCAAAAGAAAAACAACGCCTTCATAACAAAACTATTAAATAGGAATGAAATAAATATTGAAGAAGCCAAAAGATTAGTTATAAACAACGCAGTGCCACTTAAAATTGCATAAACAAAACATACCGCTAAGGCCAATCGTATCATGTTTCAAATCTCCTCCTCTTTATAACCTTTCAAAATACTTAGCCAAATGTATATCTAATATTACAGGGAAAAATAACTATTTTATCAAAGATTCATTCATATTTAAAGAATTCATTTACACGATAAATATACCACAAAACTATAAACTTCTTGCACTCGATGTTGTGTCATTATACACAAATATACCTAAAGAACTTGTACAGACTGCCATAAACAAAAAATGGGATCTATTGACAGAACACACAACAATATCAAAAGAAAACTTTATTGATGCAGTTAACCTCACTTTAAATACTAATTATTTCCAATATCAAGACAAATTCTATCAACAAATAGAAGGGTGTGCCATGGGCTCTCCTACATCCTCAGTAATAGCTCAATTGGTTATGGAACATATAGAAGAATGTGTTATAAACAATTTAGAGTACAACATACTATTTTTCAAAAGATTCGTGGATGATTGTTTATTGGCAGTTACAATAGATAACACTGATAAAGTCCTTCATGATTTCAACAGTTTCCATCAAAAGTTGCAATTTATTTCAGAAATCGAAAATAACAATGAAATACATTTCCTGGATACAACTTTAATTAGAAAACACAACAAAATAATCACTAAATGGTATACTAAACCAACGTGGTCTGGCAGGTATTTGGATTTCTACTCTAATCACACAAAAGCACAAAAGGTAAGTGTTATTGTCGGTTTAACAGACCGTGCAATAGCGCTGACCTCACCAAATTTAAGACCGAAAGCACTGAATCAAATGAAATTATTGTTAATACAAAATGGATTTAGAGAAAAAGACATCAACCAAACAATAAAAAACAAGAACATACAAATTCTATATTAAAAAATTCAAAAGGATGAAACCAAAGAACAAAATCAAAACAAATTTCTCCTACTACCTTATACACGCGATTTATCAGAAAAACCGAAAAGCACTCTAAAAAAATATAAATATAACATAACTGTTTGTCACAAAACGCAAAACAAACTAAGCTCACTATTTACAAACTTAAAAAGCCAGGTACCAACCATGAACCAATCCAACATAGTTTATTCAGTACCTCGTGCAGATTGCCCAATGCATTATATTGGTATGACGACCCAATTATTAAAAAACAGACCCAATGGACACAAGTATACAAAAAATGCAACAACGGCACTTCACAAACACACAACGGAGCTTGGACATGATTTCAACTTTAATAAAACAAAGATTTTAAACAGTGACATTAATATTGGAAAACTTGCAATAAAAGAAATGATCGAAATTTAAAAAAATGAGAACTTTACAGTCAATGATAAAAGTGATATAAAAGGAATTAGCCATATTTATACAAATTAAATAAGGTAATAGTATATTATAATATTTTAATATAATAATTTAATAAGGTAATAGTATAGTAAAAGTCCTTAATATATTAACAAAAAGACTACCTGCTTGATATTCAAAAAAAAAAAATCACAGATCAATAATACAAAATAAAATCTACATCGATAAGAATGCCACTATGAGTTGTCAGTAGTAAATAAAATATGTCAGATTCAAGGTAGGTCCCATGTGATTTTAATTTTTAAAGATAGAACTAAGAATTTATATAAAAAGTGTATGGATGTGTGAGTTAAATAATTTGTGTTGTACTAGTGTACCTAAAAGTAATTCATTTTTATATTTTGTATATTTTGTAGAAATAAAGAAAAAAAAATGAAAATGCCCTAAACCAAAGGGCGAAACGTCAATTTAAGTTTAATTTTGAATACCAAATATCCATAAAACGAATCCAAATCCCAAGAATTGAATATATATATATATATATATATATATATTATATATATATATATATATATATATATATATATCTTCTTACGACGCTGTCTCCTCACGAAGATTGGCGATCCATATAGCCACCTTCTCATGTCCTTCAGCCAAGAATTCTATCATCTTCCGACCGATCGTTTGCCCTTTATTTTGCCTTTAATAATTAGACATAGTAATTCGTACTTTGGGCCCCTCATTATATGTCCGAAATATTGAGTTTTTCTTATTTTTATGGTTATTAGTAATTCCTTCATTTTGTACAGGGTCAAGGACCCAGCACTCACATCCATACAATAGCACGGAGAATACATACGCTCTCACTATTCTCATTCGGAGTTCGAGACTAAGACTTGTGCGACGGAAAAATTTATTCATATTCATGTATGTTACTCGGGCCTGTTCAATATTTTCTTTCTTGGGTCCCATTTGTCATTTATATTGGGTTCCAAATATTTAAATGTGGAGATCTGTTCGACTGTGTTGTCCCTAATTTCGAGGATTCTGGTGGTAGATTTTTCTTTGTTATTACCATTTACATTCATAAATAATCCAAATTTTTCGCTGACTGTTACGACTCGATTGTTCAGTTGCTGGAGATCTTTGATATTATTTGCTAATAGAACAGTATCATCAGCATACTGTATGTTGTTCAGTGTACTCCCATTAACTTTTATTCCTCTAATGGATTCATAGGTAGCCTTATTAAACACAGCATCAGAATAAAGGTTGAACAAATGGTGAAAATGCATCCCTGTCTTACATCTTGGGTTATTTTTATGCTTTCGAACTTTTCCAGCCCGAATTTAATTTCCATTGATTGATTCCAGTACAGATTTTTAATAATATTTACATCTCTTTTGTCTATATATGTTAGGTCTAGAATTTTTATTAATTTCTCGTTCATCACACAGACGAAAACTTTATTGTAATCTATAAAACATGCATAAATATCTACATTCATATCTTTACAACGCTGGGCCAGTACATTTAATGAGAATACAGCTTTCCGTGTACCCATGCCTTTTCGGAATCCAAATTGTATGTTATCTATTTCTGCTTCACATATTTTATATGTTCTGGTATGGATAATACTCAGAAATATCTTGAGAACGAAAGACATTAAACTTATTAAGTGATAATTGTCACATTTCATTGATTAAGACATTTTAAGAATTGGTATGAAAGTCGACAATAGCCAGTCAAGAGAAATTTGTCCAGATTCATAGATTTCGTTAAATAAGATTACCAGTCGATTAACAAATGGACTTTCATACGAAAATATTTTGAGGATTTCTTCCTTTAACTCATCTAGACAAACTGCTTTGCCATCCTTCTGTAGCTGTATAGCATGAATAACTTCTCTTCTTGTTATTTCTGGCCCTACCTTATTATTCCTGTTTAGCTGTAAGTTTTCTAATCTATGACCATTGAAATATATATATATATATATATATATATATATATATATATATATATATATATATATATATATACATATATATATATATATATATATATATATATATATATATATATATATATATATATATATATATATATATATATATAGTTTTAATTAGATAAAACTTAATTTGGAAGAAGACATAAAACACACAACAACTCCGTATTTTATTCCCACAATGTCGAAAGCCAAACAAATTAAAGTGGATAATCACTTTGTCTTTACAGTTTGCGTTCTTTATTCTAGTTTTGTTTAAATTTGTAACATATTTTATAATATATTTTCTCGACTGCAAACTTGACATAAATACCTGTGGTTAAAAAAAAAAACATGGCGGACGTCTGTATTTCTAATTATTGTGAACGTGGAATTTTAACTACTCAGTATATATCACCACTACACCAAACACTTTATTTTTGCACTCGACGCGCGTTTCGCTAACCATGTTAGTTTCATCAGGACCGATGATTGACTAAAGCTAAACTACAAATCTACCCTATGTATACTTAGCCTAACCCTTCAATTACACAGTAACAGATAGATATGTTCCTAATGATTCATTTCATTGCAAACAACACAAATTAACCCCATTACATTTTTTAGTTCATCGTTTGGTCACTTTCCCTCTGAATAGAGTAAACTTTAATAAAGAAAGGAATCGTATTAGAAATATAACTAGACTTAATGGTTATGACGATGACTTAGTAAATAAGCTAATAAATAGACATAAGTTTAGGTTTAATATTCAGAATTCCACCTTTTTTACGCGAGAAGAAAATAACACCAAGTATGTCTCCATACCATATAATCCGAAATATAGCAAGGGACTCAATAGGGTATTTAATAAGGTAGGCCTCACCTTAGTCTATAAGTCATCAGACAATCTGAGGGATATCTTAGGAAATTCCAAAGATAAGATTCCTGATTGTGAGAAAAGTGGAATTTATGAAATTAGTTGTAATGATTGTGACAAAAGTATGTTGGGCAAACTAAAAGGTCAATTAA
>CM032453.1:105387794-105420088 GCA_019049505.1 Pachyrhynchus sulphureomaculatus | reverse complement strand
TCAAAAAACTCTTTACTCAATTTAATTTTGAAGCTACTTAGCTGGACTTGAAAGTCAAGCTCCATTCATTTAGAATAATTTTAATATAAAATAGATGGAAAATTAGATATTCAGAATAAATTCATATTTTAATATTTGACATCTTTTGAAGCCTGAAGCACGGATCTTATCGATGGTGACTTTTAACATAGCATTTATAATTCCTAATTGAAATTGCATGCTAAAATCAACCAGCTGAGAATGTAAACTATATTAAACCTATATAATCAAGATACATGTAACCTATAAAAACTATATGTATTTTTACCTACACAGAAGAAGTGTTTATGTGAAATTCTACTTTTACTTCATACACTTTCAAGTATTCATGAAATAATAATAATAAACCTCTTTATTTTGCAGCAGAGCTGTTGTTAACCGAGGTTCCAAGAAAAAGACAATACACAAAAAAAAAACAAAGAAAAGAAATACAACTCAAACACAATTTAAAAAGGCACAATCATTACTTAACTCTGCTTACTTTAAACTAAAAAAGGAGAAAAAAAAAAAAAACGTTGTAATTACACATAAATTGATATTAATACCCAAATACAAACAAACCGTCATCCCCATCTTACCCCATAAAAAACATAATAATAACACTCAAAAAGTCATAATACTAACATTAATCAGTAACTCTGAAATAAAATCTTCTTCAGCAGTCTTCTGAGAGAAAATTCAGACAGAACAAGCAAACTCCCAGGAATGTCGTTCAGAAGTTTAGCAGACGTATAACGAAAGACTGTTTAAGCACACTTGTACGATGCCTAGGTATTTGAAAGCAGTCGCTCTACCTAGTATTACGCTGATGTAACGAGCTTCGATACAGATATTCCGGCCCTCAACAGTCCATACAGAAAGCAACCCCTTTCTCTACCCTTATTACGCAACCATTTCAACTCCTTCAGTCTGCCACTTACAGAATCCTCCTACTACATTTAAAAATGAAACGTGCACAGGAGTTTCGAATTTTTTGCAGCTCGTTCCTCGACATAAGGTCCAGACACTGACCATAAACAAAATTACAGTAATTAGAGTGAGAAAGGACAAGAGTCTCGCACAAATATTTTTTAACGTCAAATTGAGTATGTGCCGTTTCTTATACAAATTACGTAGTGAACAATACGCCCTTTCTGCTACCAAAGAAACCTGCTTTCTAAACATGAGCTTACTATTAAATAATAATACCAAATTTTTATGTTCAGTAATAAAGGGAATTCTCGCCTGGGACATATTTAAATTAAGATTAGTCGAAGCCCAATCACTGTTTGTTCCAAAATACATTACTGCCAACTTTCTTGGATTTATCCTTAAACCGTTGTTATTAGAGTAGATAAAGATCAAATTTAAACAGTAATTAATTTCCTGTTCCGCCCGTAATGCGTCAAACCTACTAAGGCTCCTAAGAATTTCACTGTCATCCGCATATTGTCTCAGCCTACATATGTTAACATAATAATGTATATCCGTTGTAACCATGACAAACAACAGTGGTCCCAAAATCGACCCTTGAAGGACGGCTCTATCCAAGGCCAAATTTTGTGACCCTCGGCGATTAATCAGTACACGCTGTGAACCATCCGCCAAGTAGTCTTTTAATAAATTTATTTTACGTTCTTTAAAACCATAATAATCAATTTTGGCACGTAACAAGCGGGGATCCAGCGTGTCAACGGCCTTGCTATAATCGAGAGAAACCAAAGCAATTGTCTTTCCTCTATCCTCCACCACGAGGATATCGTCCAAAATTCTTAGCATGGCTGTTGCAGTGCCAAAGCCCTTGCGAAACCTTGACTGACCTTCAAAGAATAAATTATTATTATTAAAATAATTAACAATCTGTTGAAAAATTATTTTCTCCAGAATCTCCAGAATACTCAAAAGACCAATCGGACGCGTTTCAAAGTAATCCTTAGGGCTTGACACCTTGGGTAAAGGTAAAATTAAGGCCAACTTCCAATCGGACGAAAACTTACTCTCCTGTATAGTTATATAAAAAATATGTGTGAGAAATAGTACGATGACAAGGCAACAAAGTCTAAACAATTGCAACGTAAGGTGATCGATCAGCTTCAGAAGCATTCGACCTTGTCTCAGAGATGGCAGAAATGACATCTCCGTCGCTAACCAATGAGACCTCAAACACACTATCGGTAGGCTTGTTATTTGAGTAGTAGCTTGTGTTCGAGTAACTTGGTAATAATTTAATCATACAACAGCACCGCTCGTATTTTGTCAGGCTATAGAAATGAAACCCTAATAATATAAAACCGTAGTTATCTTTAAATTTTCCTTCGTCCAATATCACATTTCCCCCTCCCTTTGTTACTGGTAAACACTGGAATTAGAAACAAAACGTCAATAAGCAAAAATATATTTACTTTTTAATTAAAATGGGTTTTATAAGCTCTTGCTAAACAATAATACCCAATATTGCTGACAAAGTTACAAGCACGTCGAAATCCAAGCCTTGCGTTCTAGCAACTTAATCCGGTTTGAGATTCAAAGGATTACAATTCCGACAATACAAAGGCCTATTTTTGGATCTAGTCTGTGCCAAAGGAAGATTTTATCACAGTTTATTGAACCAATATTGGCGAAGAAACTATTTAATTATTGTCTTTAGAAGTAAACGCAGCAATATTTAGGGATTCCTTAAAGAAAATAAATGTCATTTAAAAACTCAAAATAAGAGATTTACCGAGTACCCCACTGGAAACATAGTTCTAAAATGAATTTGGTTTTCACACTAATGAGTAATCTAATCCAAATAGTACAAGTCCATATTTTAAACAGTTGCTATTTATAGTAAGACATTACTTTAAAAAAAAATCAGGAAAGCACTTCAAAAATATTTATAACTGAAATCTGGCATTTTCCTCTACATATTATTTTTGTCAAAATTGGAGATAATGAGAAAATAAACCATTTTTCAAATTACTATCACCAAGAACCCTGAAAACGACGTATAACTCGATATAAATGAAGAGGCTCTTTCGACTTCCTGCCACATCTCGTTAGCCGTATATTGGGTAATTACAAAAGTTCGTGCCCGATTAGAAACAAAATTAAATGCAATACATTTTCATGAAAAATAGCATTTATTCATCAATAATTTACTCTCCATCATTTTCTATAACCATGTCCCATCGTTTTACAAGTTTTTGAAATCTTTCTTTGTAGAAACTGCGTGGTTTCGCTGCAAAGAAAATCATAAGGTAATTTTTGACTTCTTCCATAGAATCCAACTTTTTGCCATTCAAATTATTTTGCGGAGAACGAAACAGATGAAAATCTGAAGGGGGAAAGATCAGGAGAATACGGCAGGTGCTGCTAGAGGCTTTTCCATTTTAACTCACTAAGTTCTTGTAGTGTCTGTTGAGCGACACGTGGTCTAGCGTTGTCGCTTTTCGATTGACAAAATTGGGACGTTTTGCTTGAATTTTAACATTGGGTTGAACGAGTTGCTCACAGTACTTCTCCACAGCTATTGTTTGGCTACGTGGAAGAAGCTCGTAAAAAATTATTCCTCTTCAATCCCACCAGACCCATAACAACACTTTCATTAGATGCAATTCAGCCTTTGCCATTGCTTCTGCTCTTTCACATCCATGCTTCCAGCCTCTTTTTCTTATTATGTTATTATACACAACCCATTTTTTATCTCCAGTTATGATTTGATCCAAGAAAAGTTCGTTTTGTTGACGGGCGAGGAGAGAAAAGACTGTTGAAACACGGTTCAGTTTGCTCCCTTCTGTCAAAACTTACGGAACCCATATTTTGAGTGTCAAAATATATCCAAGTTGCTTTAAATGACAAAATGCAGTCGAATTGTCAACATTTAGTCTCTCGGTAATCTGTTCAGTGGTAATCCGTGGATTATTATTTACTAAGTCACGAAAAAAATCATTATCAAAGCCGGGAGATTACCCAGAGCGAGGTTTATCGTTTCGATTAAAGTCACCATTTCAAAATCGACCAAACCACTTTTTAACTGTCCCAAGAGCAGGAGCACGATCCAAATAAACGTCTTGAATATTTTTTGTTGCATTTCCAAAACTCACTCCCTTTTTAAATTCGTATATTATAAAGTGACAAAAATGAAACTTTTCATTTTCCACTTTGAATACTGCACACAAATTAATTTGAATAAACTTTTTTTTAAGGTTATGTTAACGCACGACGCATTTAGATAACTGTCAGATAATAATGTGATTATAAAAGAAACATCAGCACAGTCAAAAGTGCATGTTTCTGCCATCTATGAAAATCTGGCACGAACTTTTGTAATCACCCAATATATATTTTAATATCAATAGCTGAAAATAATAAAAAAGACAGGATTTTCAGATTTATTGGCACTAAGAATTTTAAAAAGGATGTATGTATAACAATGTATATAGAAAGAAGAGCCTCTAACACTCTTCAATCTCTTTAACTTCTTATAACTTTGGCTATAAATAATAATTATTAAAATATGTTCATTATTTCAACCAAAACTCAGGAACAATCCTAATAATGATATTTAAAATGTATAGAAATTCTCAACCCACATCATTTTTTTACTCAGTTTCTTTAGATCTATATCGCTCAATAACTAGAGGTTCCATTCCTCGTTCAACAAATGTAATTATATCCCCTAACAAGGGAAATAGGGAAGCAAATTTTTCAAACTAAAAACATTTTAATAACCACAAGCCACGTAGATTAAAATATTTTTGAATGTAATAAAATAATAGATTTACATACTGTGAAAATGAACAGAGCGTGAATAACCATCTTCCCTTAGCATAGCTAGCTTGGAAAGATCTGAATAAAAAATTAAGCTATGTTTGCAATGTGGTATCTTTGACACAATGACACTCTTCATATATATCACCACTACACCAGACACTTTATTCTTGCTCTCGACCCGTGTTCCGCTAATTACCATATATTAACGTCATCAGGAGCTATAATTGACTCAGTCAATCATCGCTCATGATTAACTCAGTCAATCATCGCTCATGATTGACTCAGTTAATCATCGCTTCTGATGTAGTTGCAAAAGTAAAGTGTTTGGTGTAGGGGTGATATATACTAAGCATTAACAAATTAACTATTATTAAGTTTAAACTTAAAGCACAACATTCACGCTTCAAAAATGAATATCGAATTAAATAAAGTTTGGAAACCATAATATATGACAAAAGTAATTAAAAACATTAATAAAAGTTTACCACATTCTCAGAAATTGTATAAAATTTAGACAATTTGGTAGAGCCAAATGAGTTGGTGTCTGTACAGGGTGAATCAACGATAGAGTAAAGTTCTTTATCTCATTTGTTTCAGGAATGACGAAAAAATGTTAAATACAATAGTTTTAGGGAATGTTAAGTTGCATAGTTTCAAAATTATTTTTGAGTATACAGAGTACTTCAAAAAAGTGTGGCCGATATACACGTTTTTTTTAAATGGAACATACCATTTTCTAATTTATTTTTTAAATTCTGCGTAAAATTTTATAACTTTTTTATTAATAATGTTATAAACCTAAACCTAGTAGTTTTTCTAATATTTCAATTAAAAAAAAAATACTAATTTTCAGTTTTGTAAAAAATGCCAGTAGAGCCATTGTTTCTGTAGGTGGAATACTCATAATTGGTACGAGCGTTCTATAGATACGAAAAAAAAAAAGATAGAAGTAAAGAAATTTGAGTTAGATGCTACAAGGTGTTCAAAATAAATTTGTACATTTCGACTATTTTAAATTGAAAAATCTCATATTTTTTAAATGGCATACCCTGAATATTATTATTTTTTCTGATAGATTTTACAAAACCCTCTAACTTTTATTAAGTATGTCATATACCTATTTCTAATAGTTTTCGATTTATTTTGAATTTTTCAATTTTTACCCTTGTTTTTAATACACTTACGCTATAACATTATAGTTACCAAGACAAAACCAAAATGTAGGCATTGTCAAATTTTGACATGTCTATTAAGCAAGTAAAAATAGCTTAATTTGTTGTAGTAAGTGACATATAAAGGTAATAGTTATGGATTTTCCTAAAAATGAATTAATGGTTTATATACTGGGTGGGGCGTAAAAAAATTGTCTTTTGGCAGTAAGGTATCATCTAGAAAATCTTTTCAGTGTTTAATGGAACGGTTTGTTAGTAGTGGTAGCGTTGAGTATACAAAACGGAAAGTAGTAAACCAGAATGGTACCAATGAGGAAAAAGAAATGGAGATTTTACTTCATGTTTAAGATAATCCCCAATTCAGCAGCCGTCAACTAGCTGACTTATCCGACACATTCCAATCTAAAAATTGTACGGAGTTCGAAGACATGTGTTCTATCTGCAGAAATATAAAAAAGAAAGAGCTGAAAGACGCAAAAGGCAAAGGAAGAGGCAAAAAGAGTAGTGGCCATCTCTCCCGGTCACTCAGGGGGAGATGGCCAATCGTGATTATTTTTAATTGATTAATATTTCTATATTATGTTAATTCAGAAACTGATTATTATTATGTTTTATTTAGAAGAATAATTAGAGTTTTATTTTCAATTAAAATGGGCGTTTTAGTCATCATGGTGTCCAAGTTATGAGCGCTCAAAAAACTATGGCCAACTCCCCTGAACAGGTAAAAATGCGGCTAATCGCACCACGAGAAAATACATGTATCATCCCTTTCATATGAAACTACACCAAGAAGTTCAAGACCGTGATTTTGAACGACGAGTAAACTTTTGTACCACCATGAATGGAGCAGTAGAGGCCAATACAAATTTTTTATCCAAAATAATGTTTTCTAATGAAGCTACTTTTCTCAGTAATGTATCAGTTAACAGCCATAACATGCATTATTATTCAACAGTTAATCCATTTTAGGTCCGGAAAATTCAAAACCAAAACCATTGGTCTCTTAACGTATGGTGTGGAATATTAAATTTTCGAATTATTGGTCCAAATTTAACGCTTAACGGGCCTAGATATCTAATTTTTTTGCAAAACAAATTACCCCAGCTTCTTGAAGAAATTGATAACTTTGAAATGGAACAATTGTGGATTCAACAAGACGGAGCTCCTGCTCATTACCACCGGGAAGTTCAGGAATTTTTAAACTATCGTTACCCACCCCTCGATCATGTGACTTAACACTTTTAGACTTCTTTTTGTGGAGCTGCATTAAAGTTCGTGTTTATGTGAGTCCCCCTACAACACCAGTAGGCATGGAAAATAGGATACGGGATGCGTGCAGGACAATAACGCCCTTTATGCTAAGGAAAGTGAAGGAAAATGTAGTAAAACGACTAAACATGTGTATTCAAGTAGACGGGCATATTTTAGAACATTTATTACGTTATAATAATTCATCATTAGATAAGTTAAACTATATTAAGGTTATTATTAATTATTTGTTTATGTTTTCACAATAGCGTAAGAATATTAAAAACAAGGGTAAAAATTGAAAAATTCAAAATAAATCGAAAACCATTAGAAATAGGTATATGATATAATAAAAGTTGAAGGGTTTTGTAATATCTATCAGAAAAAATAATCATATATAGGGTGTGCCATTTAAAAAATTTGAAATTTTTCAATTTAAAATAGTCGAAATGGATAAATTTATTTTGAACACAATATACTATCCAACTCAAATTTCTTTACATATATCTTTTTTTTATCTCTATATAACGCTCGTACCAGTTATGAGTATTCCACCTTCAGAAACAACGGCACTATCGGCAATTTTTTACAGAACTGACGACTAGTAGGTTTAGGTGTAAAACATTATTAATAAAAAAGTTATAAAATTTTACGCAGAATTTAAAAATAAATTAGAAAATAGGATGTTCCATTTAAAAAAACATATGTTATATCGGCCACACATTTTTTGAAGTACCCTGTTTACTCAAAAATAATTTTAAACTGTGCACCTTAACATTCTCTTAAACAATTGTATTTATCATTTTTTCGTCATTCCCGAAACAAATGATATAATAAACTTTACTCTATCGTTGACTCACCCTGTACTGATAGTGCTCGTTCTATATATCCCATTAATAGAAGAATGGAGTCACGAACGAAAATACCTGACGCACAATGAAACCCTATTTCTTCACAGGAAAGTATTTGCGGCAAAATATCTGTATCCTACATTGAACCGCGTCTTGATAAGATTTTTCAAAAAAAAAAACACTTCGGGATGTCGCTCTCGTTGTAACGTTGTATCTCGTAAATTTGAAATGACACAGCAAATTAATATTTTTCTTCAACAGCAGAACCACATGTGTATCGAAAATTTTATGAACAAAATTTTTTGGTAAAACTAGAATATTTATGTGATACTTTCCAAAAGTATATGCTCTTAAGCGCTACCTGCAAGGAAGCAACATGTTCTTAGAATTGTTTGAGAAAAGTTTAGCTTTTTTAAGTATAAAAAAAAAGAAACTATGGAAGAGAAAAATGAATGAAGGCGGAGGCAAAGAATGCAACAGTTTTTGAGCCCCACTGGAATTGATTTCACTCGAGGTATGCAATCCATTTTTGAAAACTAAATCACAGCTTATCACCTAGTTTGGACAATATTTTTAAGTTGATAATATTGATAAGTTTGCAAGGATTCCAAATTCAGTTAATCCTCCATTTACTGCTGCAGAGGAAGATAGAATCTTATCGTGTTATCATAAGACAACAGGTCCAAAATAAAACTTAGCACTGTGATTTATCTGAATTTAGGGTATTAGTAAAATATTAATAATCCCTTCCAGGTGGTAAAGCTTAAAAAATTTTAATTTCATATGCTGCTTAAATCAACGCGAAGGAAGAATCAAGAATAGCTGTTTCCAGTTTGATTCCAAGCTTTGAGAAAATGCGCGGTGTTCAATCCCACTAAATACAACTTACTTAAATTACAAAAAATTATTCGATATCTTACAAAGTTTACTTGTTAAAATTTGATATAGGGCGCTTCAAGAAATCCTGGGCCATCAAGAATTGAATTTTACTGACCGCTGCTCTACACTACGTAGACTAACAACAATCTGTATTTACACTTTTGAAATAAAATAGAGCATATCTGTTTTACTGAATTTATTCTGATCACTCTGACACGTGTTTCGATCTCGCGACCATTTTCGAAGAAATTTACAATAAGACTAAGCTTAGGTTCTAAAAAATATTACATTTGGATGGTTCATTGTGTGCCGTGATATTAGAAGTTCAAAATAGAAAGTATTATCTGTTAGGAACAAAACAAGGAAAACTTTCACAGTGGTATACCAGAAATGAGTTCACAATTTATGAAGAAAAATTTATTTCGATGGAAGATGTTCCAGATCTAGCAATATCACTTCGAGAATGTGTTAGAAAATCATTTCTTTCTGGAGGTCAGGGATATCAACGATGTGTTTGCAAGGAATAGTGCATATCTCATGAGTGCAAATGTAAAAAATCTGGCAAACTTTGTAATTCTAAATGTCATAACAGTCTAATGTGTCTAAATAAGTAAACTTACAAGTAAATGTAAGTAAATGCTTTTTTTCTAGAATATGGGTTTAGTTTGTTTTTGACATAGAACTGTTTTGTATAAGTTCTAATAAATTGTTTTCTTCATCCAGGTCTTTTATTTGACAAGACATAAAAGTTATCTAGAAATACTAGTTATTATTTAACTAAAAGTTCTGTTTTGTTTAGATAAAAATAAAGTATTTACTGAAATAACATGCTAGGCTTTATTTTATTTTTAGCAGTTTTCATCATTTTGTATTTTTCACTACCTTTTACGACATATCTATAATACATATAAAATGCAACGTCTCTCTCTGTCTGTCTGTCTGTCCGTTAGTGCGCTTATCACTGGAGAACCACTTATCCGATTTACGTACTTTTTTTTTTTAAACATACATATGTTCTCTGGCCAGGTTATAGGCTATATTTTATTACGATAGGTAGCATAGGGAATGAGCAGTGACGATAATAGTGAATGAAGTCAGAAAAAAGTTTGCCGCTAGCGCGTTCCCTTGCAGTACCCCGCCTAAACCATTAAATTTGGAACAATGTAGCAGAGAATATCTATAATATATATAAAATGCAATGTCTCTCTGTCTGTCTGTCTGACCATTAGTGCGTTTATTAGGCGAGAACAACTTATCCAATTTACGTGACTTTTTTTAAATTCATACATATATTCTTTGGCCAGGTTATATAGTAATAATAATAATCTATATCTATAATATATGTAAAATGCAACGTCTCTCTGTCTGTCTATCTGTCTGTCCGTTAGTGCGCTTATCCCTCGAGAACCACTTATCCGATTTACGTGATTTTTTAAATTCATACATATAATCTCTGACCAGGTTATATAATAATAATAATAATAATAATCTATATAATATATATAAAACGCAACGTCTCTCTGTCTGTCTGTCCGTTAGTGTGCTTATTATTCGAGAACCACTCATCCGATTTACGTGATTTTTTTTGAATTCTTAATTTAATATATGTCAAAGAAAATCTATAATATATATAAAACGTAACGTCTCTCTGTCTATCTGTCTATCCATTACTGCGCTTAGCTCTCAAGAACCACTTATCCGATTTACGTTTTTTTTTATAAAATACAAAGGGAATAAACAGAGACAAAATGCTAATATGTAGGAAAAAAGATGGAAGTTTAGCAGTAAGCTTCGCAGAAAGACTGAATAGGTTGGGGGAGTACTTTAATGAAACACTAAATGGAGATGAAAATGAATTGAATGAGAAATAGAAAGCAAAATTAACTGAAGGGCAGGAGGCGACAAATAAACCATGCAAAGAAGAAATAAGAGAAAATCTCCGAACCCAAAAAAAATAAGGCCCCGGGTGGAAATTGTAGAACTGATAAAAGCTGGAGTAGATCTGAACTATGCCGGTTGGTGCAAGAAATATGGGAAACAGAAACATGCCAGTGAGCTGGAGAGAGTCGCTCATTTGTCCAATATACAAAAAAGGGGAAAAAACTATATGTGCTAATTACAGACCAATAGCCTTACTGGATGTTGTAGATAGTAGTGTTGACTATCAAAAACAGACTAGCAGAGAAAGCCGAGTCTATTCTGGGAGAGTACCAGTGTGGATTCAGGAAAAATAGATCGGTTACAGACCAGATATTTTCGATTAAGCAAATCCAAGATAATAGCTTAGAACAAAATTTGGCACTACACTTGGTTTTTATGGCTTTCAAAGAAGCATATGACTGTAAATAGAGAAGGATTCTACAATATAATGAAAGAACTAAAAATTCCAAGTAAATTGATTCGCATGGTGACAATGACCCTGAATGACACAGAAAATAGAGTGTTGGTTGAGGGCAAAGTATCAGACAAGTTTAAGGTGAAGAGGGGATTAAGACAGGGGGAACCAGTGTCGACATGTCTATTTAATTTGGTATTAGAGAAGATAATCCGGGAGTCAGAAATAAAAACAAATGGAACGATATACCAATAAACCTGCCAATGATTGGCCTATGCGGATGATGTAGCAGTGATTGCAAGAGCAAAAAAGAACCTCAAAAAAGCCATAAGTAGGATAGAAGAAAGGGGAAGGATGAGAGGACTAAAGATAAAAACAAAATACATGGAAATTACAAAGAAGAAGGATAATAAAAACAACAAAACTTTAGATATAATAAACAACTTAGGGAAAAGATATATGTTTGAGAAAGTAGACAAATTTAATTATCTGGGAGTAACAACAACAGAGAGTGGACAAGAAAGGACGGAGATACAAGAAAGAATTGCAAAAGGACAGAGATGTTTGGGGGCAATGAATCCAATATTGAAATCGAATGTATCAAGAAAAGCAAAAGAAAGAATATATACGACAGTTGTCAGACCCACGGTGACATATAGATGCGATACGTGGAAACTGAATGCGAGAGAAAAGGAGACGTTGAAGGTGTGGGAAAGGAAAGCTTTGAGAAGAATCTACGGAGGAAGGAAAGAAGAGGGACTGTGGAGAAGAAGAACAAACTAAGAATTAAAATGCCTATATACGAAACCCCTTATAAGCCAAATCATAATAAGCCAGCGATTAGGATGGTTGGGACACGTGGCAAGGATGAAGGAAGAAAGACAGGCAAGGCAAGCCCTAATAAGAGGAGTGGTTGGAAGAAGGCAGTAAAGCAAGATCCGGAGTTGATCGGAATCCCGCACTGGGAAAAGCTAACAGGAGACAAAAAGAAGTGGAGACAAGTATGCAACCAAGCCATGGGCCTCTAAGGCCCCTTGAGCTATATAATAATATAAACATAACGAATTGGCAGTGACGAGAAAGGTGAGTCAAGTCCACGCGAGCGGAGCCGCGGGCACGGCTAGTATTATATAACTTAGGTTATCGTCTAATATATCTGTTCTAAGATATCTAATGAAAGTAACGTATAAAAGCGCCACTTTTATTTAATTTTTTAAATTGAAATATTATTGTAAGTTTCAATAGCCATCATGACGTTCTTCTAATTCTTAACAACGAAATTTTTAGTGTTTTTTGAAAATATTAATTTTTTGGAATTAAGACCTCGTTACTCCACAAAAGAATCCAAATTTATTACATTCCCCATGACAAGTTAGGGATTTTATAAACTAACCGGTAAATTTGATAAATATTCAATAATTTATCACATTTACCAAGTTTAGTGGTGATTCACAGCCCCACAAAAAAAAAGTGGGGTATACTTTTGATGTGATATATCAGATCCGTAGTATTTTTGCCCGCTGATCACGAATCTGACGTCAGAATATCGCCATCACATCTCAATTTTTTTTCTAACCTCAAAAAATAGTTAAAAATTAGTAAAAATTAAGAAAAATGTACTCCTAAAAAATTGATTCAAGCTTTTTCATGAATCCAAAGATGTATTAATATGTATTCGGACACGCTAAGCTAATATTCATCGGTTGGATTAAGCCATACAGTTCTGTTTTCTTTCTAACCTCAATAAATCAGACAGATATAGTGCTTCTCGAATGCAAAAACGAATTCAAATTAAAATTCAACCGATTCTTACCAAATTTGGTACACGGGGATTTTTTGGGTCGCTGATCACGAATCTGAGGTTGGATTTGCAAAATTCAAGATGGCAGATGTTTTCGCGCCATTTTGAACGCCGAGAAAATTCATCGGTCGATTTTTATTCTTCTACCTGCATCCAGGGCACCTCCACGTGGTGACGGTGGGCAACGGTGTTACTCCACTAGCCGGCAGAGTCCCTGGATAACGGCTTAGATGCCGTCATGGCAGGTAGAAGAAAGAGAATTACGATGCAGGGACTCGGAAACCCAGTATCGGCGGTTGGTCAGGGTGGGAAAGCGGGCCCGCAGCCGTCGTCATCCAGCGACCGTAGATCTTCATGTGTGGGTGACTTGGCTCATGTAGAGTATAATGCTACAAGAAAACGGTCTCACGGTACTTTCATAAGTGCGATAAAAACAGTGATTCATTTTGTTATATTTGCTGTCAACACGTATTGAGTAAAATGGGGTCACCGATAACGGATAAGATTAAAACCTTATATAAGGATTGTTTTAACATTGAAATACAGCACCAGGATACAGATTGGGTTCCCCACATCATTTGCAGTTCTTGCAAAATAATGTTGTACATCAATAAGAAGGCGATTAAATATTCCAGACCAGCAATATGGAATAGACCATACAGTGAAAATGATTGCTACTTTTGTATGAATGTTGTATCTAGGCATAACCGAAAAAATAAAAGCACTATTACTTATAACGATGTTTCGACAGTAACAAGACCAACTAAACTAATTCCGCCTCCTGAACCACTTGATGCTGATGTTATGGAAACAAATGATTTCACCTTATCAGTTCATGCCGAAAACATTGAAACTGTCGAAAAAGATTCAAACACTGTTACTAATGAATGTTCTAGTGACAACCTATCATATACTAGTGACACAGATAAAGAATTTCTACCATACAACCGTAAACCAGAACTAATACTCGTATCACAGTCAGAACTTAGTGATCTAGTCAGAGATTTAGGCTTATCCAAAGATGGTTCAGAGCATCTTGCTTCCTTTTTAAAGAAAAGACATTTACTTAAGCCAGAAGCTACGATTTCTTATTATAGAAACAGAGATGAAGAATTTCGAAAATATTTCACAATGGACGAGGAATTGTCACTTTGATATTGTACCGATGTAAAAGGTCTAATGGATGAATTTCAAAATAACTCATACGATCCTGAAGAATGGAGACTGTTCATTGATTCTTCTAAACGGAGCATTAAGGCAGTTTTGCTGCATAATACCAACGTTTACACTCCATTCCGATTGCTCATTCCACAGTTATGGAAGAGCAATATGAAAAAATGAAGCCGCTTTTGATAAAAATAAAATATGCTGATCATAACTGGAAAATTTGTGGAGATCTGAAAATTGTAAAAATATTGCTTGGCCAACAGTCAGGGTTTACACTTCATCCCTGTTATAAATGTCTGTGGAATAGCAGAGACAGGGAACGTCATTATAAGAAAAAAATTTGGCCAACAAGAGAATCGCTCACTCCTGGTGAAAATAATGTATTGTTTCCACCATTGGTAGATCCAGGAAAAGTTCTTATTCCCCCGCTTCACATTAAGCTTGGACTTATGAAGCAATTCACGAGAGCATTAGATACAAACGGCCCATGTTTCAAATATTTGCATAAAAAATTTCCGAAATTTTCTGAAGCTAAAATTAAGGCAGGCGTATTTGACGGGCCACAAATAAGAAAATTGTTTCAAGATTCATTATTTGTTACTAAAATGAATAAAGTTGAAAAAGCTGCTTGGCTTAGTTTTAAAGAAGTCGCAACAAACTTTTTGGAAAATAATAAAAGTCCTAAGTACAAAGAAATAGTCGAGAAAATGGTAAAAAATTTTCAAACATTAGGTTGCTTAATCAATCTAAAATTACATTTCCTAGACTCCCACATCGATGATTTCCCAGATAATCTTGGTGACTACAGTGAGGAGCAAGGGGAACGTTTTCACCAAGATCTGAAAATCATAGAAAACCGGTATCAAGGACGATGGGATGGCCATATGCTAGCGGACTATTGCTGGTCGCTAAAAAGAGAAACAAGTCCTCAAAAGCGTTTGGGCAGAAAGCCTTTGAATAGGTCATTCGCGGAAAAAAGAACAAGATACAGCCAAAAAAAGGAAAGTTAGGCGCGGGTCTATCCTTCACAATTCTAGGGCTTAAAGGTCTACTATTTGAGAGTATATGGTTTAAAAGTCCTGGTTTTGAGTTTATTGGGTCTCATTTTTAAAGTTACAGGGTTATTGAGGTCTATTTTTTGAGGTTACAGGGTGTGGGAGTCTAAGGTTTCAGGGTTTAGGGTTTAAGAGTATCAGGTTTGAGGATTCCCCAACTGTATACCAAATTTGGTAGGAATCGGTTGGTTTTCAAAAATTTTGTCCGCCATCTTGGATCCGCCATTTTGAATTTTGCAAATCCGACCTCAGATTCATGATCAGCAACCCAAAAAACCTCCGTGTACCAAATTTGGTAAGAATCGGTTGAATTTTAATTTGAATTCGTTTTTGCATTCGAGAAGCACTATATCTGTCTGATTTATTGAGGTTAGAAAGAAAACAGAACTGTATGGCTTAATCCAACCGATGAATATTAGCTTAGCGTGTCCGAATACATATTAATACATCTTTGGATTCATGAAAAAGCTTGAATCAATTTTTTAGGAGTATATTTTTCTTAATTTTTACTAATTTTTACTTATTTTTTGAGGTTAGAAAAAAAATTGAGATATGATGGCGATATTCTGACGTCAGATTCGTGATCAGCGGGCAAAAATACTAAGGATCTGATATATCGCATCAAAAGTATACCCCACTTTTTTTTTGTGGGGCTGTGTTATGAACCGGTAATTATACATAATCTCCGGTTTATTACATTTACCGTAACATATATATAGGTATGAAAGGAACGTATGAAAAAGTGAGACACATAAAAGAGAGAGTGACGTGAGTAATAATTAACCATAACTTCTCGAAACCATGTACCTGATAAAAATCGAGTTGGGTTTATTATAGCACTATTTTTCCTAGCAAACAGGAAGCTTAACCCATGCAAAAAAAAGTAAGCAACATAAACCACAAAAATCTAACTGTCATTAAAGCACGCAGGGGAAATAACAAAGCAAAATATTAATATAAGCAAGGTTAAGTTACCGATCAGGCAAAGCATCAGCCAGCCAAAAGGCCAATTGCAAATGGGGGTGTACTATTCAGTATTTGCAAAACTTATTAGTAAAAAGGAACAACCTTTTTAACAGCGTAAAATGAATAATAAAGAGACTGTTGAATTGATTTGATTTGGAGACTGACTGCAGCCGTACTAGCCGGACAGAGTGGTCAACAGATTGCCAACATTCACCGCAGGCAGCGCGACTTGTCGGTATTGTGGAACATAGTGGTAAGATACAACGAATTGTCCTAAATTTAAAACGCATACCTAGTACTCCAACGGAGGCTGACTGCAGCCAGATAAGCCGACAGAGTGGTCAGCAGATTACCAACTCTCACCGTGGGCAGAACGATTGCGTAAAGGATATGGCGAAGCGCCTCTCGGAATGGATTGACAAATGAGAAGACTGTGGGTAGACTGCTGTAATATAGGCTTGGTCCGTTTTCATTTATTTTACATTAAACAACATATATGCCTGAGGGCGATCTCCCGCCAAACTGTGCTGCCAAAACAATAATAAAATTACGAGTGTCGGAGGTTGGTCAAAATAAATAATAGTAATAATAAACTAATTCGGGAGGGGATAAATAATCTTAAAAAAATTCCTCTCTAAAATTTTTTTATATGGTTACATAGTATACCAAATGGACAGTAAACAGGATTCGGAGTAATATTGTACTTAACCAATTTCTTGAAAAACGGTAAGAAATTGTATAACTATAGTCGAAAATTTGTTGTTTGTAGGAACATGTAGGTTTTTTTTCAGCGACCCTCTTATTTACGACAAATATTTTTACTTAATAAACTGAGGAATATACAAAGGAATAAGAAACGATCAAAGATAGGCAGGGATAAATTTATTAAATTTTTTATTAACGAAGTCTTAACGAAATAGAGTATCTAATACCCTCTATCGTGGCTTAACCGTAGAACCCTTTTATTGTTATATCCTTACTGGCCATCTCTCGGAATGGTTGGCAAGAGCCAAATTAGCCCTTTATTGTTCAGCTGAGGCTGGAATGCGGCTCTGGAATTCTTTTGTGAAAATTCTTTTTCATTAATTTATTATTATAGGGTGAATCATAAATCTACCAGTAAGTTTGAAATATAGAAAAAAGTTTCTAATCGAAGTTCAGCGATTCCTAAAGTCGTATGTTTTAAAAATATTATTGAATATGTAGGATTATGCTAAATAATACACTTTGTAATTTACATAGTCAATACACAACAACTGTTAATTCCACTCCCAAACATACCCTATATTTGTTGGATTCTGTTCAGAAAAGAGCTGTTCGTCTGATTGGAGACCCGGAACTGACCGGCGGCCTTGATTCGCTGGAACATCGAAGAACGGTCTGCGACTTGAGTCTGTTCTACAAGTATTTTCATGGAAAGTGTTCGAAGGATGTAGCCCGCCTAATTCCTCCCAGAGCGGTGCATGTTAGAAATACACCTCGCGCTGGTGCTTCACATCTATATGAGGTTCAGCTTGTTACTCTGCGTACAATGCTTTTCAAGCAGTCTTTTATATGGAGAACATCATCCCTTTGGAATAATTTGCCCAGCGCTGTGTTTCCCACCGAGTACAACTTACTGCTATTCAAGAACAACGTGAATCGCTTTTTCCGCACACATACCGCTCCTGGAGCGCTTTAGGGACTTCCCTGCAGCACGTGTGCTAAACCCATAAAAGAAAAACTGTTTTTGTCACACAAAATTGATATTGACATTAAAACGTCTTTATATACCCTCATCACAGTACTGAAGTAGTTTTTAATGATCATCCTAAATTTTTTTGTGGCAGTAACTTATTCAGTTTGACAGATAACGCGTTACTGAAGGATTATTTGTAACCTGAAAAATTGTTTTTTAATTTTATCTTAGATCTCTCTAGTTATGTCGAGAAAGTGTTAAAATTACCAGAATAGTTATTTTTACGTATGTGGAGAATGGAAAAGATAACAAAGTCATCCGAAATGAAATAGAGTATATAACCGTCAATAGAAGGCAAGGAAATATAATCAAATCTGCCAAAACCTATCCTGGAGCAGATATATCTACAGACCATAATTTCCTGCTTATAACTATCAAAATAAGACTAAAAGAGTTAAAACATGAACAAACAACCATAAATATTAACATCGACAAACTCAAAGAAGAAGTCAGAAAGAAGACGATTCATGAGGAGGTTGATAGAAATCTGGATACAAACAAGCTGAGAACTCATCAGACACCGGAAGAAAAATGGCACTACATCAGAGAAATAGTGGAAAAGTAATGGAAAAGGGACCTGAAATACCTAACCTGACCTAAAAAGAAACAATCTGGATGACGGGGGAAATATTGGATATGATGGAAGTAAGAAGAAAGTATAAGAACAACAATAATGTAAAATACAAAGAAACCCACAACAATAAAAAGAAAGATAAATGAGGCTAAAGACATGTTGCTAAATGAACAATGCACAGAAATAGAAGAATTAGAAAAGAAATACGGCACATTTAATTTACATAAGAAAATCAAAAAAGCTACTGGACTAAGGTTACAAAGGCACAGGCACAATCCTCTCTTACAAAAGTAAGAGAGGATAAAGAAGGAAAACTGCTACTGAACATACAAGAAAGAATAGATAGATGGGAAAAACATGTAGGGAAATGTATAGTGACACAACTAGACAACACATGAAATATTAGCAGTGGCAAATCAGCTTAAAAACAAAAGGCAGTAGGAGAAGATAATATACCTACAGGAATAATTTCTTGAAAAATATATGGACATTATACAGGACCTCTTCAACAATGTATACAACACAGTGATGTACCTCATGATTGGTTGACATCAATTTTTATACCATTGCCAAAAAAGAATAACCCTAGAAAGTGCGAGGAATATTGGCATATAAGACTAATAAACCACATCTTGAGACTCTTCCTTAAAATAATCCACCAGAGTATACAAAAAACTAGATGAACGTACTAGACAAACACAGTTCGGCTTTAGGAAAGGACTAGGAATGAAAGACGCACTATTCTGCATCCGCGTTCTGATTGAAAGATGGAGGGATGTTAACTCTGATGTTTGATGTTTATTTCATGCTATTCAAAAAGCCTTTGATATGGTAAATCATGAGAAAATGATGGAAATACTATGGTGTAACATTGATGACAAAGAGTTACAAGTAATATCAAAGTTTATATTGGAACCAGACTGCCAAAGAAAGAAAAATAAAGAAAAAGTTCACCTTAGTTATTCAAAAATTGCATGTCCAAAGAAAGAAAAATAAAGAATCCTAATATAAACATCCCACCAAAAATATAAAATGTAAAAAAAAATACCAACGTACGTCTGGGTTGTATATTGTCACCTCTGTTATTCAATGTTTATTCGGAGGGAATCTTCTAAGATTATCTTCAACGAACCCTACTTATGAATGGAATTGCTGATGCATGTGAGCCCCTGAATATGGAATGAAACTGAATACGAACGTAAAAAACAAAAACAATGGTGGTCAGTAAGAATCCTAATATAAACATAAATATTAAAGTACATCAACAATCACTTTAAAGGGTAACAAAACAACGTACTTAGGAAGCGTAATTAGTGAAGAATGGGACGCTTAAGAATTGAAAAAGCACGAAGCTCCTTTAATAAAATGCGCAGCATACTCTGTAACTGCCAAAAACAAGAACAAGAGGGCTAAGATGCTACGTGTTCTCTGTCATGTTATACGGTATAGAAGCCGCAACATTCACAGAGACAACACAACAAAGAATGGAGTCATTCGAGATATGGTGGTATCGCCGAATGCTGCGTGTTCCTGGAACAGTGCATACCACAAACGTGGAAATACTTGATCGGATGGGAAAAGAACAAGAGTTGATTCCAGCTGTTAAAGAAAGACAAAGCACTTACTTTGGCCATATTATGAGAAGCCAAAAGTATAAGCTCCTGCAACTTTTACATGAAGGAAAAATAATCGGTAAACGAGGACCAGGAAGGCGCAGCAGTGGACAAATATTACATCTCTGAACTGTTTAGAGCGGCAATAGATAAAATCAGATGGGCAAATGTAATCGCCAACGATAAGGCACACTAAGAAGAAGAAGATGTAGAGAACAAACTTAAAAATTAATGGCGAAAATTTTACCTTTAATTCATAACCGGTATCCTCCCTATACCGGTTTTCTTGTTCGGCATCAGGATCTTTACTGAGGAGCTGGAATTTACAAGTTCAAGTGTTATCATCACGTGTTCTATATCGAAATGATGAAATAAAATCTTATTACTCTCAGACAAGCAATTTAGTTAATTGTCATTATTTTTTATGCAGTGCTGAGCTTATTGAATTTTGAATATAATCTAAGTAACACGTGCTTCTTCACTGACTCATCTAGATGTAGTTCAAAAGCCGTGCGCTTACACAGCGGAAATAAACTTCTCACAATATCTCATTTTGCCAACACGATAGAATCCTAAGAGAAAAAGGAAATACTTCAAGAAAAATTGAATATGCTAAACATTCTCGGAAAATGCGTGGAGACTTGAAATTGGTTGCCCTTTTGTGTGAATTGCAGATTGGTTATACAAAGTATTGCTGCTTTATAAGAGAATGGTTCAGCAAAGATAGAAAAAATTACTACATAAAAAGGAATTAGCCAAAGAATTCTTCACGTACCGCAGGATAAAAAAACTGTTTTAAATCCGCTTCTATAATTCCGAATTAAAGAATTAAAAATCAAGATGAGGCTAACAGCAACAACAAACAAAAATATACCAACTTACTTCGGCCACATATAAAGAGGTGGAGAACCATCGAAAGATTAGTTGTACAGGATAACGTACAAGGCAAAAGATCGGTAGGGCGGTCACCCATTTGTTGGACTGACTAGAAAAAACTTCTGACTGGATGAACTTTTTTGATGCCGCCAATCAGGCACAGGATAGAACAGCATGGAATAGGATGATTACACGAATAGCATGATGTCACTACGTCCTCACAAAGGACCAAGGACAGAGGAAGGGAGGAATCCTGATAACGCACTCTTACCGCCTTTACATATAATTATGGGTGAGTACAATAGAACGTATTCTTGATCAGCAGCTTATTCCATTCATAGTCGAATGTAAGCCTCCCCAAGTTATTTCCAATGAGCTCTGTTGTTTGCTGTTTACTTTTTGCATCCAATTCTGTCCCGCTAATCTTCTTATGTCGTCTATCCATCTTGTCTGTGGTTTGTCTTTATCTTTTATGTTCTCTAGGCCTCCATTCAACCATACAGCGCCAGCATGTCCACCTATTATCATTCATCCTTGCGATATGCCCCGCCCAATTCAACCGTATATACATATTACATATGTCTAATATTTGGCACTCTCCTCTCCATTGCTCTTTGGGTTACCTAGAGTTTATTTATTAAGCCCACGTTTTAGTGCGATATGTTAATACCGGCAATACATATTGATCGAACACGGCTTTTATGATATTTCTGATGTCCAATAGATTTCAGACCAAGCTAACGAGACTCTTCTATCCAAGTCAGCTTCTAAATTATTTTTTGATATTTCGATTTTTTGTCCTAAATATATGAATGTTTGTACCTTTCCTATTCTTTCACCTTCTATTGATAGTTCCTGGCTGTTATCTTCACTTTCGTTGCTCACATATTTGGTTTTTGGTGAGGTTTATTTTTAGACTTATTTCTCAAGACTTTTTATTTAGTTCCATCAGCATTTCTTGTAATTCTTCTTTTGTGTTGGCGATCAGAGTGACATTATCTGCGAACCTTAAATGATTTAATCGTTCACCGTCCATTAGTATTCCTTTATTTTTCCCACTTTAGTGATTTGAACATGTCTTCTAGAGTCAACGGAACAGCTTTGGGGATATTGAATCGCCTTGTTTAATTCCTCTTTTAATTTTGATTTTGTTTGTTTTTGCTTCAAGCATTATTCGTGATGTGAGATTTTTTATGTATTCAAGAAAAGTTGGGTATCTTTCGTCGACTCTGCTGTTAATTAAGGCGTTAAGGAGTGCCCATATCTCTACCGAATCAAATGCCTTTTCCACTAGTAATCTAATTGTTTGAAGATGGTCCAAACTGCTGTCTAATTTGTTCGTTAATCTATATGTTATGACTCTAGTGAGGATTTTGTATAGTACCTATAACAGGCTGAGGAGTCCGTAATCTAGGTACAATCAGGCCGTTTACCCGAGGTGCTGGTATTCTACTTTCTATCAGACACCTGTTAAATACAGCTTGAAAAGATTGTATTATTGATGCCCCTCCATACCTTATCATTTCTATAATTATTTCATCGTCCCCTGGTTCTTTGTTGTTGTGTATATATTGCATTGCGTTCATTATTTCATCCGTTGTTATATCAGGAATTTCTTCAGATCCCACTTCTTCTTTACTATCGGTGGCAATATTTTCCTTCTTCTTTGTTTGAGCTGTAGTGGCATATCTCTTGGCTATCGTTATTTATAAGTTTGACTATTTAGTGTCTCCCTTCATTCATTTGTTTGTTTAGATGTTTCAAACTTTTTCCTTTTTTCGGCATTTCTTCTATTTTCGAGTTTCTGTACTATCTGACGTCTTCTCAGACCTTTTTCTTCATTTTTTTGCCTCTTTCTGAAATTCTAAACTGCAATTTGTAGGATCATTTCTTAATAGTCTTCTCTGTCTCATTAGATTTTTGTCCCTTATTTTTTGTGTTTTTTCTTTTTCGACGTTGCTCTTTCGTTTTGTAGTTATGAGTAGGCTGTTGGTTATTTGTGGGTTTAATGCGTCAAGTATTGTTTGGTAGTTTATGTGTTTTATATGATTTTCCAATACTATATTCGTCTGTGTTTTGTTTTATTTCTGTTGGTGTCTTTATCTTTGTATGCGTTACCAATCTACGTCTTCAGATTTATTCTTATTTTTGCTTTGGGCATCCGATGGTAATGCCAGTGCTTATCGTATTCAAGACTGTCGTGTCGATTACAATATTCTTGTCGTTTGATAAAACCTAATCAATTTCGTGTCTTATTATACCATCTAGACTTCGTCATGACCATCGTCTGTGTTCTGGCTCTTGGAAAAATGTGTTCATAACGTACAAATTATTTTCATTGACAAAACTTCGCGACACTCTTTTTATTTGTATTCCGCTGGTCACAAACGTGTTCTTAAAATCGTGTATTTTTTTCCTGAAAATATGGTTTTTTTATTGCAGATTTAGAAAAGAAATATTTAATTACCAAATAAAAATACTTACTAAATAGATTCAAATACTAATGGGAATAACTACAAATACTATTTTACGTAAAACAGACTTAGGGTAATGTGATGTAACTTACAGCATGACCTTTTCTGTTAACTTAAATACTGTACTTTTGGTTATATTGATATTATATGATAATATATGCCCACCAATAATTGGCACTAAACAATTTTTTCGTTGTTTCTAAACTATGCATAAATTTAAATTGACATCGTAAGAATTTCTAAATTAAGGGTAAAAAATCAATAAAAGCACATTATTTTGTTAATATACATATCTATATTAATCACCTATAACCTATATACAAGAAATCGAATAATATTTGCAGTATTTTCAATATTTTTTAAATAGGAAATTTGTCTAATTTGGTTCGTTTTTAACATACATTGTAAACAAATGGTGACCCGATATGTACATCTAATTATTATTTTGGATTGTAGGTAATAACTAGACTCGACAAGTGTATCTCCAATGTAACGGAGTTGCCAACTTTTTTATTTCTCCTGTTATCGTTTTGATTCTTTTTGAGTTCTTCTTCTTCTCAATCAGCCCTGTTTTTAATTTTTTTAAATCTGTAGTATTGGAGAGATCATTCTTCAGGCGGTGGATGGTTATTACAGTCATTTCCACTGCAAACAATGCAAACAATGCAGACCACTTTTTCTATAGCGACATGCAGCACCGCCTCCAGTTTTACAAGAACAAAATATGATTTTCAAAACGGAGAGAGATTTTTAGTACAAAAAAAGCACGCATTCTTCATATGATTTTCTTCATTTTTAATAACATTTTCAGTGCATAATAGTATTATAATCATCATATAATATATACACATAATGTACATATATTTCTTGACTCTCATCATACCGCATTCTTATATTGTAAAAATTGAAAAATGAAATTTTTACTAGAAATTTTGGCTTAAAACTATTTCTTTTACTACAGTTTTAATAAAAAAAATACTTTTTATTAAACATCGTGAAAAAAATTATTTTTTTCCATAAATATCATTATTATTGTTTAAACAATATAAATAGTTATGTCCTCCAACTACAATATTTCTGATTTCAAATAATATATTAAAACAAATGTTTTAAAAAAATATGATCAAAATCTAAACTGTCCTTGAGGATTAACATGTAAAAACCTTCATTAAGTAAAGTACTCATACTATATCAATCATATGCATAAAAAAGTGAATAATATTTACGGTATTTTCAAACTTTTTTAAATAAGAAATTTGTTTAATATGATTAGTTTTTATCGTACGTTATCAACAAATTATGATCCAATATGCCATCTAATTATTATTTTAAAATGTACTGTAAATGTAATAACTAGACCCGACAAATATATAGCACATAAATATTCGGGATCATATCCCATTTTATATTTAAGTGTTTAATAACATATTAGACTATTTTATAAGTTTCTTTAACCAAAAAATCTGACTTATGACCTATCTGTTAACAGTAACAATAAAATTATCTATAAACAAAAATTTTTATTAGTTTAAAAACGAACCTAATATAAACGTACACAATCTTAACAACACAATGCAAATATATTTTTCTGATCTATTTTTTTAGTATTGACAATTATTCATGTAACGTGTATATGAATACTCAAGGATCCTTTTATCAGAGAATGCTACCTGTAGTGTCATAAACCACACTGTACAATGAGTTTTTGATTTAAAAATAGACCCAACTACTAGCCCTCAGCCAGATATTTTTTAAAAGTTTCAGATTGGGTGGTCGTCCCTAAATAAGACGAAATACGAAACTGCTATTGAAGATAAAATTATTAGATATAGAATAGATAATTCAGATCAAATATCAAGTTTTCTTATCGAACAATTAAAAAATCAACAACCAAGAGATGATTATAAAGAGTTTATCGAACTTTGTTTAATTTTTTTTAAGATGCACTCCACCAAAAGACTTTTTTTAGAGTACCTGGTGCAATTCATCACGCCTGATAGATGGTAAAGGCCATTTATTCTCTCAAAATATATCTTTTCAAGGATTAATTTTCATTAACAGATTTAGAAAAAAAAGGAATTACAGACATTTGTTTATTTATAATCAATATTTATGTAAAAGTGTGGTTCAACGCCCCTAAACTCACTTTGACCCCAACCAAAACCTACAACTGTTAAAATCTTTTGTGAAATACAGACAAATTGATAAAAGAACTTGCAGATAAGGCACTGTCTAAAATGATAAATCATCTGTGGTATCTCAATTCGAAGGCAGTCGCATTTTCATTTGTTGATGAAACTTTAGAAAAAAATGTCAAAGCAATCATGGCTGCAAAACGTCTAAAATTAATTTCCGTTAAAGAAAAAAGTTACGATGATAGAGATGTAAAAGCAAGGCTCAATTTCGAACAAGTGGATGATTTATTGGACAAAAAAATTGATTATTTTGTTCCTAATCAAACTCTATTTTTTTTCAAGAGATTTGAAATTAATACAAACTTTTTAAATACTGATCCCGATGAATGGTGTAACAGTTTTAAATTTGGCAATGATACAGCTGAAAGAGATGTAAAATTAATTCAAGACTTCAATTCCTGTTTGACGAAAGATAAAGAACAACAGCAGTTTCTGTTACATGATGTATCTGAATGTAGGAAAATTTTTCCTGACTCTTCAAAGGCCACCTTATCTAAGCCATTACCACCTTGATCTGATAATAAATTGTAAACGTAAATAATAATAATAACTTCTTTCCTTTATATTGCCTCATTTTTTATAACTAAACTTTAAATAATAAAATTCATTTGAACATTATTTCTTGTCATTTTTATACCTTTTTGCTTTTTTTTTCTCCTAAATCCTCTATTTTCAATTTTGCTCTATTTACTTTTGAAAACAGTTTTAACTAAACCCTTTTTTATGTATATATTGCAAAAATAAATAAAGTAAAATCTAAACAGCCGATGTAATTGAATCTTGCAATGTTTTTAGTTATTTTCATAAAACCGCAAAACTTCAACCTTGATAAGGCACGGGTTAACGTTATCCAGTTGAGCTGAAACTTTACCAATCTCATTTCTTAGTCAACTGGCAACTTTTAGGAAGGTCCCCCAAAAAAAATTCGAACATTGATTTTTTGTGACCAACCTAATAAATACCTTATAGACGACTATAGGTGCTTTAATTAAGAAAAAACACCATCGTAACACCGTAAACAAGAGAGCGCAGAAAAGATGTTTATAGCGACGAGAGTTAATAGTACCGCGTAGTTCTAAAATAAGTACCGAATTTAACTTTCTCATGCTAAAAAATAAGTTAATCCTAACATTACAAGTCTATATTTGAAATAATAAATATTTTATAACATAGGAATCACAAAAAAAGAGTTGAGAAAAGAAAGAATTTCAGAGAAATTTACAACTCAAATTTGCTTTATTTAGCATTTCTGTTGAAATCGAAAATAATAAAAAAAATACTATTTTCAGATTATCTTAGAGTCAAAAAAGGGACGTATAACACGATATATACGACGCAAACACGTCTAACCGTCTCCCATGCCTTATTAACACCATACGTCTTTGGCCAATTGAAAGAAATAAACAAACAAATTTCAGTTTCTTTAAAGAAGACTTATACTACTATACATGCGAGGCAGCGCTTCTAACCCCCTCCTCTCCTTAGTAAACGTCTTACATAGTTAACCAACTGAAAATATTTGACACATAACACAATTTTCAGATTCGTCGACGGAATATATTCTAAGCAACCCCTCTAACCCTCTCCTTTACCGCATTTTTTGACGGAAATGAGTGACTATGTTTTTTATTATCTAGGGACCTTAAATGTGGAGGAATACAAAAAGTTCGATGTATGATTTTGTTACAAAGAAATTACACAACTTTCAGATTCTTAGACTCCAAGAAATCTGAAGCAACCCCCTCCCCCATCGTATGAACTCCTTATATCTTCGACCATAAATAATTGAAAATAATAACGAAGTAATACAATTTTTAGATTCCTAGACTGGAATAACTCTAGAAAGGACGTATTCGATTTACATGAAGCAACCGCTGCAACATCCTATCCTACCTGTTTAATTCCTTGTATATTTGACTATAAAAAATTAATCTTAAAATTTATTCATTATCCTAACTAAAAACTAACAAAAATTATCATATTGACATTGAAAATATACAAAATTTGTTAACCCATCTCCCTTGCACTCCCATCTTCTAAAGAGACATATCTGAAAATTATAGGTGCCACATTTACATCGAGTATTACTTGACACTGGTATCTCATTTCGACTGGATCGGCTGCTAACCAATCGCTCAGGTGTTTAGCAGTGTCATACTTTCAAAATTTAAAAAATTCCCTTGCTCACTGGCTTCTTCAGTATCAATGAAAGGATAACCTAATGAAGTACTTAAGCTAAGCTAATAGAGAATGTAGTAAGTAACATACGAGTATTTAGAGGCATTTGTTGTCATTTTACAACATTGTAAACACAAGAGCTCGGAAAAGATGTTTACAACAACGAAAATTTGGCGAGATTAACAATACCAATCAAAATAGGCAATAGTATTTGGCGGGTTTAATTGTCTGTTTTGACTGGTATGGTTAATCCCGCCGAATATCCACTATACCACCACTCACACGGCCAGAGAATTATATTGCAACAACATCTATTGAGAAAGCGAACTTGTTGGCTGAACTCTTTGCTTCATATTCTACTATCGATTTCTAAGGAAAAACACCACCTGCTATTCCCATAGTGCAGTCAAGGATGCCCGATATTGTCTTCAGACAGCGTATCATAAAACGTATTTTAATAAAGCTAGACACCAAAAAAGCTTCTGGCGCTGACGGAATACCTGTCATAGTTCTCAAAAACTATGCGAGGGAACTAACACCAGTTTTCTGTAGACTTTACAACCTATCCTACAGAAAGGGAATATTTCCTTGCTGCTGGAAATGTGCCACAGTTCAGCCGATACCTAAAAAAGGCAAGAAGACCTACCGACCAGTCGCACTGCTTTCAATAATGTCAAAAGTCATAAAAAAGACTATCAATCAGCATCTTCTAAAATATCTTGAAGGATTCAACATTATTAGCGACCACCAATATTGCTTTCGTAAACATAGATCAACAGGAGATCTTCTGACTTATGTAACACATGTCTGGAACAACGCAACTGAACACTTTGGAGAATTTCGAGCGGTTGCTCTTGATATATCCAAGGCATTGGACCGTCTTTGGCACGATGGATTATTGGCTAAGCTACGCTCTTCTGGTATTACGAGTGGCAGTAGATGGATTTCTTTCTAACACCTTCACTTTCAACACCGGTGTGCCCCAGGGCTCCATACTGTCTCCTACTCTCTTTTTCATTTACATTAACGATCTGCTGGAAAAAATCGGGAATCCAATTTACAGCTTTGATAGTACGCTTATCTCTTCATTCACTTTGAACGCTCGGACATCGGCTACTCAGACGAATATCCGCAAACAGGAAGAGGTCATTCAACTTAACATAGATCTGGAAGAGAATTTCTTCCAGGTCTATGTTAGAAGAAATTCTATCTTGGAGTGACAGTAACCAAGTGGAATTTAACGCTACAAAAACTCAGGCTGCAGTTTTTTCTAAAACAGTTAACGTTGCTGAACCCGACATAGTTATGTCGGAGCACTCCATTTCTCTAGGCGTTAAATTGGGAGGAAATATGTCTTAGCTTGAAAATGTTGTAAGCATAGCAAAGAGAGATTCTCGAAAGCTGGAAATATTATTTCAAACCAGAAAACTTTACACTCAACAACAACTGTTAATTCTGTACAAAGCTCAAATTCGACCAACCATGGTATACTGCTCCCATGTTTGAGGGTGTGCTCCCAAACATACACTGCATTTGTTGGATTCAATTCAGAGAAGAGCTGTTCACTTGATTGGAGACCCGGAACTGACCGGCGGCCTTGATTTGTTGGAACATCGAAGAACGGTTGGGGACTTGAGTCTATTCTACAAGTATTTTCATGGAAAGTGTTCGATAGATGTAGCCCGCTTAATTCCTCCCAGAGCGGTGCATGCTAGAAATACACGTCGCGCTAATACTTCACATCCGTATGAGGTTCAGCTTTTTTACTCCTCGCACAACCCTTTTCAAGCAGTCTTTTATATGGAAAACCTCGCCCCTTTGGAATAATTTGCCCAGGACTGTGTTTCCCACCGAATACAATTTACAGCGATTCAAGACCAGCATGAATCGCTTTTTCCGCACACATGTCGATGCTGTAGCGCTTTAGGGATTTCCCTGCAACACGTGTGCTAGACCCATAAAAAAAAAGAATTCTCGAAGCTATAAACATCTTCACTGCGCTCTCTTCTTCATGATATTGTAAAATTGTGTTTTTCCTAAATTACGCACGAACTGTTAAGTATTTCCTAAATTTGTCTTTTAATAAGTTAGATATTATCATATGTAATCTGCTGAGAATATCAATTAACATACGAGTAATTAAAGTAGGTTTTACTGTAAAATAACGTAGAATCATTCGGTTTCTTAGCGGAAGCGGAATAAGGTAATTTTTTACATAAGACAATGTTGCAATTTACTCTATTGTTTTCGACTTATCCTTACCGCACTATGAAACTTTAAACTTTAAATGGACGATGAATTTGGAGGGAAGCGATTTGAAGAACATAGTTTTCTCCCCGTGATTATAAAATATCTTTAGTGCCAACAGATGGACAAACCGACGGACATGGAAGACTACGTCTTTTGTAATCTCACAACTCTGACCCGTCAAGAAATGCAAAAATCTTGGGGTGTAGTTTTTTCATGAATGCAATACTTCGCTTTTACAAAAGAAGGGAAAAAGTGAATGATATTTCTAATGTTGTATTCTGTTCATTCTCACAACAATTACTTCTATCATTTGCTTTGCGAATGATTAATGAAAAAGATTACGGAGAAGAACAGTTTAACTACGTTTTCTATTAACCAATGCTTAACATAATGAAGTATGTAATAACATATACCGTAACTTAATTGTAGAACCCCTTTATTGTTATGTGCTCGCCGACCTTCCTTCGGTATAGTTTCGAAAGACCTAAATTGGCCTTTATTGTTTAATTGAGAGAGAGGAATGTCACTCTAAAATTCTTTTGTAAGAACGCTTTGTTATGTATTGTTTATGTAATATTTACTTTTTACTCCGAAATTATTTATAAACTGAACACCAATAAATATTTATCACGTCATTCAATATATTAAAATGTGTGATTCCTCGAGTTAATTGAAGACACACTTAATATTTATTTTTATTATTTTGAACATTGTTCAAAATTTGCATATTTTTAAAAAGTAATGCATCGTTGCTAGTACAGCTAAGATGAACATTCTAATTCCTAAATGAAAAAGAGGAAAAGTTTTAGAAGCGAACTGAAGAGGGACGACAAAAATGTCAAAGACGTCTTACATATTTAGGTCTGGAAACCGTGTTGCAAGAATAAATGATTTTTCAGGAAGTGTTGCAAACTGATAATGAGAGCGTATGTCTCGACACTGTGTTTTGGGTTCTTCACTTTTTTTGTTTTTAATGTTCCGTACGGAACACTTATAAGATGAATTCGATGTCTGTCTGTCTGCCCGTCTGTCTGCCTGTCGATCTGGCCGTCTGTCACACCCGATTTTCTCCAAAACTATTTGACATAGAAAGTTAAAATTTGGTACTAATATAGAAATTGATGGCCTTATCAGAACCGTGTAGTTTTGAAAGTTAAATTTTGACTTATGGAGTTAGTTTTGGGAGGTGAAATCGAACGTGATTTTTTTTTTTGCTAGTTCATCGAGTAGGGTGTCAAATAAAAGCTTGTAAAAACACGAGTTCAAACATATATATAATGTAATACTTGCACCCAGTTTTCTTTGTATTTTTAAAAAATCGCGAAAAATTATCTCGAAAAGTACTGATCAAAAAATTTTGAAAAAATTCTGGAATATTGTCCACGGAGTGTAGATTGAACGAAAATTATCAGGAGTGCATTACTTTTAATAATTTACCTGATATATAAAAAAAAAACAAAAATTTCAAGGTATTCAGTTTTCATTAAAAATCGGAAACAAACTTTGTTGAAAACTCATTTGGGGTGTGTTTCTGAAGTCATTGATCATTTTATACCTCCGTTACGTTTTTTTTTTTTTATTTTAGAAGCAATCAACGTATGGAACACTAATTGCGCAAGTTCAACTTACACTTGACCGGTTATTTTTTATGAGCCTAGCACACGTGCTACAGGAGTGATACATGTCCGGAAAAAGCGTTTAACGTTGGTCTTGAATCACTGTAAATTGTATTCGGTCGGAAACACAGTCCTGGATAAATAATTCCAAAAGTATGAGGTTCTCCATATAAAAGACTGCTTGAAAAGGGTTGTACGAGAAGTAACAAGCTGAACTTCATACGGATGTAAAGTATTAGGACGACGTGTATTTCTAGCATGCACCGCTTTGGGAGGAATTAAGCGGGCTACATCCATCGAACACTTTCCATGAAAATACTTGTAGAAGAGACTCAAGTCACCTACCGTTCTTCGATGTTTCAATGAATCAAGGTTGCTGGCCAGTTCCAGGTCTCCAATCAGGCAAACAGCTCTCTTCTGAATAGAATCCAACAATTACAGTGTATGTTTGGGAGCAGAGCCCCAAACATGGGAGCAATATTCCATCGTTGGTTGAATGTGAGCTTTGTAAAGAATTAACAGTTGTTGTGGAG
>CM032453.1:105217794-105382794 GCA_019049505.1 Pachyrhynchus sulphureomaculatus | reverse complement strand
ATTGCACCAAGGTTTGTTGGCTACTACTTGTGCTTCAAGATGCCAAACATTCACATCTTCACCTAGGCTAACTGAGGGGCTCTAAAAATAAACCTGAATATGCCAAGTCCTACGTACATGATTGACATATAGCACCACAGATTGCTTATCTGGGGGCACGGCAGTGCCCCTGCCAAGTCGAGCAGAAAGCACAGCCGTACCATTCTTTTCTCGAAGCCACTCACGGCACTTTTGACGCCCCTGTAACTTCCTTGTGGATAAGCTAGAAGTCCGAATTTCAGGGACCAAGAGGACATACTATACTACCTATATTCCTAAATTACCTACTATTTATACCTTATAGTTTACGAACTATCGCCAGTCGAAGTTCTTTAATTTTGTCACTGACACATTGACCGATCATCAAAATTCTAAGGTCCTTCTAGCAGACACACAAACTTCAAATTTTGATTTTTAGTTAGTATTTAGCCTATAAAGGAAGGAAAAACTTAAACATCCTGAAATTTCAGTCCCGTTTTCTAACACTTAAGCCAAAGTCACTTAAGCCAAAAAGAGGGACAAGCTCGGAATGAGAGATAATAAGCTGTAAACTTGTATAAACCTATATTTTGGTATTCTAAAAGTTGTCTCAAATCGGTTTTTAGCAGATATCTCGCTTCCTATGGTTTCAATGATATTTGCATAAAATTCTCTAGAAATTTTGCTCTAAACATTTTTTTATACGCTTAACCGTTTTTGAGATAGAGCGCGGAGAGCGCGCAGCGCTCAGCCATACATAGCATAATGCAAGGTCAACCGTGAGTCCCGGTAAATAATACGTCGTATAAAGTTATAATCACTAAAAAATCGGTATAGTACAAGGAGTAAAGGTTGATCCTGAAAATACAAATAAAATAAAAAAATACATATTACATTTAATAATGAACATCTTTACGAGCTTGATCTAGTCAAAACTAAATTTGAAATTATTAATAGAGCTTATGTTCATCGCGAACAGTTTCCGATATGTATAGCCCATGCTATTACCATACACAAAAGTCAGGGGCTAAGTATAAACAGTGCACTGATGGACATCGGTTCTTCAGTGTTCACATGCGGTCAAGCATACGTGGCACTTTCGAGAGTGACAAGTCTGGGCAGATTACATCTAATTAATGTCGACTTCGGTAGTATCAAAGCTCAGGAGTCCGCAACCGTTGAATACAATCGACTTAGAAGCACTTATCGTCCAGACTTGTCAAAAATTGTTACATCATAGCCTTTAAGAAAAACCCATAGAGACAGGGAGTGGGTTTTAAGAAAATCCGTAGCTAACGTACAAGAAATATTACCCGAGAAGAAAAAAAAAGAGGACTACCTACAAAAAGAAATGAGATCCCATCAAAAACATAAAATGTAAAAAAAATGCCTAGTCTCGCAACGCAGTCCTTCCACCACAAAAAGTTGTGAGATCTCATGTAAAACCAAGTCAGTTATTTTAGTTAGTATCTATCGAAGCACCTATTCAACAACTTTGTCATAACTTGTTATCTATTTAGTTACCTACCAACATTTATAGTGACCGTATCAATATTAGACCTCTTTATTTCTATAATAAATATAATGACTTGGTAATCGCACGGCAACATAATCACATAAGAATAATCTACTATTTAAAATACTTTATTCTTAAGTGCACTGTTTAGACTTACTTAGCAATCGAAATAGTAGATTATTCTTATGGGATTATGTTGCCGTGCGATTGCCAAGTCATTATATTTATTATAGAAATAAAGATGTCTATTATTGATACGGTCACTATAAATGTTGGTAGGTAACTAAATAGATAACAATTTATGACAAAGTTGTTGAATAGGTACTTCCATAGATTCTAACTAAAATAACTGACTTGGTTTTACATGAGATCTCACAACTTTTTGTAGTGGAAGCTCACTTGGCATTCTTTTACTTTTTATGTTTTTGATCCAGTATACTTGCAATGAAAGGGCAATGTTTCTGGACGGCATATTATATAAGATTTACTATTAAATCTCTATATAATAAAACTAAATTAAAAAATAGACATAATAATAAAAAGGTTTTACTACGAGCGCCTCTTTTTAAGTTAGTACAAACGACCAGTAGATGTGGCATTACCATCGTGGTAAAATTTGACATTTGTTATTGTTCAAATAGTGGCAGCTCAGAAATTGGGAGAGTAGTTTGTTAACTGTGAGCGTTAAAAAATAGTTTTGTGAACAAATGGAAATTTCACATGAAGGTTTTCGTTGGATGATATTTTACGATTTTAGTAAAGGTCTAACTCAACAACAATGCCTTGAGTCGCTTCGCCAAACTTTTGGTAATGAAACACCATCAGAAAAGACTATTTACAATTGGTTTGCAGAATTTCGTGATGGTTGTGCTTCCGTCAGCGATGAATTTCGTGAAGGTCGATCAAAATCGGATGTTGTTCCAAAAAACATCGATGCTGTGGGCAACATGATTGAAGAGGATCGGCATATAACTTATCGTCATATAGAGGCTTCTAGCTGAGAAAAAGATCTGTTCCCGATGGATCCAGCATAATTTAACCGGAACTTAAAAACGGGCTCGTGTCAATTGGTGTAAAGGCATGCAAAATCCGTATACAACATCGTAACAAGAGACGAATATTCGTACGAGTCGGAAACTAAGCAACAATCAACTGTTTGGGTGTTTCAAGATGAACCGAATCCAACAAAAGTAGTTCTTTCGCGAAGCACTTCCAAGAAAATGATCACTTGTTTCTTTGATTATACTGGACATGTTGAAACCATTGCTTTAGAGGATCGAAGAACAGTTAATGCTGAATGATATAATTTGTTTGCCAGAAGTCGTCGATGAAATCGGGAAATTTTTTGTAAAAAAAACTTAAAAGGTAGCCCTCGTATTAATTCATAATTCTATTTATAGATATAAGCATGTTAAATTTGGGTATGCGTTATGTCTGAGGTTGCAAAATTTGAATAAAAACATTAAAACAAATAAAAGTGAAATATACGATTTATACCATTTTTCACAATTGAAAAATATATAAAACTACAATATTTACTTCATTGTCATATATTAAAATCTACAATTAAATAATTCTTTAATGAATAAAATACCATAAAATAATAAGTTTTGGTTATAGAAATGTTGTGTTTGTTCTATTTGTTATATCCGGTAATTCTGCTATAAATCTGACTTATCTTGGGCATAAAGGTTGTCTCTCTTATAATAGTTAGAGTATCAGTAATGGAATCTTTGGTAAAGAGAGATTTGACATCGAAGCTTTCTTAAGTTGTACAAGATGCGAAAACTTTAAGAGAAAACTATCTATTTTAGTGTCTTCTTCGAGTTACGATATCGTAATTGCTACTTTGATTGAACGTTCTATTAAAAGTGTTAGATCTTTCTTTCGGAGGCGACCGATATTTCTTAAATTTTGCCATTAAATTCTGCTGAATTAGTGACAGCACTAGAATTTCCTTAACCCGTTTTAATAAAAGAGATTCTGATTTTTAAAAGTTTGTGGCTGGTGGTTTCATCTCTTTGAGAATTTTGCCCCTTTTAAAACAAATTTCACTTGCAGCTTGTGGAGGAACCTTCTTTGGAATACTTTCCACGTTAGAAATTATTTCTTTCCTAGTACTCTTAGTGTTTATTTTCTTTAATTTTATTATATTTTAATTCTCGGAGAGACCTATTTTTAAAGCTGTATATCATTTTTATAATTTTATTTCCATAGTTTAACATATTTAGATTGTTTTTTTTTTGTTTAATATTTTAAGGTAAATTTTAAGTTTACCTCTCTCTCTACTAACGTTTAATTAAGTTAATATTTATGAATTGACGACACGAGTGGAAGAAGATGTGTCATATAATCGTTTCATTTTATGGATGAAGGTTTTATGTGGTAATTTATCATATATAGTGAAGCTAAAATATTAGGAATCTAGTATTATGAGAAGATATGGAAATGGATGAAGGAATTATGTGGCCAAAATTTACAACAAAAAGTATTTACTTTAAATTCCTCGATATTTAATTTTTGTTACATAACTAATACCTTCCACTCGTATCTTCAATTGTTTAATATCTTTATAAAAATAAGCTTATACTTATATTGTTTACACTTAAAAACAAAACAAACTAAAGATTACTTTTTATTTTGCCTCAAAATAGACTCAATAGAAGTGTTTTCTAAATTGGGAATTTCTAAACACTTCGCCACATAAAGCATGAACAAATTTTCAAGAAACTATGATCTATATAAGAGTTGATTGATTAGTCCGTTACTTTGTGACAGTATATTTTAACAATAAAACTACTTAATTACTTTGTTAAATATATTTGTAAAGATTTTACAATTGCGTTATCGCGATTTCGTAGTACAACTACATTGTCAAACGCTTAACTAAGACTAAAACAGATTATTGGTATTTTTATGTTTATATGATGAACAGATCTGGGTCTATTATATGTTAAAACAGTTGGAACAGAACAGAATTTGCTACGTCTAAATGATTATTCAGTAAATTTATATTATGGTCCTTTGAATGTCTGTAAATTTCTATGGATTCTAAGGAATTGAGTTTTGGCCCTTTAGGTGCCATATGGAGTATTTGTAAACAATTAATATTGGGAAAAGTATGGCCTGTTTCTAAGAAATGTTTAGCAAAGTGTGATTTTTCATTTTTTAGCCCATAAGAGGCATTGTGTTCTGCGAAACTTGTTTTGAAATTCCGTTCCGTTTGGCCTACGTAACAGCCATTACACTCTTGACAATTAAGTTTATAAACTCCTGATTTATAGTATTTATTAGTTTTATCTTTGGCATTGAAAAATATATTGGATAATTTTTGAGCGGGTTTTAAACCTATTCTTATTTTTTCGGTCGTGAGAACTTGGGATATTTTTTTATGATGTTCTTTATTATGATCTATATATCTGCTAATGTTGTTAGGGTGTTTGTAACTTTCTATTAGTGTCCTACGCTTTCGTTTCTTAAAACTGAAGACCGGAGTATGAACTAGGGTTTTTCTCACATTAATCGTATGTCCTGTCATGTGGTAATGTTCAGCTACAGCTGATTGTACAATGTGTTTCTTTATACATCTTTCATGTAAATTGATCTTCCAATTTCTCCTACATACACCGTAAAACAAGAGGAACGAACACATTTAGCCCAGAACCATAATCTCTCATGTTCTATTGTTTACAGTTTCGTTTAAAGAAATACCAATCATTTCTCTCAAACGCCTTTAATTTCGTTAATAAGCAATTTTTTTCGGCATTCTTAAAATTCAGTTTCCTACAGTATTTTTGCTAATATATAGGGTAATTTAAATATTGCATTGTTATAATAATATAATATTACATATAAGTGCACACATCAAATTTTGTAAACCAAAGTTTTTTTTTGAATTCCGAGTCAAGATCAAATTTTTAAATTTACGAATTCCTGGCTGGCAAGAACTACCAAAAGTTCCTCAATATTTTATATTGGTACATTGTAGAATTTGTCATTATGTCAAAACTATTACAGCTATCAACAACTTTAATTCAAAAAATATGGAAGATACTGTAAATCTAATTCAAATACATAATATATAGTAGGTACTACCTCGTAGAAGTCATTCATTACCATAACTGATCATTGATATGATCAATATTTTTTAATTCCAAACATATCCACAAAAAAACATAAGAGTTTGTGGGAAATCTATTTCAAAAAGAGATGTAAGGAAAACACTAATATGCAGCTATGGCCCTATTTACATATCGTTGCTTATTTTTAATCATATTTGTTTAATTCTTTTAATTACCCTCTAAATTTAAAACATCTTGCTAAAATTGAATATAAAAATAAAACCGGTCAAGTGCAAGTTGAATTTGCACAATTAGTGTTCCGTACGTTGATTGCTTTGAAAATAAAAAATTTTGTTACGGTGGTATAAAATGACTAGTGACTGCACAAAACACACCCCAAATGAGTTTTCAATAAAGTTTGTTTCCAATCTTTACTAAAAACTGATAACCTTGAAATTTTTGTTTTTTTATATACCAGATAAATTATTAAAGGTAATGCACTCGTGATAATTTTCGTTCAATCTACAGCCTGTGGAGAATATTCCAGAATTTTTTCAAAATTTTTTGATCACTACTTTTCGAGAAGGTGGAGGGACAGCGATTTTTCGCGATTTTTTAAAAATAATACAAAGAAAAATGTGCGCAAGTGTTACATTATATATATATTTTTACTCGTGTTTTCACAAGCTTTCATTTTAACACCACACTTGATGACCTAGTAAAAAATTTTTTTTTTCACTTCCGATTTCACCCCCTAAAACTAACCTCTTAAGTCAAAATTTGACTTTCAAAACTACACGGCTCTGATGAGGCCATCAATTCCTATATTATTACCAAATTTCATCTTTCTATGACAAATAGTTTCGGAGAAAATCGGGTGTGACAAACAGACAGACGGACAGACAGGCAGACAGACACCGAAGTCATCTTATAAGTGTCCCGTACGGAACACTAATAACAATGCTATCAATATTAGAAAAATTTGGGACAAGATATAAAAAACCATTTTCCGAACTTGATACGTAAAAACTATTCCTATGTAGTCGGGTATGAAAATCTAAAATAACAAAATAAATCTGTGATAGGTATGTAACTAAGAAGTTTTTAATGTTCCGTACTTATAAGATCTGCCCATCAGTCTGTCCGTCTGCCACACCCGATTTACTCCGAAATTATTTGACATAGAAAGTTGAAATTTGGCACTAACATAGGAATTAATGGCCTTATCAGAGCCGTGTAGTTTTGAAAGTTAAATTTTGACTTAAGGGAGGTGAAAAAAACAATTTTACTTGTAGGAGTGTCAAATGGAAGCTTGTAAAAACACGTGTTCAAAAATATATACTAATCAAAAAATTTTGATAAAATTCTAGAATATTCCCCACAGAGTGTAGATTGAACAAGAATTATCACGAGTATATAATAATATATCCGATATATGAAAAAAACAAAAATTTCAATTTAATCAGTTTTCAGTAAAGATTGGAAAAAAAACTTTATTGAAAACTCATTTGGGGTGTGTTTTGTGAAGTCAATGATCATTTTAGACCACCATAACAATTTTTTTTTTTTAAAAGCAATCAACGTACGGACCACTAATTGCGCAAGTAGACTTGCATTTGACCGGTTATTTGACATTGTAATGCTGTTTGAAGCAACAACCTTCTTAATGATTAAAAATAAATCAAACTGGTAGCGATATTACTTGGATAAAAAATAGAATAAACAAAATATTTCTAAAACCAAAACTTCGTTTATTTATTTTTATTAAAGATTAATAACATTTTCCGTACGGAACACTTATAAGATGACTTCGGTGTCTGTCTGTTACACCCGATTTTCTCCGAAACTATTCGTCATAGAAAGTTGAAATTTGATAATAATATAGGAATTGATGGCCTCATCAGAGCCGTGCAGTTTTGAAAGTTAAATTTTGACTTAAGGGGTTAGTTCTGGGGGGTGAAATCAGAAGTAAAAAAAAATTTTTTTTACTAGGTCAACGAGTGTGATGTCAAATGAAAGCTTGTGAAAAAGAGTAATATATATATATATATATATATATATATATATATATATATATATATATATATATATATATATATATATATATATATCTATATAATGTAATACTTGGGCTCACTTTTCTTTGTATTATTTTTAAAAAGTCACGAAAAATCGCTGTCCCCCACCTTATCTCGAAAAGTACTGATCAAAAAATTTTGAGCAAATTCTGGAATATTCTCCACGGGGTGTAGATTGAACGAAAATTATCACGAGTGAATTACCTATAATAATTTATTTGGTATATAAAAAAAAACATAAATTTCAAGGTCATCAGTATTCAGTAAAGATTGGAAACTTTGTTGAAAGCTCCTTTGGGGTGTGTTTTGTGAAGTCACTGATCCTTTTATACCACCGTAACATTTTTTTTTTGATTTTAAAAGCAATCATCGTACGGAACGCTATTTGTGCAAGTTCAACTTGCACTTAACCGGTTTTTTTTTATATATATATATATATATATATATATAATATTTTCGGGTACGAAATTAATTAAGTAAATATTTTTATTGTATATTTTTAAATTGCTAAAAATGGGAAAATCGATTATTTTTACTTTTGTCGGTTTTAAAGAGGTTGAGGTGAGATAGCCCCAACCAAAAGTTTTTAATGTCTTTATTTAGAAATCCTTTGTATTAAATAATTAAAAAAATTTATAAGACTAACGATGGTTATTATTATATATATATATATATATATATATATATATATATATATATATATATATATATATATATATATATATATATATTCATTATCGATAGATTTTAAGACTTATGTATTGTTTATTTAATTTTATCAAATAATTTAACATGAATAGATTAACTTTTAGATGTTATAGAAAAAGATGGAAAATAAAAATTAATTATATTTTATTATTTTTAAAAAATTATCAAAGCAAATAATATGAAAAAAAATAAAAGAATTAAAAAAAAAATTTTAATAGTTAAAAAAGTAGGTCATTAATAAAAAATGATAATTTAAAATTCCGGTGTCTCGAAGCGGCAACGCGGTAATGTAATTTACTGTTGGCTCTACTGATATGTTTATATATAGATATATTGACTTTTGTGGTTATTGTGATCAGCTGTTGTAAAAAAGTGGATGATAATAAAAAATCAACAAATATTGATAAGAATATTTAAAAAAAGCGAAAACGCGTTACTGAGGCTGTATAAATCAAATATTAAACCAACAAAGTGTTGGTAAACGGAACAGAAAATCAAGTAAGTCTCCTACCTCTATAACATTGGTCGTCGAATTGTTGACATGCGATCACTTGAAGAAAACTTAAAATATTCTTCATGTAATGAAACACTTTCATTACGTTATATTACTAAAGAAAAACGCTGTGGTCTAGCATCACTACTAACTATAAAGTGTGATAAATGTCTAACGTACAACACAGTGTCAACAGACAGTACACATATATCGAAGGACAATAAGGAACATTATAATGTTAACACTGAAGCTGTACTAGGTAATTATAAGTTAAACAAGTAAATTAAATAATTAAAACAAATGCTTTAAATTATTTATTTTTATTTTATTTATACAAGCTAATACCCATTGCAAACCTATTATTAGTTAAACTTAATATTATTTTCTTGCACCATATGTTTTAATTATATAAACTTGTACTTTACAATTTAAAATATTTAAATTTTCCGCTATTACTACTAAATGCAACGTTGCCGCTATTTCAGAGATAAAAGGTAAATCACTCACAAGTACCTCCATTAATTGTTATTTTTCATAAAGTTAAAGCTTCCTAATTATATTTGAAAATTTTTTAAAATAATCGCGAAATTTCAATGTCTAACATAAGTAAATTTCCCATTGATGGCATTTTTTTTCATTTGTTATAACAAAAAATGTATCATTTTTATATCAAATTGACGCCTTCTCCATAAGACTATATGTATGGTTAATTTTGATCTTTATTTAAATCGGTTTCCCAAAGATCTTAAATTTTTCGTAGAAAATTTCTAAACTAATAAATCTATCGAAATAAATCTATATAAAATAGTTTTCATATTTTACGTTTAACGCCTCAACCTCCTTAAGGTTTTCATTCATCTAGTAACTTTAAAGAAATTTTCTAATCTATGGCTATATTGAAATTTAAAATCTACCCTTAAATACTAAATTGTGTCTTAATAGCAAAACCCCTATTATTATATCTGCTTTTCAATTTAATTGGCATCTTGCCACACAAGCACAATGGGATCAAAAATTTAAAAATATGTCTCAAGAGATATTAGTATTCAACAAACCTCAGCACAATCTGATGTAAAACCGACAAAACTTTTAGTTCATGAGCAAAGCCCACTGATAGAAAAAGAAATATACTGTACCGCAGCCAGAGGCAAATAAGGGATTAAAAGCTCCATTAAGGGTTTAGTGGTAATTGTAATATAAAAATAAATATTCAACTAGAACACTACTAACCGCGATATAGGGTTGGACTTTACCCCTTCTTCCCAATTTTACATGTTCTTAAAGGATCTTATTGTAGTTTACCTCAAAATGAACCAACCATAGTTCTATGTGATTTTAATTCCGAATAGGAAATGTATGAATAATGAATAATTCAAAGATTCAATACGACAGAACATCACGATAATGATGAATTAATGCTCAGTCCCTATCCCGTTAACAAACCCAGAATAAACAACACATTTTTTTTACCATAAACCTCAACAAAATACACTCTCAGTAATATTTAAGGGCAATGATCAACAATGCATTACATTGTAACTAACCTAACCCCCTACAACTAGTACTAGTCGCAAAAATAAATTCTGCTAACAATAAAACTTACCAAACCTATACAAAAAATTAACGTTGAGTCGCTATAGGATGTATCTATAAAACAGTTATATTAAGAACGATTAAAAGAAAAAATACACGAAAAGCCGATGAAAAAGAAGATATCAATATAAACTGAAAAACTGGAAATGGATATTAAGGAAGCACCAGTTGACGCACTAGGGCTACGTAATATAAAACCAGACAAGACCATAGATGGAACAAAACATAAAAGTTGAAAATCTAAGAACATTGCAAAAAGAATCATCATAAAAGAATTATAAAAAAGTCCTCAACGCTACTACACCATGAATTAGACAAATGAAGACTGGGAGAGCACTAGGAGAATTTCAAATAAAGAATGGAAAAATACATATGGCGTTTTAATTAGGAGTTATTGAAAAAAAGCTAATGAACTACGTAGCAAAATTTTTAAATATATATTTCTTGTTTAAATATTTATTTTTTCTTTAAGGAGATTGAAGCCTTAGTCATCATCATCATCAGCTTACACTGTCCACTGATGGACGAAAGCCTTCTTTAAGTGATGCCACTCTTTTCTGTTCTGGGCCGCTTGTACCCAATTTCCAGCCACTCTCTTCAAATCATCAGTCCACCGGCTTGGTGGTCTACCTCTACTCCGATAGGCTTCGGATCTTGGTCGCCACTCTATAATTCTCTTTGTCCATCGCCCATCCTTAAACCTAGTAACATGCCCAGCCCAGTTCCATTTAAGATGTAGAATGAATTTGACTGCGTCTTGCACCCCCGTTGTCTTCCTAATAATGTGTTTAGGGATGTGATCTCTAAGAGTAACGCCTAGCATTGACCTTTCCATCTTTCGTTGCATGACACATATTTTATTGATGTTTTTTTCGCCATTGTAAGAGTATCTTTTAAACATATAGGAAGGTTGATTTGAATACATAGGCCAGTTTGCCATATTCAGCCCAGGAGAGACCTATTCCATGTCGAAGGTTTTTATATTGGTACACTTGCTCTTTCGCTACGTTATTCAGTTTTATAGTGTCGCTTAATACAAAATCTGTCATTAACTGGCTCTTGGATAGATTGATTTTTAGACCAACCTTTCCTGAAGCATATATATCATGATCTGTGCTTCTTGTATTTTGTCTGTTATTAAGACATTGTCGTCGGCGAAACAGAGGTGATTCAACTTTTCTTCGTTAATCTGAAGTCTCATTCTGTCCCAGTTTATTGACTTTTTTCTAGAAGTGTTACGAAAAGCTTGGGTGAGAGCGTATCACCCTGCCGCACTCCTCTTTCGATTAGAAATTTGCTGGTAGATTGATTAGTTTGTGTTTTAACATGAGCGGTGGCATTTTTATATATATATATATATATATATATATATATATATATATATATATATATATATATATATATATATATATGTATATTTAATTACACTGGAATATCGATGATCAATACGACACTCAGCAACCGCTTCCAAAAGTCTCTGCTGATTTACAGAATCAAAAGGCCTTTTCGAAGTCCACAAATATGAGTAGAAGAGGCTTTTTATATTCTATACACTTTTTAATGAGGATTTTAATTGTAAGCAAATGGTCGTTTATTCCCTACTCCGAGTGGAAACCTGCCCGTACTTTTGAAAGGGAAAACTCGAATTTATTTGCTAGACGTTTAGTAATTATTTTCGTGAATAACTTGTATACATGGCTTAGGAAGCTAATGGGTCGATAGTTTGTAAGGTCTGAAGTATCTCCTTTTTTATGCATGATGACAATAGTTGCATTATTCCATTGCGATAGAGTTATTCTTTCCAGGAGGCCTTAGTACGAACCTGATATTTTAGAATTGGTGTACGCTTACCTTCTGGTAAATATACGGCTTACTTATTATGAAAAGAGATTTTGAATTTTTCAATCTATGTGGAATTCGATGGTTCACATGTTAAAATAATCCTTTAAATAAACGAAACCAACTAATATTTCCATTACAAGCTAAGCTAAAGAACGAAATAGTTTCATGCTAGATTCCGAAGAAGTCAGTTCTCGAAACAAGCTCTGAAAAAGCCAGCAGGATGAGCGGCAAAACATCAGAATAACTTTTTCAATGGACACAGGGGAAATCCAGAAGACTTGTACTTATAAATAATAGCCTTAAATTAAAAGGTCTGTTACCATACATATACACAGTGAGACTAAAAGCAAAGCTGCTCCAATATATTCGCCCACCACTAATAAGCACCAATTAGATAGACAAAGAAACGTGAGTAAAATATTTGATAGAACTGTTTAAAAAGGAGGCGAAAAAGACAGAAGGAAGAATGCAAGGAATAGTAATAAACAATGATTTTTTTGATATATAAAAAAGAAGTAGAAATAGCTTGTTACAAACTTAAACATGAAAAAGCTGATACCAAGATGGTATTACTAATGCGCTGTTCAATTACGATGGAGAAAAACTAAAACTAACTCAAGAAATAACAAAATCTTAAACTAATAAAAAATATTATAACAAACACATTCAACGATTGCGTTGGATTGACAGAAGAACAGCATGGTTTTAGTTCAGGAGGTGTTGCCTCCCAAGTTATCGAAAAATTGATATTACATAAAATAAATAGTAAACTTGCAGAAAAAAATACCGGTAGAAAGATGAATTTGCCAAGGCGACTCCTTGAACTCTCTACTTTTCAACATAATAGTGATGAAAAAATTTGACAAGTTCGTAAACTAATGAATTAGAGAATGGGAAATAAAGGGACAAAATTAGTATGATTTGTGGACGAAGGTCACGTGGTAATGGTAGAGAACGACGACGATCTTCAGAGGTTATTTTATCAATTTAACGAAACATCAAAAAAATGATTTGACCATATCGGCAGCAAAAACAAAGTAAACAACATCTAAAAAGCCGCCAATATCTAAAATTGTCGATGATAAAAAATTATTCAACAAGAAATAACATTTAAATATCTTGAAAAAGTTGTATCAAGTTTGGTAATGTCGATAAAAAGCGAGAAAACTAAACATGATTATCAACACAACCAAGACAAAATGTATAGTAGCTTCAGAAGAATTATTAAGATGCAAACTGGAGATCCAAGGAAGTATTATTGAACAGGTTAATAATATTAAATACCTGAGAACAATGATAACAACCAACGGAGACTTAAACAGGGAAGTAAAACAACAGTATATGAAGGCATCACTAATAGCAGGTGTTTGACGGATATAGTATGGAAAAATAAATACCTCACATTAGAAAGTAAAATAAGAATATATAAGATAACAGTGGAACCGATCCTCACATATGCTATAGAAACAAGAGCTGATAGATGTAAAACAGCACAAATGATGAGGACAAAAGAAATGAAGGTGATTAGGGACATACATGGAAAAACTATCCCCATGAGAATCCGCAACAAAGATCTACAAGAACTAAGTAAGGTCCAAGAAATATCTAAATGGACCAGAACTAGAAAAAAACAATGAAATAAACACGTAGATCGGATGGACGACAGTGGAGTGGTAAAAAGGGCCAAACTCATTAAACCCTGCGGTAGGAGAACTTTCTGGCAGACCTCCGAAAAGGTGGAAGGAATGCTGGACGTCTACATAGGAAGAGGCCTAATGGGGATAAAACAGGCAGTATGCCTACTTTTATGACACACCATATAAGAAAGAAGAAGATAAAAACTGAGAAATCAAGTCGTATGCTTAAACGGTGTAATATAGTGAAACAGACGAAACAAATATCTACTCTCAAATTGTGCATATCTTTAGTTAATAAAAATGTCCGATATTTACAAACACAACGAAAACATTTTCTTTTGAATTATCTACAGATTACGATTACAAAAACGGCGAAGCTGCACGCTAGCGATGAACCACTTAAAATGGAATGATTAAACTCTAATTATTGTGTTACGTGTTATTTATCATTTTGTGACAGCTTCTTTTTGCTGAAACTTGTCTATGCGAAACACCAGCTCATACTTGGGAGGGAGGGGATTCCAGTTATTAAATAATGCTGAATACGCTTTTCTTTTTTTACTTAGGGACCACCCATTTTATATATAATAGCTGTACGGGCCTAGCCGTTCTTTCATAAACACGTAATTGAACTCCTTTCTGAAAAGATAACATTTATCTTGACAAATATTTTTAAAAAATGCTTAGGTTTGCTTGGTAAAAGTTATTCCCCAAATGAACGTTCTAACACCTTCCCCCAAGAAATATATTGCTTTCATTACCTAATGTATGAGCTTATAAACTAGCTAATAATAAAATCACGTGATTCATACAAAATCAGAAATAGAATAATTTAATTAAAGAAAAATTAACTTTATTGTTTTCATAAATTAGAAAATATTCAGATGAACAGAAAAAAAAACTGGCCCTTGTATGTTTTGGTGGAACTGCCCTTCTAAACTCAACATCTCTTCTACAATAGACTGTTTCCTCCAATATTTACATATGTACAACTCTCTCTGGAACGTTAGCATGTGAAGTAAGGCTTGCTAAATAGGTAGCACCAAATTAGGAAAAAAACTAGTACCAAGTTGAGCAGAACTGATAGATAAAATAACTAGTAATAAAACCAGAAAAAACTAACGGAATAAACTTGGCCAAGGCAGAAAAAGGAAACGAAAAAACTAATTGAAAAGGGAAAGAAAAACATTGTACCACGTATAACAATTCCAGAGTGAGCCGAAAAGAAGAGAGGAAAGTCAAAAAGAAAAACTGGAACTTACCCAATGGTGAGTTTTCCACCCAAAACTACAGAAAGAAATTGTTTTAAAAGCGACGTCAAAAAAGGAGATAGACAAAATATAACACTATCGCTCAGCTCCGATTCTTGAAAACTGACTGGCGGAGCAGTCGGCCTAGCGAATCCCGTCGTGTCAACCTTGTCCAAACACGTTTATGATGGTATGTCCTATAGTATAGTATAGTATAGCGAAGTCCGTAGAACTGGAGAGAACCAAATCATATTGAACTCCAGAAACTGTCTGTATTATGCAGGTGAAGAAACTTTGATTAGAGGAGTTGACTTCTTGGTAAATAAGAAATATGTTATCCAAATTACTGAAATCAAGAGTATTAGTCCGAGAGTCATATCCAGAGATAATCCAACTACATCAAAGATACTCTCTAAAAATTGTGCGGGCCTATGCACCCACGAGCATCCACTCAGAGAATAAAATAGAAACATACTACGAAGAAATTTCCACTGCTCTACAAGATGGAAAAACGCATTTTACGATGTTGATGGGTGATTTCAGTGCCAAAATTGGAAGCAGAGAGGACGAAGAGGAAACTGCAATAGATTTTCTACGTCAAAATAATTTATATGTAATGAACACCTTCTTCGAAAAGAACAAAAACAGAAAATAGACATGGTCTAGCCCAGATGGTAAAACAAAAAATGCTGTAGATTTTATAATCCGTAACAGAAAAGACATTATCCAAAACGTAATTGTCCTAAATAGATGTTCAGTTGGGAGTGATCATCGTATTGTTAGAGCAAAAGTGTTTATTAACATTAAACATGAAAGAAACAACATGATTCTTAAAAGGAACCATAAGAAATGGAAAACCCCGGAGGATGTGGATTCCTATAGAAGGGAGATCGCAAGCTCCTTGGAACACAATGAAGATGAAGGAGTTGATAACATATTTGAAAACATCAAAAATAGTATAGAAAATGTCATTAACAAAACTTGCCCAAAACAACAAAAAGAACAGGAATTAAATCAAACAGTAAAACAGCTAATGAAGCAAAGAAGAGAAATTGTAGATAAGACTACAGATAAAGGAGAGTTATCGAGGGAAATTAGAAAAGAAAAAAAGATTAAAAAATGCAGAGGAAATTAAAAACGTTGTAGAACAAAATAAAGAGAGGAAGAGCACAATGGGAAGGAAAGGCATATACAAGATTAAGGATATGCATGGTAATGTAATAACAAACAAAAGAGATAATTTACAGATCATGGAATTATATACCTTACAAGATAAGAGAACAGAAATCAATATACCAAAAGTATTATTTGATTCGGCATGTTGTATCTATTCTATAGAAGAAATCATATCAGCCTTGAAGGACATCAAAAATAACAAGGCTCCGGGCAAAGTCAATATTGTAGTAGAGGCAATTAAATAAGGAGGACAACAAATTATCAAATAACTTAAAATGTTATTCAATAATGCTTCCTTGAAAAAAAAACTCCATCGCAATAGAATAATGCAACTATTGTCATCATGTATAAAAAAGGAGATACTGCAAACCTTGCAAACTATCGACCCATTAGCCCCCTGAGCCATGTATACAAGTTATTTACGAAAATACCAAACGTCTAGTAAATAAATTCGAGTTTTTCCTTTCAAAAGAACAGGCAGGTTTTCGATTGGGGTATGGAATAAACGACCATCTGCGTACAGTTAAAATCCTCATTGAAAAATGTATAGAATATAATAAGCCTCTTGTGCTCATATTTGTGGACTTCGAAAAGCTTTTGATTCTGTAAATCAGCAGGGACTTTTGGAAGGACTTGCTGACTGTCGTATTGATCATCGATATGCCAATATAATTAAATACTTATATGAAAATGCCACCGCTCATATTAAAACACAAACTAATCAATCCACCGGCAAATTTCGAATCGAAAGAGGTGTGCGGCGGGGTGAAACGCTCTCAGCCAAGCTTTTCGTAACACTTCTAGAAAGTATTCTAAAATCAATAAACTGGGAAAGAATGGGACTTAACATTGACAGTGAAAAGTTAAATCACCTCTGTTTCGCCGGCTACAGTGTCCTAAAAACAGACAAGATACAAGAAGCACAAACTATGCTACACATGCTTCAGGAAGCTTCAGAAAAGGTTGGTCTAAAAATCAATCTATTCAAAACCCAGTTTATGACCAATCTTGTATTAAGCGATGCTATAAAATTGAATAACATAGAAATAGAGCAAGTGCACCAATATAAATACCTGGAACATGAAATCAGCACAGGACGAGTTAACCAAACACACAAAATTCTTCGGCGAATAGGTCTCTCCTAGGCTGCATTTGGCAAAATGGCCTATATATTCAAATCTAACCTTTCTATGTGATTAAAAAGAAAAATATTTGACAGATACATAGTCCCCGTTCTGACGTACGGAGCCGGTACTCTCACAATGACGAAGAAAAACATCAATAAAATATGTGTTATGTAACGAAAGATGGAGAGGTCAATGTTAGGCGTTCTTCTTAGAGATCACATCCCAAATTACAGTATCAGGAAGAGAACGGGGGTATAAGACGCAGTCAAATTCATTCTACATCTTAAGTGGAACTGGGCTGGGAATGTTCCTAGGTCTAAGGATGGACGGTCGAAAAAGAGAATCATAGAGTGGCGACCAAGATTCGAAGCCTATCGGAGTAAAGCTAGACCACCAAGTCGGAGGACTGATGATTTGAAAAGAGTGGCTGGAAATTGAGTAGAAACGGCCCAGAACAGAAAAAAGTGTTAAGGCTTGAGGGAGGCTTTCGTCCAGCAGTGGACAGTATAAGCTGATGATGATGAAGATGACCTTGTAGTAAACTACAAAAAGGAAATAGTACGCCCTATTAAGTAATATAGAAAATAAAAGGAAATTCTAAAGGAAAATATATTCAAGATAGTACAGTGAGGAATCTGATCAAATGTGAGGTGGTCATGCTATTGCCAAATGTCTATCCTATTCTGGTAAAACCCTATAGAGCGATTTAAAATAATCATACAATAAAAAATAAACTCTACAATTTATATGAATTATAAAATAAGTAAAAAGATCCTAAATTTTGTAACAAGAAAAGCCTAAAAGTATTTTATTTTCATGTTTAAATTTAGCTACACATGGATTTCACAGAAAGATATTTTCAAATTACGAGGATATTAGGAGAGAACACGAAAATCAATTTGTTTTCCTTCGAGTTTTCGTAAGTTTTCTTATGGTTTAAAGCGTTAAGTTGTGACTATAATGTATGTTGTAATTTGATGTAAAAGCACTGTTGTAAATTACATAAAAAGATTAAACATATTTTAGTATATTGTAAAAATAATTGTTTTCTTGTATAATAACGATTTGTTGTTTTAACAGTGATGAATGAACTAACTGGGTTATTCATGTGATACATCGTAAAGTCTTGGAAATTATTCAAGCTAGAAACAGCCTGAGAATTAACGAAACGTCATCAGCGAGGAATCTTATTGGGTTGCTTTTAGCTGCAAACGTACTAAAACCGTCAACAGTTGATCATTTAAAAATGGCATAACACAAGCGCAGTAAAATATGCACTACTAGAAATTGACATTACCACGCCGTATTGACGACTGAAAAAGCTACAATAATTATTATCATTACTTTGGCAGATTTCATTGGTAGACTGTACAAACAACTATTCATAACGAGAATACAAATAGCACGACATATAAGAATAAAATGACTTCTAAAATGCAGCGTGAGAGTGTACTAAGACAGGAACTGATGACTTTATAGAAAAAGTAATATTAAACAAACACTATATCACCAGTAATATTAAGCTAAAAAAATGTCGGAGGTATTTCAAACTACGAAAAGTATGCTGTCTGTTAATAATATTATTCAAAATATATGTCCAAATTGTCCTATAAGATTAACTTAACAGCGGCCAGGCCGTAAAAATACCAACTGGTGATTTTTTTTTTATTCTTTGGTATTTGCAAATTATCAGTGCTCATTGCAGCGAATATAAACGGTAGGAGCTATATATTACTCATGCTTGAATGGGAATGCAAAAACTGGGATGGACATTAGCTTTAAAATGACAAAATAACTAGCAAATGGAGCAAAGAAAGAAAATTTACATATTGAATGAAGAGGAATTAAGTACTGTACTTTAAATATGTAAGATCTTAGTATCTAACTAACTAAATCCCAAAACGATGTCGAACATAGAATAAACCTGACAAAGGACAAAACAATTAAATGGCCTCTGATAGAGTAAAGAGACATAAAAAACCATAAAGAAACGAATACACTAGTCTGTAGTTAAACATATAACGCTATATGATTCAGGAGTATGAGAAGTGAGTAAGTAATACTAAAAAAAAACGCAAGCATTAATGACTGATGCTATAAGACAAGGATAGCTAGCGAATATCAAGACAAGAATATATTCCAAACATTGTAGGATGAGAATGGTAGGGGTATTGTAGAAATATTGAAAACGAGACGAATAACATAGTACGGTCATTAAAGAATGGAATTCGATATCTATAGAGACAAAAACCACAATAATTAAGCAGTGAAGAAGGCAATGTCCAGCTGGCTGAAAATATCTTTCAAAATAGAAAAAAATGGCATCATTGATGTGGGAATCACCAGGTACTTTATTATTATATTGACCTAAAAATAAACTTTTCTATTTTGACACATAGCATATATGGATTGAATTATTGAGAATCTATACTTTTAAATTCGTTTCATTGCTAACATAAATTAGAGACCTGAATATTAAACCCTTCTCAAACACAAGTAAATCGATTGTATTAAATAAATCCTGTACAAATTTATATTAGGAATGTGGAATCTTTGGCACAATGACATTACTCAGTATATATCACCACTTTACCAAACTTTTTATTTTTGCACTCGACGTTCGTTTCGCTAACCATGTTAGCTTCATCAGAAGCGATGACTGGCTAAAGCTAAATTGCAAATCTACCATATTTATACTTAGCCTAACACTTGAATTACCCAGACGGAGCTAATGGCATAGGCGAGGCCATCAGTTCCGGTCAAGTCACCAGTACAGGGGACTATAAGGAATAGACCCCCTGACTTTATTTAAAATACTTTTACATTTTATAATTTCCATACGTTCAACAATCTATCAGATACATTTTTAATTAATCTTAGATTATCTAATGTTACGTACGATCGGCTTCAAGGTCATGTACGGCAATGCTAGACTTCTCTATTCTACTGTATTTTAGATGTGCTAATTGTTCTTTAAATCGTGTTTTAATTAACCTTTTATTTGCCCTACATACTTTTTGTCGCAATCATTACAACCATTTTCATAAATTCCACTTTTCTCACAATTCGAAATCTTATATTTGGGATTTCCTAAGATATTCCTCAGATTGTCTGATGACTTATAGACTAAAGTGAGGCCTACCTTATTAAATACCTTATTGAGTCCCCTGCTATATTTCGGATTATATGGTATGGAGGCATACTTGGTCTTATTTTCTTCGAGTATAAAAAAGGTGCAATTCTGAATATTTAACCTGAACTACTATTTATTAACTTGTTTACTAAGTCATCATCATAACCATTAACTCTAGTTATATTTCTTTCTTTAATTACCATTAAATTCTTTCACAGCGAAGAATTCTTTAGAATTCATTAATAAAACAAAAAATCTAATTCTTAATGAAGGTGAAATCTTAATTTCTTTTGATGTCGGTTCTTTGTTCCTAATTGTGCCAATACCACAAACTTTACAATACCTCGAAAAATTACTTAGGATGAATGACTTTGAGGACGAAATTATTCATGAATACTTAACATTATCAAAACTTTGTAGAGTTAATGGTTATGACAATGACTTAGTAAACAAGCTAATAAATAGACATAAGTTCAGGTTAAATATTCAGAATTCCACCTTTTTTACACGCGAAGAGAATAACTCCAAATATGTTTCTATACCATATAATCCGAAATATAGCAGGGGACTCAATAAGATATTTAATAAGGTAGGCCTCACCTTAGTCTATAAGTCACCAGACAATCTGAGGAATATCTTAGGAAATCCCAAAGATAACGTTCCTAATGAGAAAAGTGGAATTTATGAAATTAGTTGTAACGATTGTGACAAAAAGTATGTTGGATAAACTAATAGGTCAATTAAAACACGATTTAAAGAACATTTAGTACGCTTAAAATACAGTAGAACAGAAAAGTCTAGCATTGGCGAACGTGCCCTTGAAGCTGATCATATTGTGACTTTAGCTAATCTAAGATTAATTAAAATGTATCTGATAGGAGATTGTGAACGCATACGAGAGTATGGAAATTATAAAATATAGAAGTAGTTTAAATAAAGACAGGAGGCCTATTCCTTATAATCCCCTCTACTGGTTACTTCACCGGAACTGATGGCCTCGCCTATGCCATTAGTTCCACTTAGTAATTCAAGCGTTAGACTAAGTATAAATAGGGTAGATTTGTAATTTAGCTTTAGTCAATCATCGCTTCTGACGAAGCTAATATGGTTAGCGAGACGTACGTCGAGTGCAAAAATAAAGTTTAGTGGTGATATATATTAAGTAGTGTCATTGTGCCACATTCCCAACTTAGTTAACATGGTTAGCGAAACGCACGTCGTGTGCAAAAATAAAGTGTAGTGGTAATATATACTGAGTACTATATAAATTTGAAAAAGTTTTAAAAATAAGTGAGGGATTCATTTCTGTAATAATACAACTGTCATGTTCTGAGATAATAAATTAAATAAAGTAAATTTGTTAATTGGGATACATTGTTAAATGTTTTGAACAAATAATAGGCAAAGTGAGGGCTTGTTAAAAAAATTAATAGAAAATTCTCATCGTAATTACTAGGACGATGGAGAGGCTATATCCAAGCACACAGACCAAAGAAATAATTTTGGCAACTCTATAAACCACCAGGAACAACCTACTACATATAAATGTCTTAGACACACCGGCAAAGCATGTTTTTGTTGGTTATTACCCTCAATCCATCAGACTCTACTTCACTCTCAGTGAAGAACGATAAAAATACTGTATGAAAAATATGCCGTGTGCCGTTTCTGGAGGGGTCGTCATTAACTCCATTCGAAGTTACTTACTTCAGATATACATCCCATTTATGTCAGTCTTTTCCGGTAGGAGTGGCCTTCCACCAGCACCATACCTTTACAGTAATGTCGACTTTTTTGAGAGATTGTAAATGTCTGCTGCTCACCAACATGACATGGTATAGCCAAATATTTCTTGGAAAATAAATATCAGCGTTAAACATGAGACTATAGACACTGCAAACAGGAACTATAGAGTCGAGCTAGAGTTGTTGAATCTTGAAGTCTAAGAAAAAAAAATTTAAAATAATATATGTAAGAGTTTATCATGTGTTTACCGATGGTGTAATTTAATTGAATATTGTAATCATAAATTTCAATATTGTAGGACAAAGAAAATTATATTGTGGTAGATCATAATTTAACGTAGATGACACTAATTTAACACGCTGTAAAGATGATTGTCACTAAACACCATCACACGAAAATTTGACCTATACTTTTGCATAATAGATAACTATAAATCAACTTTTATAAATGCTAGTAATTTAAATCCTAAACGAAAATTTAGGTCTTGATATCCAAGCCGAAGATCACCCAAAATTTCATTATCTTAAATTATAACTAATAAGGCAAGCCTTCCCTTATTAGTTATGACTTCGCCTAAAACTACATTAGAGCTAGAATTCAAAGAATTTTTTTATGGTAAATCCGATTATAATACATGATTTATTAGTGATCTCACTTATTATATATATTATACTAGCCGTGCCCGCGACTCTGCTCGCGTGGACTTGATTCACTATTATCGTCACTGCTTATTCCTTATGTTACCTAACGTAATAAAATATATCCTGGCCAGAGAACATACATATTTTATAAAAAAAAAACACGTAGATCGGATAAGTTGTTCTCGTATAATAAGCATACTATGTTTTATATATATGATATAGATTAATATTATTATTATATAACCTGGCCAGAGAACATATGTATGAATTAAAAAAAAACACTGATAAGTTCTGGAGTGATAAGCGCACTAACGGACAGACAGACCGATGAGAGACGTTGCGTTCTATATATATTGTATTCTTTGTTAAATGATATTGTTCCATATTTAACGGTTTAGGCAGCGTAGTGCGTTTAACGGTTTAGGCAGCGTAGGCAGAGAGAAGGAGGGAGACGTTGCATTTTATATATATTATAGAAGATTATAGATAACCTGGCCAGCGAACAAACGTATGAATTAAAAAAAAAAAAACATGTAAATCGGATAAGTAGTTCTCAAGTCATAAGCGCACTAACGGATAGACAGACAGACAGAGAGAAGTTGCATTTTATATATATTATATTCTTTGCTACATGATATTGTTTCATATTTAATGGTTTAGGCAGGGTATTGCAAGAGAACGCGCTAGCGGCAAACTTTTTTCCGACTTGATTCACTATTATCGGCACTGCTTATTCCTTACATTCCCTAATCTAATAAAATATATCCTTTAACCTGGCCAGAGAACATATGTATGTTTTAAAAAAAAAAACACGTAAATCGGATAAGTGGTTCTCGAGTGATAAGCACGCTAACAGGCAGACAGACAAAGAGACGTTGCATTTTATATATAGTATAGATAAATTAGTTTCAGAATTATGGTTGAGGATCTTGTCCGTCACTTTTCTTCATGATTGTCAGTCCAAAACAGAAGAAATTTTAGATTAATATTTCAAATGATGTAGTGGAGAGGTATATTACAATCAATACAGTATTTAGTTTTGAAAGTTTGAACATAACAGTCAAATTTCTTACATATAAAAGGCCCTATAAAATAAGAACCTAAATTTTGTCATGACTTATTAAACTGTGCTCCGCAACTTTTGATATATAACCAGCAACGTTTCAGAAGAATTGATTTTTTTATGGGTTTAGCACACGTGCTGCAGGGAAGTCCCTAAAGTGCTACAGAAGCGACATGTGTGCGGAAAAAGCGATTCACGTTATTCTTGAATTACTGTAAATTGTATTCGGTGGGAAACACAGTCCTGGGCAAATTATTCCAAAGGGATGATGTTTTACATATAAAAGACTGCTTGAAAAGTGCTGTACCAGGAGTAACAAGCTGATTCTCATACGGATGTGAAGTATTAGCGCGACGTGTATTTCTAACACGCACCGGGAGAAATTAAGCAGGCTACATCACCTTCGAACACTTTCCATGAAAATACTTGTAGAATAGACTCAAGTCACCGACCGTTCTTCGATGTTCCAGCGAATCAAGGCCGCCGGTCAGTTCCGGGTCTCCAATCAGACGACCAGCTCTTCTCTGAATAGCATCCACAAATGCAGTCTATGTTTGGGAGCGGAGTCCTAAACATAGGAGCAGTATTCCATAGTTGGTCGAATTTGAGCTTTGTAAAGAATTAACAGCTGTTGTGGAGCTTTCTAGTTCGAAATAATATTCCCAACTTTTGAGAAGCTCTCCTTGCTATGTCTGCAACATACTCATGCTAGGACATATTTGTTTATATGTTAGAGGAATGGCGTACCCCGCCATAACTATGTCGGGTTCAGCAACGTTAACTTTTTTAAAAAAAACTGCCGCCTGGGTTTTTGTAGCGTTAAATTCCACTTGGTTACTGTCACCCCAAGATAGAATTTCTCCAGGTCTTTGTTAAGTTGAACGACTTCCAGCTGTCTGCGGATATTCGTCCGAGTAGCCGATGTCCGAGCGTTCAAAATGAATTAAGAGATAAGCGTACTGTTATCTGCAAAGCTGTAGATTGGGTTTCTGGTCTTTTCCAGCAGATCGGTAATGTAAATGAGAAAGAGAGTAAGAGACAGTATGGAGCCTTGGGGCAAGCCAGCGTTGATGGTGAAGATATTAGAAAGAAATCCGTCGACCGCCACTCGTAAAGAATGCTCACTGAGGAAACATGAGAGCCACAAACAGAACTCTTCAGACATACCACAAGAACATAGCTTAGCCAACAGCCCATTGTGCCAAACACGGTCGAATGCCTTGGATATGTCAAGAGTAACCGCTCGAGATTCTTTCAATTGCGTTGTTCCAAACATGAGTTACATAAGTCGGAAGATCTCCTGTTGATCAATGTTTACGAAAGCCATATTGGTGATCGCTAATAATGTTGAATTCTTCAAGATATTTTAGAAGATGTTGATTGATAGCCTTTTCCATGACTTTCGATATTATTGAAAGCAGGGCGATTGGTCGGTAGTTATTTGGCAAGGTCTTCTTGCCTTTTTTAGGTATCGGCTGAACTGTGGCACATTTCCAGCAGGAAGGAAATATTCCCTTTGTGTAGGAAAGGTTGAATGGTCTACAGAAAACTGGTATCAATTCCCTCGCACACGTATTCCGTCAGGGCCAGAAGCTTTTTTGGTGTCTAGCTTCATTAAAATACGTTTTATGATACTCTGTCTGAAGACAACATCGGGCATCCTTAACTGCACTATGGGACTAGTAGGTGGAAATCGACAATAGAATGTGAAGCAAAGCGTTCAACCAACAAGTTCGCTTTTTCAACAGGTGTCGTTTCAATAGAATTATCTGGCCGTGTGAGTGGTAGTATAGTGGATTTGGTGAAATTTTGGCTAACTGGCTTAGCGACGGAACAAAAGGTCATGGAATTGTTGGGACAAGCGAGAAATTTATTTCTAATTCGCTGATTGTGGGCCTCCTTAGTTTCGTCGATAATTTCTTTGCATCTGTTCCGGGCACGAACAAAGGTGTTACGATTTATGGTGTTTGGATTTTCACGCCATCGTCGGTAGGCAAGATGTTTAGAAACAACAGCTTCTTTGTATTTTCGGTCAAACCAAGGCTTGCCGTTGGAAGGGCATTTCTTCGAAAAAGGAATGTAAGCTTCCATACCATACAAAATAACATCGGAAACCTCCCTGGCGCAGTCAGATGGGTCGTCAGAACAAAAACAAACGTCTAACCAAGGAAAAGTTCGAAAGAATTCCATAAGATCTTCCCATTTAGCAGATCTGTAATGCGAAATCTTGCGCGGCTTAGGCGCCTCTCTATAACTGATAGATAGAAAATTCTTTTCATATTCAGTAGGACGATGGAGAGGCTATATCCAAGCATACAGACCAAAGATATAATTTTGGCAACTCTATGAACCACGAGGAATAACCTGTTACATATAAATGTCTTGGGCACACCGGTAAAGCATGTTTTTTTTTGGTGATTACCCTCAATCCATCAGACTCTACTTCACTCTCACTAGAGAACGGTAAAGATACTGTATGAAAAATATGTCGTTTACAGTTTCTGGAGGGGTCGTCATTAACTCCATAGCCAAATACTTACTTCAGATATATATCCCATTCATGTACGTCAGTCTTTTCCAGTCGGAGTGACCTTCCACCAACACTATACTTTTACAGTAATGTCGACTCCTTTGAGAGTTTGCAAATGTCTGCTGCGCACCAACATGACATGGTATACGACCTAGCCAATTATTGCTTGGTAAATAAAAGTCAGCGCTAAACATGAAACTATAGACACTGTAAACAGGAACTATATCATCGAGCTAGAGTTGTTAAATCTTGAAGTCTAAGAAAAAAAAATGATAACACAGCCCCACAAAAAAAAAAGTGGGGTATACTTTTGATGCGATATATCAGATCCGTAGTATTTTTGCCCGCTGATCACGAATCTGACGTCAGAATATCGCCATCACATCTCAATTTTTTTCTAACCTCAAAAAATAGGTAAAAATTAGTAAAAATTAAGAAAAATATACTCCTAAAAAATTGATTCAAGCTTTTTCATGAATCCAAAGATGTATTAATATGTATTCGGACACGCTAAGCTAATATTCATCGGTTGGATTAAGCCATAAAGTTCTGTTTTCTTTCTAACCTCAATAAATCAGACAGATATAGTGCTTCTCGAATGCAAAAACGAATTCAAATTAAAATTCAACCGATTCTTACCAAATTTGGTACACGGGGGTTTTTTGGGTTGCTGATCATGAATCTGAGGTCGGATTTGCAAAATTCAAAATGGCGGATCCAAGATGGCGGACAAAATTTTTGAAAACCAACCGATTCCTACCAAATTTGGTATACAGTTGGTGAATCCTCAAACCTGATACTCTTAAACCCTAAACCCTAAAACCTTAGACTCCCACACCCTGTAACCTCAAAAAATAGACCTCAATAACCCTGTAACTTTAAAAATGAGACCCAATAAACTCAAAACCAGGACTTTTAAACCATATACTCTCAAATAGTAGACCCTTAAGCCTTGCGAAGGTTAGACCCGCGCCTAACTTTCCTTTTTGGCTGTATCTTGTTCTTTTTTCCGCGAATGACCTATTCAAAGGCTTTCTGCCCAAACGCTTTTGAGGACTTGTTTCTCTTTTTAGCGACCAGCAATAGTCCGCTAGCATATGGTCATCCCATCGTCCTTGATACCGTTTTTCTATGATTTTCAGATCTTGGTGAAAACGTTCCCCTTGCTCCTCACTGTAGTCACCAAGATTATCTGGGAAATCATCGATGTGGGAGTCCAGGAAATGTAATTTTAGATTCATTAAGCAACCTAATGTTTGAAAATTTTTTACCATTTTCTCGACTATTTCTTTGTACATAGGACTTTTATTATTTCCCAAAAAGTTTGTTGCGACTTCTTTAAAACTAAGCCAAGCAGCTTTTTCAACTTTATTCATTTTAGTAACAAATAATGAATCTTGAAACAATTTTCTTATTTGTGGCCCGTCAAATACGCCTGCCTTAATTTTAGCTTCAGAAAATTTCGTAAATTTTTTATGCAAATATTTGAAACATGGGTCGTTTGTATCTAATGCTCTCGTGAATTGCTTCATAAGTTCAAGCTTAATGTGAAGCGGGGGAATAAGAACTTTTCCTGGATCTACCAATGGTGGAAACAATACATTATTTTCACCAGGAGTGGCCAAATTTTTTTCTTATAATGACGTTCCCTAACTCTGCTATTCCACAGACATTTATAACAGGGATAAAGTGTAAACCCTGACTGTTGGCCAAGCAATATTGTTACAATTTTCAGATCTCCACAAATTTTCCAGTTATGATTAGCATATTTTATTTTTATCAAAAGCTGCTTCATTTTTTCATATTGCTCTTCCATAACTGTGGAATGAGCAATCGGAATGGGAGCGTAAACGTTGGTATTATGCAGCAAAACTGCCTTAATGCTCCGTTTAGAAGAATCAATGAACAGTCTCCATTCTTCAGGATCGTATGAGTTATTTTGAAATTCATCCATTAGACCTTTTACATCGGTACAATATGAAAGTGACAATTCCTCGTCCATTGTGAAATATTTTCGAAATTCTTCATCTCTGTTTCTATAATAAGAAATCGTAGCTTCTGGCTTAAGTAAATGTATTTTCTTTAAAAAGGAAGCAAGATGCTCTGAACCATCTTTGGATAAGCCTAAATCTCTGACTAGTGACCGTTTTCTTGTAGCATTATACTCTACATGAGCTAAGTCACCCACACATGAAGAGCTACGATCGCTGGATGATGACGGTTGCGGGCCCGCTTTCCCACCCTGACCAACCGCCGATACTGGGTTTCCGAGTCCCTGCATCGTAATTCTCTTTCTTCTACCTGCCATGACGGCATCTAAGCCGTTATCCAGGGACTCTGCCGGCTAGTGGAGTAACACCGTTGCCCACCGTCACCACGTGGAGGTGCCCTGGATGCAGGTAGAAGAATAAAAATCGACCGATGAATTTTCTCTGCCTTCAAAATGGCGCGAAAACATCTGCCATCTTGAATTTTGCAAATCCAACCTCAGATTCGTGATCAGCGACCCAAAAAATCCCCGTGTACCAAATTTGGTAAGGATCGGTTGAATTTTAATTTGAATTCGTTTTTGCATTCGAGAAGCACTATATCTGTCTGATTTATTGAGGTTAGAAAGAAAACAGAACTGTATGGCTCAATCTAACCGATGAATATTAGCTTAGCGTGTCCGAATACATATTAATACATCTTTAGATTCATGAAAAAGCTTGAATCGATTTTTTAGGAGTATATTTTTCTTAATTTTTACTAATTTTTACCTATTTTTTGAGGTTGTGATGGCGATATTCTGACGTCAGATTCGTGATCAGCGAGCAAAAATACTACGGATCTGATATATCGCATCAAAAGTATACCCCACTTTTTTTTTGTGGGGCTGTGTAATTAAAATAATTTATAAAAGAGTACATCATATACTCACCAATGCTGTAAATTAATTGAATATTGTAATCATAAATTTCAATATTGTAGAACAAGGAAAATTATATTATGGTGGATCATAATTTAACGTAGATGACACTAATTTAACACGCTGTAAAGATGATTGTCAGTAAATACCATCACACCAAAATTTGACCTATACTTATGCATAATAGATAACTATAAATCAACTTTTATAAATGCTAATCATTTAAATCCTAAACAAAAATTTAGGTCTTGATATCCAAACCGAAGATCACCGAAAATTTCATTATCTTAAATTATAACTAATAAGGAAAGCCTTCCCTTATTAGTTGTAACTTCGCCTAAAACTACATCAGAGCTAGTATTCAGAGAAATTTTTTTTATGATAAATCCGATTATAATACATGATTTATTAGTGATCTCACTTACTATATATATTATACTAGGCGTGCCCGCGGCTCTGCTCGCGTGGACTTCATTCCCTATTATCGTCACTGCTTATTCCTTATGTTATCTAACGTAATATATCCTATAACCTGGTCAGAGAAGATATTTTATAAAAAAGCACGTAAATCGGATAAGTGGTTCTTGAGTGCTAAGAGCACTAACGGACAGACAGACAGACAGATAGAGAGACATTGCGTTTTATATATATTATAGATTTTTTTTTGATAAATATTAAGTTAAGAATTAAAAAAAAAAAACTTTAATCGAATAAGTTATTCTGGAATGATAAGCACACTAACCGGCAGACAGTTGCGTTTTATATATATATATATATATATATATATATATATATATATATATATATATATATATATATATATATATATATATATATATATATATATTATATAGATTATTATTATTATATAACCTGGCCAGAGAACATATGTATGTTTTAAAAAAATACGTAAATCGGATAAGTGATTCTCGAGTAATAAGCGCACTAACGGACAGACAGACAAACAGAAAGACGTTGCGTTCTTTATATATTTTATTCTTTGTTACATGATATTGTTCCATATTTAATGATTTGGCACCGTATCGCAAGAAGGTAACGTAATAAAATATATCCTATAACCTGGCCTGGGAACATATGTATGTTTAAAAAAAAAAGCACTTAAATCGGATAAGTGGTTCTCGAGTGATAAGCGCACTAACGGACAGGCAGACAGACAGACAGAGAGAGAAAGGCGTTGCATTTGATATATGTTATAGAAGATTATAAATAACCTGACCACAGAACAAATGTATGAATTAAAAAAAAAATGTAAATTGGATAAGTGGTTCTCAAGTCATAAGTGCACTAACAGACAGACAGACAGACATTATATTCTTTGCTACATGATATTGTTCCGTATTTAATGGTTTAGGCAGTGTATTACAAGAGAATGCGCTAGTGGCAAACTTTTTTCCGACTTGATTCACTATTATCGTCACTGCTTATTCCTTATGTTACCTAACGTAATAAAATATATCCTATAACCTGGCCAGAGAACATATGTATGTTTTAAAAAAAAAAGCACGTAAATCGGATAAGTGGTTCTCGAATGATAAGCGCACTAACAGGCAGACAGACAGACAGACAAGGAGACGTTGAATTTTATATATATTATAGATAAATTAGTTTCAGAATTATGGTTCAGGATCTTGTCCGTCACTTTTCTTTATGGTTGTTAGTCCAAAACAGAAGAAATTTAAGATTAATATTTCAGATGATGTAGTTTAGGTTAGTTCAGGTTCCATATGGTATTTTGTTTTGAAAGTTTGAACATAACAGTCAAATTTCTCACATATAAAATGCCCTATAAAATATGCTCCGTAACTTTTGATATATAACCAGCAACGTTTCAGAAGAATTGATTTCTTTTTATGACTCTAGCATACGTGCTGTAGGAAAATCTCTAAAGTGCTACAGGAGCGGCATGTTCGCGGAAAAAGCAATTCACGTTGTTCTTAAATCGCTGTAAATTGTACTCGGTGAGAAAGAGATGATGTTCTCCATATAAAAGACTGCTTGAAAAGTGCTGTACGAGGAGTAAAAAGCTGAACCTCATACGGATCTGAAGTATTAGCACGACGTGTATTTCTAACATGCACCGGGAGAAATTAAGCGGGCTACAACCTTCGAACACTTCCATGAAAATACTTGTAGAATAGACGCAAGTCGCCAACCGTTCTTCGATGGTCCAACAAATCAAGGCCGCCGGTCAGTTCCGGGTCTCTAAACAGACGAACAGCCCTTCTCTGAATATCCAACAAATGCAGTATTGAGCAGTATTCCATTGTTGGCCGAATTTGAGCTCTGTAAAGAATTAACAGTTGTTGTGGGGTGTATGGCTTTCTGGTTCGAAATAATAGCTCTCCTTGCTATGCCTACAACATGTTTATGCCAGGACATATTTGCTCCCAAATTAACGCCCAACAAATTGAGTGACGATGCTAGAGGAATGAAGTTCCCCGACATAACTATGTCGGGTTCAGTTTTTGTAGCTTTAAATTCCACTTGATTACTGTCACCCCAAGATAGAATTTCTTCTAGGTCTTTGTTAAGTTGAATGACTTCCTGCTGTCTGCGGATATTCGTCTGAGTAGCCGATGTCCGAGTGTTCAAAGTGAATGAAGAAATAAGCGTACCGTCACCTGCAAAGCTGTAGATTGGATTCCCGGTCTTTTCCAGCAAATCGTTGATGTAAATGAGAAAGAGAGTAGGCGATAGTATGGAGCCTTGGGGCACATTGGCGTTAGTGAAGGTATTAGAAAGAAATCCGTCGACTGCCACTCGTAAAGAACGCTCTCCGAGAAAACATGAGAGCCACAAACACATCTTTTCAGACATACCAGAAGAGCGCAGCTTACCCAACAATCCATCGTACCAAACACGATCGGATGCCTTGGATGAATCAAGAGCAACCGCTCGAGATTCTCTAAAGTGTTCAATTGCGTTGTTCCAAACATGTGTTACATAAGTCAGAAGATCTCCTGTTGATCTATGTTTACGAAAGCCATATTGGTGGTCGCTAATAATGTGGAATCCTTCAAGATATTTTAGAAGATGCTGATTGTTAGCATTTTCCATGACCTTTGGTATTATTGAAAGCAGTGCGACTGGTCGGTAGTTATTTGGCAAGGAATTCTTGCCTTTTTTGGGTATCGACTGAACCGTGGCACATTTCCAGCAGGAAGAAAATATTCCCTTCCTGTAGGATAGGTTGAAAAGTCTACAAAAAACTGGTGTTAGTTTCCTCACGCAGTTTTTGAGAACTATGACAGGTATTCCGTCAGCGCCAGAAGCTTTTTTGGTATCTAGCTTTATTAAAATACGTTTTATGAGACGCTGTCTGAAGACAATATCGGGCATCCTTGACTGCAATGTGGGAATAGTAGGTGGTGTTTTTCCTTGGAAATCGACAGTAGAATGTGAAGCAAAGAGTTCAGCCAATAAGTTCGCTTTCTCAACAGGTGTTGTTGCAACAGAATTATCTGGCCGTGTGAGTGGTGGTATGATGGATTTGGTGAAGTTTTGACTAACTGCCTTAGCGACTGACCAAAAGGACCTGAAATTGCTGGGACAAGCGAGAAGTTTGTTTCTAATTCGTTAATTGTGTGCCTTCTTGGTTTCGTCGATAATTTCTTTGTATCTGTTCCGGGCACGAACAAAGGTGTTACGATTTACGGAGTTAGGAATTTTACGCCATTGTCGGTAGGCAAGATGTTTCGAAGCAACAGCTTCTTTACATTTTCGGTCAAACGAAGGCTTGTCGTTGGAAGAGTATTTCTTCGAAAAAGGGATGTACGCTTACATACCAGCCAAAATAACATCGGAGACCTCCTTGGCGCAGTCAGATGGGTCGTCTGATCGAAAACAAACGGCTAACCAAGGGAATGTTCGACAATATTCCATGAGATCTTCCCATTTAGCTGATTTGTAGTGCCAAATCTTGCGCGGTTTAGGCGCCTCTCTGTCACTGATTGGTAGGATACTCGATGTCGAAAGCAGTCTATGGTCGGAATAACCTAATGGCGAATTTGCGGTGACCGTGTAAATCTGGGGATTGGTGATTAAAAACAGATCAAGAAGGCTGGCGCACTTCCCTTCTCGATCAGGGATCCATGTTGGTTCGTCAATAAATTGAGTTAACCCACAACTGATTGAGAATGATTCAGCATCACGAGCTTGTCCGTGGGTAGTATTAAGCCAGTTCATGTTGGGGACATTAAAGTTGCCCAGGATGGCAATTTCGGCATTTGGATAGTTAATTTGTTAATAATCAATGGTGTCTGCAAGAGAAGCGAAAAGTATTCTAAAGTTATTATAAGTTGGAGGTCGATAGAGGATGCAGATGAACCTTGTGGTTTGTTGAGTCGTTATTTTTAACCACATAACTTCAAAGTTTCGAGGCTCCCGCGCCGACTCTCGTTGGCAAGAGAAGAGAGGTCGCTTCTGACAAGAAGACAGATTCCAAAGTCACGCCTAAATCGGAAATAGAAGGATAAAGATAGTTGACTGTGCTGGTCGATGAACTAACCTTGGTTTCACAGAGAGCGAGTACATGAGGTTTATTTGATTTCATGTCTGCGCCGCTAAACCAGCCCCCACCTGGAGATCCGAACGGGGGGCTAATTTCCCTTCAGAATTTTTTGTAGCCAGGTGCCGGAATATCGGCACAGCCACGAAACGTTCAGCAGCCTAAGCCGATGCGATGGTATCACACCGGGCGACGCCTAGTGGGATCTGGACATCTACCAACTAAGTTGTTCTTTAAGTCGCCTTTTATTATATTCTATCCCGCTCCCCCACGGGATTTTCTCAGTTCTGAGAAAACTGACGAAGTAGGGGTTCGAAAAGTTGTTGCTGTTGCCATAATTAAAATATCATTATTTATTAATTAACAAACAATATTTTTTGGTCGGGAAAGAACTAATAATGAGACTTTATTTCGTTGAATATCAGCTCTCTCAAAATGATCAGGTCAAGGTTGGGTACGCGCTTAATAGTTAAAATTTCTTACTAAATTAGGCGGTAAAAAGTTCTTATTATATTTCTCTATAATATTGAGAACCTACAGTACAATTATTACTATATTTCACCAAATGCGATTGAATATACAATTTGATCGGTTATTTATTAAGCTAAAAATGGTTTTTATTAATTTTATGTCAACCTGTAATACATTCACAATAAATATGACCGTACAGAAAATATTTCTTGCTTTTCATTCTCTCATAAATTAACATTTTATCATCACGAATTCGATAAACAGAAATTAATTAATTTTTCATTACATGAAGGTCAGTTCAGTTAGTTCTATTTTATATAAATGCGCAGGTGTATTACGTCATTATAAAATTCCACGTAAATAAGATGTTTCGAAGCCTGGGCGGAATCAACAGAGGATTTTCATTTATTAAGGCTATAGCCAACGCTTTATAAGTCTAAAAGGAGATGTTAAAAGTGCGTATTTTTATACAATTACTACAAATACTTTCGCTATCAATTTTTGGACGCAGTAGATATTATAGAAATTATTTCCTAAGACTCTAAGAAAATGTGTGTTATTGAAAAGCGCTGGAAAATATTGCATTGCACTTAGTAGCACATATATTACATTCTTACTTAAATTAATTTTTCAAGATCATGTTCTCTATACCTGCCAGTATTTTATTTCACATAACGCAACGGGGAAGACTTAGGAATATTTACAGAAGGCGCTACTACCACATGTACATGGTGGTCCAAATTGGACACTTTTAAAGGTAAACCCCTTTGTCTAAAGGAGATAGACGAAAACTAATGTCGGTGTCTGAGGCTCAATTTTTATGATAAACTCAATGATAAAAACCGCATATCGATATCTAGTACCGTTTCCGATATACAGGGTGTTTTTCAAAAATCTGCATTTTGGAAAAATGTTTGTAATTCTTTTCCTATTAAAAATTTTTGATTTCTGTAAAAACATTCTCAAAGCCCTTTTTCACGTGGATTTCAACAGTGTAAGTTACATTTTTTTTAACTAATATTTTAATAGTTATTAACGCAAAAATATATTTTTAAAATGGGATACCCTATATATTTTTCCTTATCCGAGCTTTAAATTACCATTTTTAAGAATATAGCACACTTTATATTTTTGCTTAAATCTACTTGCGCATTTTGTGAAGTAGGCTTTGGACGGGTCATATGGTTTAATTCAGTTGTTTACTCATAGTTGTCAAATTTTACTTCAGGATCAGTTATTGAATTGTCAAATAAATCGCAATGAAGTTTGAAAATTACGAAAAATGGGATATGGTAGTGTGTTTCATACAAACCCGAGAAAATTCGGAAGTGGCAAGTAATTTGTACCACGAACGGTATCCAGAGAGGCGTCAACCCGTCAAGGATATATTCGCTCGATTGCGACATAACCTAGTTAATAGTGGCCAGTTTGAAAAGAAACGACCCAAAAATTATGCATCAAACTTGGATAAGGAGTTAGAAATAATCCCAACACTTCAACCCGACAGTTAAAAGAATCCACAATTCAGGCCATATAGGACAAGAAAAGTTCATCACCTTAGAGACGGAGATTTTCAACTGCGTATGGATTTTTTGCCAATGCCAATGCCACGAAAATCCTCATTTAGTTGTGGAGCAAAGAAATCAATGCAGGGTTATAGGTCCATTTATTTACGAAGGAACACTGACCTCTCAGAGATATCTAGAAATTTTAAGGCAGCAAATAGAACCTCTTGTAGATGAACTGCCGTTAATGGACTTTAGAAATATATTTTTTCAACACGACTGGGCTCCCCCTCATAACGCTGTAGTTATCAGTAATTTTTTATAAGCCAATTTCGACAATAACTAGATAGCCAACCAAGGTCCGAACCGTTGGCCGGCAAGGTCACCAATTTAACACCCATGGACTTCTGTCTCTGGGGAAGATTGAAAGACCTAATGTTTATATTGCCTACAAACACCAGGCAAGAGTTAGAAGTCGCAGTGATACAAAGTTTTGCAGCTCTCACTCCTCTTGAACTAATCAACTCGGTAAGAAGTGTCCAGAAAAGGTGCCACCTATATGTAAATGAAACTGGTCGACATTTCGAACATCTCTTATAGAAAATTGTTTTCTTTTAGTTTGCTCTACTCGGAATAAATTGTTTTATTGTTGTTTTGTTTCATTTTCTACATAGTTTAAAGTACTATAGCATTTAGTAAATTTCATTGTAGTTATAACTCTTAGAGTTACTTCTGGGATTTTTTTTTACGATTTGACTACTATCGGTAAACAATTGATACAAAATGTGTATTTAAAACTGAAAACCTTTATATTTTGAAGTAGGTTCAAGCAAAATATAAAGTGTGCTATATTTTTAGAATGGTAGAAGTGTATCCCATTTAAAAAATATATTTTTGCGTTAATAACTATTAAAATATTAGTTGTAAAAAATGCAACTGTTGAAATCCACGTGAAAAGTGCTTTAAAAATGTATTTACAGAAATCAAAAATTTTCAATAGGAAAAGAATTACAAACATTATTCCAAAATGCAGATTTTTTAAAAATACCCTGTATATCTAAAATGGTAATGGATATCGATATGCGGTTTTCACCATTGAGTTTATCATAAAAATTGAGTCACAGATACCGACATCAGTTTTCGTCTATCTCCTTCAGATAAAGGGGCTTACCTTTAAAAGTGTCCAATTTGGATCACCCTGTATACAGGAGGCGGCTTCGATTCATCGATATTCTACCCGTCGCAGTAAAAGTAAAAATATAAGAAGAAAAGAAGCATTTGCCTATAAGTAACTAATATTTACTCATACGAATTTTTAAGAAATTTATGTATAAACAAAAAAAAAAATTTTACCTTTTTCATACCACCACAGAAATATACAAATATCGAATTTTGAGAAAATATCACAGATTATGAAATGATCATTAAAATTAAGTATTTTGATAACCTTCAAAAAGAACCATAGTTAATAATAATATCAATAATAAACTCAAAAATTAATGAAATGAATAATAATCATTGCTGTAACATGCTGAAATAATCAAGCTCAAAGAATACACAGTACGTACCTAAAAACATGAAAAAATTAAAAATACATGTAATCAAACCGGGAACTACACTTATTAGCTGGAGACACTACGAAGAATTGAAGATATTTCCATATTTTCTTCCACACATAATAGAAAACGATAAATAGACAAATCCTAGGAAACTATTAGGCAAGAGCTTATAAAAAAATAGTCGATCTTTTTTAAATAAGGAATAATTCCAATACAATATTGAAGGCAGAGCAGATCAGACCAATAAAGAGGCAAGAAAAGCCACATCATCTAGGTCTTTGTAAACATTCAATTTGAAAAAGGAATGAAAGCGTAATAGTACTTTTAAAAAATATATAAGAACTGTAGAGCATATTAACTTTTTATATATTATGTATTAATAACATATTAATACACAAATCATAAAAGAATAAACGGAAAAATATGAATGTAAACACGTATCCACATGAATATTAAATGTTCATTCCGACATCGTAAGTCAACAGCCCAAATCTTGGAGCAACCATTACGCAACTTCGGTCGTTACTAGCTTAAAAACTACATGAAGTATAGAATATTAGTAAAAACAGCAAAAATATGGAAATATATAAAAGTAAAGAAATGACCACAAGGAAATTAACAAAGTCAGTCATCGCTGCTGATGAAGCTAACATGGTTAGCGAAAGCGCGTCGAGTGCAAAAATAAAGTGTTTGGTGTAGTGGCGATATATACTGAGTAACAAATCTCCGGATTTGCGCCTAAACCGACCAGCAAGCAGCGACCCACCGATCCTGATGAAAACCTTGATATAACTGATTTAATACCTGCTGCTACCAAGAATATTTTGATAATTATCCTCTGATTGTGTCTTTGCGTACATACATTTTCCTCTTCGTTCATTATTTTAAGTCTTTTCTAACTAATGTTATTTTGCTAATATAAAGATATTATCTCATCCAAGAAGCTCTCTATATTTTCTCTCCAACTTCTCTACTAAAACACAACTAACTGAGATTTATTTACTTAGAACCATGTGTTTAAAAAGAATATCTACAACCATATTTTCTGTTCCCTTATACTCTAACTCAATTGCAATTTTTAAAAATTTGTTCCCTGAAAATTTTTGTTAATGACACCAAGCATCTCTTAATTGTTTGACTCACTAAAAAAACTATTTAGACTTTGAATAAGTAAGTTTCTAAGAAATAGTTTTAGTACATGTACTATTTCATACTCCAAATAGCTTTGATCTACGAATTGCCATGCAAATACATCGCTTTTTGACCGTCTAACTTCTTTCCTCGACCAAAACATAAATAGATTTGAATGAATTTTTGTGTCAACTAAATTATAGTATTTCAAGAAATGTCTAAGTAACTATGACTAAAATACTTTCAGAAGAGGCCGCATCGGTGGCGAGGATTGTCAGTCAACTTGACTATTATTAGACAACAAAGTATTTCTCGCAATTATGATTTGGGCATAAATGTCCTAAATTCACTTTTGAGTATTCTTCTTCTATTCACAACAATTCTTCAGCAATGTATACTATGAAACAATATCAAAATTTTAAAATGCATTTTGATACCGATTTAGGATTATTATATACGTTTGAAATATGCGTTTCATATACTATTGAAGTATAAAGAGACATCACGAGGAAATATAATCTGGTTGACACCTTATGACGTCTCCTTTATACTTCAATAGTATATGACTGTATGCTTGAGGCTGGCTTCTCCGTTTTTTCTGTTGACAACGACAATAAGACAAATATTGATTTAATATATAATTTTTATTTTCTAAAAAATTTACCAAGAAATGACAGTTTAGTACTTACCCTGACTTGTCAAAAAATGTTAAATGTTAAAAATCACAAATTATATTGAAATTTTTTATACAATATTCTTATCCACCTCAATTAATAAAATTTCTAGAGATAATATTAATAAAAATTAACATTTTAAGTAATTTAAAAAAAAGTTGTGTTGAAAAACTTTATCTAGTTTTTTGACGAGAATTCAAATGAGGTATATATATATATATAATATATATATATATATATATATATATATATATATATATATATATATATATATATATATATATATATTATATTTATATTTATATATATATATATATATATATATATATATATATATACATATATATATATATATATATATATATATATATATATATATATATATATATATATATATATATATTCTCAATTTAGTGGGGCTACAGTCTATATTTAAATATTTATGGCCTTGGGTAGTGAAACAACCTGTTGTTAGTCGAGCTTTCGAAATTACATTTATTTCTTCTTCAGGACATCTGGAAAGACAAAATTTTCTTTTTTCTTTATATTGTTAAGTGAAAAATTACTTTTTTTTATAAATACATTCATATAGTTTTGTACACTGTACTGTACACCAAAACAGAGACTCCTATTCTAAAAAATGAAAATTGGAACGTAATTTACAAAATACCTTGTTCAAATTGTAATAAGGTGTACATAGGTCAAACCTCCAGAAATTTGAAGGGTAGGATTACATCACACAAAAGTGACTGCAGACGTAATGTACAATCTTGTGCTTTAGAACTACATTCTTACTACAAACGAATTCTCTTAGAAATGGTCCATATTAACCGGGAACCCTACACCATGAATAAAAAGAGTGACACCCAGAGACTCAGTTCCATATACAGTTACATCCTCAAATTAGAATTAGAAAAATACCAATCACTAATAGATCGTCCTGCGCCAGACGAATAACACATAGACAAAATGTTTTTTCCATCCAATCATTCTACTACATTATATTATCTATTATACATATATTTTTATTTTTACGAAAACTGCAATGCATTGTTTCTTTCTATTATCCCCCGTATGCAAGCTGACACATGCGCTATTAAAATAAAAAATCTGCACACTAAACTACTATTTCTATCTTTATTCATTACACTATTCGCCATGTAAATAAGTTTTAAACTAAAAGCCTATCTCCGATCGAAACGAATCAATACCTTCGATCTTTCTCTACTATATAAAAGTTATATCGGTCTATCACACTTCACCTTTACCGCCAAAAATTGATAATTTTTTGTTAATTTACTGGTTTACGGGATTAGCAGAGAGTACCAAGGCCAGCCATTTTGGCCGTTTTATATTTTTCTGTTTTAATTATAGTGTTATGTATTTAACAATAGTATATTGGGTAATATCCCTCTGCGCAAATGATTGCTTGTTTTGTTATAGAAAAACCACTTTGGTAAGTCAATCATTTTTCTTTTTTCTCATGCCATCTTTCTTTTTTGTTCTTTTCAACTATATGAATGTATTTATAAAAAAAAAAGTAATTTTTCAGTTAACATATAAAGAAAAAAGAAAGCTCGACTAACAAAAAAGGTTGTTTCACTACCCAAGGCCATAAATATTTAAATATAGACTGCCCCACCAAATTGAGAATATATTTTTCTTAACTAGTCAGTCGCGACTACTCCTGTCGTATATATATATATATATATATATATATATATATATATATATATATATATATATATATATATATATATATATATATATATATATATATATATATATATATATATATATATATATATATATATATATATATATATATATATATATGTATGTATATATATATATATATATATATATATATATATAATGAGCTCTTTTCGCATTCAATCGTATACCGCTAATCTTTTATGTTATCATCATCCTTACGAGATGGCCCGCACAATTCCGCCTTAATATACATATTCGTTTTACTACATCTGTCACTTTTGACCTTCTTCGTATCTGGATGTTAAGAATACCATCTTCCAGTCTAATATTTAGCACTCTCCTCTCCATTGCTCTTTGGGTTATATGGTTTATATATATATATATATATATATATATATATATATATATATATATATATATGTATATGTATATATATATATATATATATATATATATATATATATATATATATATATATATATATATACATATATATGTATACCATCTTCCAGTCTAATATTTAGCGCTCTCCTCTCCATTGCTCTATATATATATATATATATATATATATATATATATATATATATATATATATACATATATACAAGGTAAGATATAACGCATACCTCGTACTTAATACTCCACCGAAGACTGACTCGCTGCAGCCATACATGCTGACAGAGTGGTTAGCAGGTTCAATGTAAAATAGCTGAAAACGGACAAACGTCCATATTTCAGCAGTCAACTCACTATTCTCTTGTTCGTCAAATCCATCCCGAGAGGCATTTTTTGCCCTGTTAGGGCTTTTCAGTCGGGCTAGGATCGACAGAAAAGCGAACAGAATTTTTTAGTACGCACAGCCAATAATGGTAAGATATAACACATACCGCGTACTGGTGCGATATGGGCCTTCGTACGTTTTCAGTTGTTTTACATTAAACCAAATATGCCTGAGGTGAACCCCTTAAAAAATCGCCCTGCCTGCGGTGAAGTGTTGACAATATTATTGGCCGTAAGTCTGATGAGCTATAATACGGCGAGAGGCGTCTCGTATATATATATATATATATATATATATATATATATATATATATATATATATATATATATATATATATATATATATATAATATATATATATATATATATATATATATATATATATATATATGTAATATATATACATACATATATATACATATATATATATATATATATATATATATATATATATATATATATATATATATATAGATAATAGAGAAGTGTTCTTAAACAAAACCGCTAAAGGCATAACATATATTAAATGAATTGCGAACGGAAAGCCTTTTCTATTACACTTTAAGGACCTCCAAGATCTTGTATTTATATAGCGAGTTATAATATTAATGGAATTTGTGAATGCTTCGGAATATTGGCTATCCCAAAATTGCTGTGCAACTAGGTCAATTTGTAAAATGAGATATATATTACTTATAGATAATTTATTTGTTTATTTTTAAAAAATTCTAGCAATCAAAAAAAACAGAATATAACAAAATTGTATCCTAATCCTTTTCTTGTGAAACCGAATAGGTTTTAAGAAAAAGATTTAAGCAAAAGATGTAGAGAAATACGCTTACAATTAAGTGGTATCGATTTTTTTGCAGCTAACATAGTTGCGAAGAACCAGATTTAGAAATATCCTTTAAATGTTATCCTACTTATTTATATTTGCTTTTGGTAATTATGTTCTAAAGGGCCGTTGAGTATAACAAAGACATGCTAAGAAAACTTATTCTGGTTGAAACCTTCAATCTCTCGTTAAATTGTATATAAACATATTTTTCTTTTTAACTAACATATATATGTATAATATAGTACTGAGTGTTAACGTAAAATCCACCCTTAAGCAAAATTACTCAATAATGAGAGAATTAGTTAGTCTGCCGACCCAGGCGTGAGCATGAAACATAATATTAAATGAATTACGGACGGAAAGCCTTTGCTTGTATAATTTAAGAACCGTCAAGATATAGCATTTTTTTTAAAAATCTGATTAAATAGCGATTTATATTATATTAATTCTCTTGGAATCGCTCTCCGGAATAATCTAAATATTATGCAATTGTGCTAATATATAAAATGACAGATATATTACTTATGGATAATTTATTGGCTGATTTAATAATTTTAAAAATTTTCAGTACTCAAAAGTATATATAGAGTATGACAAAAATATACTCTACAACTTGTATTGTAAAACCGAAAAGATATTAAGCAAAAAATTTATGTAAGCACTATACATAGCTGCTACGAAACAGATTTTAAAATTATCATTTAACGCGTAGACTGAAAAGTTTTTGGTCTAGCTACTTAGAACACATTTTTTTACAAAATTCGACTTTGTTCATCAATATAGTCTCCTTCAAGAGCGATACAATCAGTCCAACGCTTTTTTAACATTTCTATACCTTTCTTGTAGTAGGATTTGTCTTTGCCTTCAAAATAGGCCTCAGTTTTGGCGATAAGTTCTTCATTGGACCCAAATCTCTTTCCCGCAAGCATTTTTTTGAAGTCTGCGAATAGATAATAATCGCTGGGGACCAAATCTGGAGAATACGGTGGATGACAAAGCAGTTCGAACTTCCATTCATGCAATTTTGCCATTGTAACCATTGTCTTGTGACACGGTGCATTATCTTGTTGAAAGAGCACCTTTTTCTTGTTCATTTGGGGCTGTTTCTTCGCGATTTCTGCCTTCAAATGCACCAATAAGTTTATATAATACTCGTTATTGATAGTTTTTTCGCTTTTCAGCATAGTCGATGAAAATTATTGCATGCGGATCCCAAAACCTTCCCAGTCCACTGTGTCTTTGGTCGCTTCGGGCGGCTTTCACTGGCTGCTGTCCCTTCAGCTGACTGCCGATTTGATTTCCGTGTATAGTGGTAGGTCCATGTTTCATCCATTGTCACATATCACATCCTTTTTATTGCGCTTAAATAGGTCCAAACAGCGCTCAGAATCATCAACACGTTGTTGTGTTTGGTCCACTGTGAGCAAACGCGGTACCCATATCGAACAGAGCATTCTCATGTCCAAATGTTCATACAAAATGTGACCAACACGTTCTTTTGATATCTTTAGGGTGTCAGCTATCTCAAGCAGTTTCACTTTACGGTCATCTAAAACAGTTTTGTGGCTTTTTTATGTTTTCTGGTGTAACCACCTCATTTGGGCGTCCAGAGCGTCCAGCATCATTTGTATCTGTACGACCGCGTTTAAATTCAGCATACCAGTAAATGATGAGTGATTTTCCAGGAGTAGAGTCCCTGTAACACTTATCAGGCCATTGCTCTGCTCGAACGGTATTTTTTTCCCATCAAAAAACAGTGTTTATCCAACACACGAAATTCGATTTTTCTATTGTTTTGAAAATATCAAAAATAATGTCACTAAAACTACTGTAACTTGTAAACTAATCCACGAAATATCATGAAATTTTGACACGTATCATTTGAAGCTTGATACTTTCTAAAAATCGTATGGATTTTCTGAAAAGAGCGACATCTATGTGTCAGACCCAAAACTTTTCACCCTACGTGCTGTTATTGTATTATGGCTACGGTACATTTACGCAGTATATAAAGTATAAAGTACACATCATAAGGAAACACATTCTGGATAAAACCTTCAACATTTCAATAAAGTGTATGTTCGGTTTTACAGGCAACTCCACCAGGCACCGAGTACAATTTACAGCGATTCCAGAACAACGTGAATCGCTTTTTCCGCACACGTGTCGCTCCTGTAGCGAATTAGGGACTTCCCTGCAGTACGTATGCTAGACCCATAAAAAAAAACTCAGTCGCCCTACTAAATTGCTGGACTTAGCAGTCATCGCCCCAAGCATTTGGTGTATCCGCCATAGCCGCGCCGCGCGCTGTCTGGAAACTTGTGACTACAGCAATGGCTTTAAATGGCCGATGACTTAAAGCGACGGCGCGTCTCCATTTAGTGGCATGACAGAGTGATATGTCTGAAATCACCCTATATAAATATTTTCTTTAAAACTAATATATATATATATATATATATATATATATATATATATATATATATATATATATATATATATATATATATAACATATATATATATATATATATATATATATATATATATATATATATATATATATATATATATATATATATATATATATATATATATATATATATATATATATATATATATATATATATATATATATATATATATATATATATATATATATATATATATATATATATATATATATATATATATATATATATATATATATATATATATAATATAGTAGTGTATGTTAACGTAGAGTACATCCTTAAACAAAATCACTCAATGATGTCAGGATTAGTTAGTATGCCGACCCGAGCTTAAGCATGAAACATAATATTAAATGAATTACGGACGGAAAGCCTTTGCTTTTATACTTTAAGAACCTCCAAGATCTTGTATTTTATTAAAACCCGATTAAATTTCTATTTATAGTTTTAATGGGATTTATTATTTCTTTTGAATATAGGCCCCTCAGAAATAATCGAATTATAAATAAAAATCTATAAGAGGGTGAGTGGAGTTCTTTTTCGAATCAGCAAAAGAGTAGCTTCTATTTAAAGAGTTTAATTAATTAAACTCTCATTAATAAGAAACTTGATCCGAATTTTGCCCCTAAAACCAGTGGCGTAACGGAATTCTACATTTCAAGATCGGTGGATCTAAATGATGTTTTCTTTTTAGTGCTCTGTACGGAACACTTATAAGATCACTTCGGTGTCTGTCCGTCTATCTGTCCATCTGACACACCCCATTTTCTCCGAAACTATTTAACATAGAAAGTTGAAATTTGGCACTAATATAGGAATTGATGGCCTCATCAGCTCCGTGTAATTTTGAAAGTTAAATTTTGACTTAAAGGGTTAGTTTTAGAGGGTGAAATCAGAAGTGAAAAGAAACGTTTTTACCAAGTCATCTAGTGGGGTGTCCAATAAAAGCTTGTGAAAACACAAGTTCAAAAATTTAAATAATGTAATACTTGCATACATTTTTCTTTGTATTATTTTTTTAAAATTTCCAAAGTCGCTGCCCCCCCCCTTAAATCGAAAAGTACTAATCAAAAAATTTTGACAAAATGCTAAAATATTTTCCGTGAGGTGTAGATTGAACGATAATTATCACGAGTGCATTACCTTTAATAATTTATCTGATACAGAAAAAAAAAACAAAAAAATTAGCATCATCAGTTTTAAAAAAGACCGGAAACAAACTCATTTGGGGTGTGTTTTGTGACGTCATTGTTCGTTTTATACCTCCATAACAATTTTTTTTATTTTAAAAACAATCAACGTACGGAACGCTACTTACGCAAGTCCGGCTTGCACTTGGCCGGTCATTAAAATATAAAAAGATTATACTATTGAGAGCCTTACACCCCTAAAGGGGTAGAAAGGCATAAGGATTAAGTAAGTAAGTAAATATACTATTGAACTCTAATAAGAAAGAACGACTTATAAGGGGAGGGGGGTTTTCTGGATCCACAGTGGTGGAGAGAAGTACTTCTTGCCCTTCCCCAGCTATCTCACTGGATGGGAATTATACTAAATTAAAGCACATGGTTTTGGACTAATCAAAAAAAAAAGTCTTCATAACTCTAATTTGTGATTCAGCAACCACGTTAGAAAATAGCCGCTAAAATTATTTAGTAATAACTGCCAATTTCCATTAAGAAAAATTATTCAGAATATAAAAACGATCATTTTTATTTCTTTCGATAAGGCATGTATTGTATTCGTGAAAAAAACACATTTCGAGATTTCTGCTTTGCTTTAAATTCCAGGATCCCTAGATAACGATAGATATACTCTATAACGGGGGTGCTCAAACGGTCGATCGCGATCGACAAGTCGATCGCGATTGCTTTTTAAGTCGATCTCGACAAAAAAAATTCCGATATAGAACTATTCACAGATTTTGTTTTAGGTAACTAAAAAAAAATGTAATGAATAAACTACTAAAATTTATTCGATCCACAATTAGGCCAGAATAACCCCCTCATTACTTTCTTTTATCATAATAACCCCCTGCTAGCGGCAAAAAGGCGACTTTATCAAAGGAACGCGCGGTACTTGTCAAAGAAAAGCCGCGTTTTTGATTCCCGCCGATTTTTCTAGAAACTTCGGGCGGAGTGTTTGACGGGAACATTCGAGACTTCGTTCGCGTCGATATAAATGTTGCGCCTGCAGGAATAGGAGTCAGTCTGAGTTGTAACTTAAAGGCGATACATCGATACAAAGTTTATTAATAAATAGTCCAAAATGAGTGCGGCGAAGAAAAGTAAAACTTATCATTTTAATAACGATTGGGAGGAAGAATTTTTCTTTTGTATGGTAAAGGATAAGTGCATTTGTCTCATTTGCCGTAGGTCAGTTGCAATACTTAATCGTGGGAACTTAGAGAGGCATCATAAAACGGTTCATAAAAACTATGAAAAGGATTTTCCGTCACAGAGTGAATTAAGAAAACGGAAAGTACGTGATTTGATAACTTGTTTGAAAAAAGAACAAACCATGTTCACAAGACCAGCCAAACAATTAAAAGCTGCAACTATCGCGTCATTTAAAATATCTCATATATTGGCGAAACACAAGAAACCATTTGATGATGGATTGGTTGTGAAGGAAGCATTTATTGAAGCGGGTGAGACTTTATTTGGAGATTTTAAAAATAAAACAGAGATTATGTCTGCTATTAGAGAACTTCAGTTATCTCGTCCGACTGTCACAAGGCGTGTTGAAGTCATGAGGCAGGACATGGCAGATAAACTAAAACATGATATCATGGAATGTACATACTTTTCTTTACAGTTCGACGAATCCACCGATATGACAGACACTTCCCAGCTGTGTATTTTTATTCGAATGGTATTCAATGACATGTCGGCTAAGGAAGAGTTGTTGACAATGATTCCTCTGAAAGGAAAAAGACCCGTGGCGAAGATATATATGACGTTTTCTTCAATTTTGTAACAAACTATAAGCTACCAATATATAAACTAGTGTGCATTACAACCGATGGAGCACCAGCAATGACTGGAAACGAAAACGGTTTTGTGGCATTGTGTCAAGCTAATGATGATTTCCCTTCATTTTTTTCTCCTTCCATTGCATTATACATCAACAAGTTTTGTGTTCAAAAGTTCTAAACATGGAGGAGATTATGGGCATTGCAATAAAAATTGTGAATTCTATCCGTGCACGTAGCTTGCAACGACGGCTCTTTAAATTGCAGTTGGAAGATAGTAAGTCAGCTGAACACACTGATTTAGTTCTTCGCACGGACGTCAGGCGGTTGAGTCGCGGAAAATTCCTAGAAAGGTTTCAAGAATCATTGCCCGAAATAACAGCTTTTCTGGACGAAAGAGGTGATGACACTCAGATGCTGAAAAACGGAAAATGGCTGACTGATTTGGCATTTTTGACAGACATTACAATGCATTTAAACACCATTCATTTGGAGCTTCAAGGTAAAGGAAAAACTATTATTGAGATGATTAGCGCAATAAACGCATTCAAAAGTAAATTGCAACTTATGATAGATCAACTGAAAAGAAAGGATCTGAAAAATTTTCCGTCTTTGAAAGCAAGGATTCTTCAGTTGAATTATGATATTTATGAGGCAGAATTATCGAATATTTTGGGCCAATTCGAAATACGTTTTTATGATTTCAGTAAATTGACAAATATCGCATCATTTATGAGTTATCCTTTTTCGTGTAAAAATACTGAGGAATTAGCTACTGAAATACCAAGTCAGTTTAACATGGACTCATGTTCTGTTGAAAATGAGTTAGTGCAGATTATATCAGATATACATCTCAAAGCCACAGCATCTGATACAAAATTCTGGTGTTTTATATCTGAAGATAAATATCCGAATCTAAGGCAAATCGCCTTTCAACTGACGGCAATATTTGGGTCAACTTACTTGTGCGAGTCTGCATTTTCTGAAATGAAGATAATTAAGTCAAAATATCGCAATCGACTAACTGACGAACATATGTCATCATGCTTGTGATTAGCACTCGGTAATTACGTACCATCTTATGAAAAGTATGCTGAGGACATGCAGTGCCACTCTTCAACATCCAAAGTCACTCTTTAGTTAAGTTTAGACACTAGAACTCGTTTGTTTTGTAAGAACCAATAAACTCGCAATTTTGAATAATTATGAGTTTTTTCATTGACATTTTAGAGCAGACCTACACTTACCTTGACTAAAAAAATGCATATTGTGCGGAAAACTAATATCTATGCCACGATACACCCTACCTAGACGACAATCCTGCATCACACTTACTTGCAGCCTCTCAGAGTCGATCGATCGTAGTCTAACAATATTAAGGTAGATCGCCAGCAGTTCAAGTTTGAGCACACCTGCTCTATAATATCCGTCGATCTATTCTATTGGTATGATAAATCTCGAACAAAATATGTTATTGATGTCAAATTTGATACACATAAAATAGTTGAAGTAGGAAAGGATATAGTTTTTGAGAGACATTGCTTTAGGGGAAGGGGCCGAGAGGGATGGGGTCAATAAATTTTGTTTTAATAATATTTTAACAGTTTTTCTTGGTTTTTAGTTAAAAGAATGACAAACTATAAACCATATTATTTATATTCAAACATGTAAAGAATTATCAGGTTGGAAGAGGGAGATTTAAACGGTTGAAGCTTCATGCAGTAGGGAAATCTAAAAATTATGCTATTTTCCATTATTACTCACTTAACTAAAATAGTCCGTAAAGAAGATGTGAATGCAGAATCACTTTAAAAAAAGATACTAATTTTACAACTTTTATTTGCAAGAAAACTACTGGATGAATAATTTACCTTTCTTATGATTTTCTTCATACTATAAAGAAAAAACCGGCCACGAGCAAGTCGGATTTGCGCAATTGGTGTTCCGTACGGTGATTGCTCTTAAAATAAAAATTTTTGTTATGGATGTATAAAATGATCAATGACTTCATAAAACACACCCCAAATGAGTTTTGAACAAAGTTTGTTTCCAACTTTTGTTGAAAACTGAAGATCTTGAGATTTTTGTTTTTTATATATCAAATAAATTATCAAACGTAATGCACTCGTGGTAATTTTCGTTCAATCTACAACTTATGGAGAATATTCCAGAATTTTTCAAAATTTTTTGATCAGTACTTTTCGAGATAGGGTGGGTGAACAAGGCTGTTTCGCCATTTTTACATATATACAAAGAAGTGTGTATTACATCATATATATTTTTGAACTCGTGTTTTTTACAAGCTTTTATTTGACACCCCACTCGATGACCTGATAATTTTTTTTCACTTTCGATTACACCCCTTAAGTCAAAATTTAACTTTCAAAACTACACGACCCTGATTGGGCCATCAATTCCCATATTTGGACCAAACTTCGACTTTCTATGTCAAATAGTTTTGGAGAAAATCGACTGTGACAGACAGACAGACGGATACCGAAGTGTTGCCAAAAGTGTTCAATACGGAACACTAAAAAGTGTTGTCGGGGAAAAACTTTGCAACTAGGTCAATTTATAAAATAAATATATTTTTGTAGACAATTGATTTACTTCTTTTTTTAAATCTTCAGTAATAAAGAAATATATAGGGCAGAACAAAATACACTTTTCCTGTGACACCGAGACGTTTTTTAAGAGTAATGTTTATATAAGAAGTATAGATAGAAAAACGTACAATATGGGGTAACAACGATTTTTAGCAGTTTACATTGCTGAGAATGAGATTTAAATATATCCTTTAATCTTACTTTCATCTTTATATTTTTGGAATATGTTTAAAATATTTCTCCTGCTAATCGGTGTCATAATTTTATTTTAATGAACTGTGACTATACTCATTTTACACTAACTTAACTACGTTCAGTTCCTTATAAAGCTTTTTTTAAGACCACTTGGAAAAAACATATTTATATCACCAAACATGAAGTACATTCCAGAGTGGTTTTTCCTAATACTTCTTCCGTTTCACAATAAAAGGCATTTAAGTTATTTTTGTCATACGTTGTATATTTATTTCAGCATAAATCTTTGATAATAATAATAATAAAATATAATTTTGGACAATAAATTTATTCATGACAACAATTTAGTTTCTGAATTTGAACGGAAATTTGTTGATTCTATTCTGGTTGTAGAACCTTAAAATTCTAACATTGTTTCGTACTAAAAATACTACTTATATAAAAAAATGAAATTCATGGACAGAATTATTCAAACTCATTCGTGCTGGAGAATTACTACTTTTGCATCCCGAAATTGAATTTTCGAAATTTGATTAACAAATTCTAGCAGCTAATATAACTTAACTTTAGCAAACAATTTTAATATGAAAAATTTCGGAAAGTTAGGACAAGGATAAATTAGGTCGTCAAGTTTTTCGACTCTTCTGCTTTTTGTAATTTCCTTAATATTTCCTAAATATTAGCGACTTTTTTGCAGAATTGTTTTACTGTAATTGTAGCTCTTTATTCTTTCTTCCTAAGAGTGTCTGTAAGACTTGTCGGCGTTTGACATATAGCTTTCTTCTTGATAGTTAAGGCAATTAAATTCACTGAATATTCGAAATTTTTGTTAATAAAAATAAACCATTCATTTGAAATAAATAATGATGTTAGTTGGTGAACTTACAAGTAGAAAAACAAATTCAGGTGCTCACTTTTCTCCACAGTATGACTACTTTTTTCAACAAGCAAGTAAGGATGCTTTTCTCACCCTGAAATTGACAAACAATTTATTATTATGCACATTATTTTCTTTAAATATAAATATCAGTCGTTTATACCTTGGTTGTCAAGACTCAATTCAAAATTCACGTTTTGAATATCTGATTCCGGTGCATCTTAATCTAATAAATATCACCCGATTAGTCTCGCCCTAAGAATATATATCTTTTTCTTTAGATTCGATTCAGCTGAACATACAAAATATTTTTACTGGAAAGTGTGGAATATTGATATTAAAATCAACAATTGTTGACCGTTCTTGCACTGCTTCGGCCGGTCGATGTCTATCGTCTTAGACATTTGTTGCAATATGCCTTTATTAAAGCAAAATATTAAATGACTTTTATTTTTTTATAGCTGATAACATTAGTCGTGATTACCAAGTGCATAGTTATTTTTCAATGAAATTGTGCTTTCTGTCACGCCATCATCCGCATCAATCGGTTCTAAGATGTAAAATATATATATATATATATATATATATATATATATATATATATATATATATATATATATATGAGACCACTAATTAATGTCTTTATGGCCGTTTATAAGTTACATTTTTTTCTGTTTCATCATCATTAGTTTAAACATCTGAATTTGTTTGGAGTCAAAGAATAATTAACAGTTAAAAAATTATAACACTCATTCTGTATCACGAATAATGTCAATTAATATTAATAATAATAAAGAGGAATCAAGATATAAGATCACTACCCACAAAACAAATACAAGCACTTCGGAAATTCTTTCACATCAAGCAAACCTCCCTTCACACAGCAACAGTGAAAGCAGACAAAAACTACACATCTCTCGACTTATCCCAGGCAGACCACCCAGGCACACCTAATTACAACAAGAAAACATAAAAACATAGTCAGAAAAAATACTCCACGAAAACCACAGATACCACATACAAGATCACGTAAATAAAAAACATACACCTGGTTACAAGATGGCAGCTATTCCCTGAAACGGAAGGCTTCTTGCTTGAAATTCAGGATAAAGTCATAATAACCAGAACTACCAAAAGCATATCAAGACCCAACTGTTACAGAAGACAGATGCAGGAAATGCCACCAGCATAAAGAAACGATCGAACACATAACAAAGCGGATATAAAATATTAGCCGGAACGGAATACACAGCCAGACAGGACTCAGCGGCAAAAGTAGTTCACCAAGCACTAGCGACAACAAACAAACTCATAGAAAACACAAATCCCTGCTACAAATACATACAAACATCCATACTTAAAAATAAAGATTACAATCTCTACTGGGATATCAGTATCCATACAGATAAAATAGTCCCCGCTAATAAACCCGATATTATTTTTCAATACCAAAAAAGAAAAGTTGTCTATCTGATTGACACAGCTGTCCCCAACGACACAAACATCCAGACGAAATACACAGAAAAAATCTCCAAATACACAGACCTTGCAATAGAAATAAAAAGGCTATGGAAACAAGAAAAAGTCCTCATTGCCCCCCCTCGTCATATCAGCCATAGACCTTACACCAACAACATTCACACCACACTTAGTACAATTAGGCATCAACACAAACATACACAAAAACATTCAGAAGTCAGTGATTTTGAAAACATGTAACATTGTCAGATCATTCCTTAATACCCAATGGCTTTGGCCCGTCAGCCAAACATGGAACCACATTGACGAAATGTGAGAAAGAAGAACAAAAGAATCTATGTATATATATATATATATATATATATATATATATATATATATATATATATATATATATGTATATACACATTCAAAATAACTTGGAATGCCAGAATTAGGAATTATAACTACTACTACACTTTTTGAATCTAGATCCCTCTCATCAAAAATTTCACATATATTAAATATACATATTACTATCTTACCAGCATTGCCTGAGGCACAGAATCTCATTCTTTTACCTTTCGAAATCCCAATTTCATTTTCATCAGCTTCATGTATACCTCGAAGGGGTCTGCAAAGGTAATTTAGTGTGTTCGAAACCTCAGCGACTGCTTCATCGTTCGGATCTAGAGACAAACATTTATTATTTTCAGATTGGATTATGTAAAATAGTCATGTTATCTGTGGATATACATACTTTCATCATTTAATGGGATTCCAACTTCGTTTCCCAAATTGATGACTGGATAGGTATAATTTTGCAATCGATTCTTGACGTCATTGAGAAGCATTGAACTTGTGAAATGCATGCCACATATGTTATATAGTTTTTTAATATCCAAATTGACATCTGGTCCATCACATGCTGATAACATAATTCTGCCCACAATTCAGAAAATAAAGTACAAGTGGAATAACATAAACCATAATGAAACATCAACTGTTTTACAAATAAAATATGTCTCTAATATGAAAACACAATTATCATAATCTTTACCAGGTGTACAAGTATGAAATGCGGACTTTTTTTCTAAAAAAACATGTTAAATTCGGAAGAATGTTATGCTTTATTCAAAGTATGCTCCATCGCTTGTTATACATTTTTCCCATCTTTCGGACAATTTGTGAATACGACGCCAGTAAAAATCTTCCCCTTTTGTTGCGAACCATCCATCTAGCCATTTTTTCACATCTTCGTACGAACCAAAGTGCTGCAAACAAGTGGCAACTTCCCAGCTGTGATGGAGCATTGTCATGAAGAAAAATGACTTTGTGTTGCCTTTTTCGGTATTCTGGCCTTTTTTAAAGCAGCGCGCGGTTCAAATCGGTCAATTGTTGTTGGTAACGTTTAGTATTAACAGTTTTCCCCAGGTTTTAACAGCTCATAATAGACCACTCCCCTCTGGTCCTACCAAACACAGAACATCGACTTTCTGCCAAAGCGATTCGGTCTTGCGGTCGATGTTGATGATAAATCCACTTTTCATCCTCTGTAACTGTACGATGCAAAAACGACTTCCTTTTGTACCGAGCGAGCAAAATGTCACACGTGTTTTTGCGCTTTTCCATTTGCCTGTCGTTCAACTCATGTGGTACCCATCTACCGGTCTTCTGAATCTTTCCCATCTCTCGTAGCCGATTGGAAACAGCTTGTTGACTAACGCCCAATTGCTCGGCAAGTCGTTTTTGTGTTTGCGAATCATCTTCGTCCAACAATGCTTGCAATTCCACATCTTCGTATTTTTTTGGCGGTTTTCCACGTTCCTTATCTGCAACATCGAATTCACCACTTTTGAAATACCGAAACCATCGTTCACACGTATCTTGCGATGGAGCATGTTCACCATAAGCTTCTCGAAGTAATCGGTATGATTCAACAGTAGTTTTCTTCAAATGAAAACAAAAAATTCATGCTGTCCGCGAATGCTCTTTGTTCGGAATAAATTTCGATATATTGAACACAACACTATGCACACACTTTTCCAATTTATCACTCGTGCTCGTCTGACACTTGTTGATGACACAACAAAATGGCGCAGTGTCAAATCTTTATAGCACAAACCGCATTGGTGCACCATCTGTTGTCTGAAATCCGCATTTCATACTTGTACACCTGGTATATAATATATTGCATAATAGAAATAAAGAATTATAAATACCTTTTAGGATCTTTGGGAAATCTGAAAAAAATTAACTCCTTTGGAGATACCACATATATTTTTACAAGCACTAACCGCACAACAAAAACTTCCTCTTGACATCTTTTTTATAGTTCTTTTCAATTATAACGTCAAACAAGTCGGAAATTGAAAAATTATTAACAATGAATTTCGGAGCACGTTATTAAAAGATTCTCCTCGAATTCTAGATGTAAACATAACCCGCGACCGAGGGGGTAACCATATTGTTGGTATGATAGGAGACGCATCTGTGATAAAAAACAGGACCTAAAAATGTTCTTAAGTGTCAGTACTATGTTTTATGTTTACTGTTACACAGTCCTGAGGAGTGCAATGCAAAAGAATGAGGGTCTCCATATAAAAGAGTTCTTGACGAGGATATATCTCGTATCGATGTGATGTATGGACGGGACGGGTTTTTTTTTTCTTTTTTTTTGTGAGCATAGCACTCGTGCTGCAGGGAAATCCCTCCAGCGCTACAGGAGCGACACGTATGCAGAAAAAGCTATTCACGTTAATCTACTGTAAATTGTACTCAGAGGGCAACACAGTCTTCGGCAAATCATTCCAAAGAGATGAGGCTCTCCATATAAAATATTGCTTGAAAAGGGTTGAACGAGAAGTGACAAGCTGAACTTCATTCGGATGTGAATTAATAGCGCGGCATGTATCCCTAGTATATACCGCTTTAGGAAGAATTAAGCGAGCTATATTTATCAAACACTTTCCATGAAACTACTAATAGACTCAAGTTACCGACCGTTCTTCGATGTTCCAAGGAGCCAAGGTCGCTGGTCAGTTATGGGTATCCAATCAGGCGAACAACTCTCTTCTAAAAAGAATTCAACAAATGCAGTATATGTTTGGGAGCAGAGCCCCAAATATGAGTGAAGTATTCCATCGTTGGTCGAATTTGAGCTTTGTACATGGTGACTCAACGATAGAGCAAAGTTTATTATCTCATTTGTTTCGGGAATGACGAAAAAATGTTAAATACAATAGTTTTAGGGAATGTTAAGGTACACAGTTTAAAATTATTTTTGCGTATACAGAGTACTTCAAAAAAGTGTGGCCGATATAACATGTTTTTTTAAATGGAACATCATATTTTCTAATTTATTTTTAAATTCTGCGTAAAATTTTATAACTTTTTTATTAATAATGTTATATACCTAAACCTAGTAGTTTTTCTAATATTTTTTAAAAAAAAATACTGGTTTTCAGTTTTGTAAAAAATTGCCAGTAACGCCATTATTTCTGAAGGTGGAATACTCGTAATTGGTACGAGGATTCTATAGAGATGAAAAAATAGATATATGTAAAGAAATTTGAGTTAGATGCTATAGGGTGTTCATAATAAATTTATACATTTCAACTATTTTAAATTGAAAAATCTCAAATTTTTTTAAATGGCACACCCTGTATATTATTATTGTTTCTGATAGATTTTACAAAACCTCTAACTTTTATTAAGTATATGTCATATACCTATTTCTAATAGTTTTTAATTTATTTTGAATTTTTCAATTTTTACCCTTGTTTTTAATACACTTACGCTATAACATCATAGTTGCCAAGACAAAATAAAAATGTAGATATTGTCAAATTTTGACATGTCTATTAAGCAAGTAAAAATAGTTTAATTTGTTGTAGTAAGTGACGTATCAAGGTAATAGTTATGGATTTTCCTAAAAATGAATTAATTGATAAGGTTTATACACTGGGCGAGGCGGGAAAAAATTGTCTTTTGACAGTAAGGTTTTACGGAGTGAGGTACCCTAATAGACGTATACCATCTAGAAAATCTTTTCAGTGCTTAATGAAACGGTTTGATAGTAGTAGTTGCGTTGAGTATACAAAACGGAAAGTGGTAAACCAGAATGCTACGAATGAGGAAAAAGAAATAGAGATTTGACTCCATGTTGAAGATAATCCCCAGGTCAGCAGCCGACAGCTGACTTATCTGACACATTCCAATCTACGGCTAATCGCACCACGAGAAAATACAAATATCATCCCTTTCATATGGAACTACACCAAGAACTTCAAGATCGTGAATTTGAACGACGAGTAAACTTTTGTACCACCATGAATGGAGCAAGAGAGGCCGATCCAAATTTTTTATCCAAAATAATGTGTTCTGATGAAGCTACTTTTCGCAGTAATGGGGCAGTTAACAGCCATAACATACATTATTATTCAATAGTTAATCCACTTTGGGTCCGGGAAGTTCAAAACCAAAACCATTGGTCGCTTAATGTATGGTGTAGAATTATTGGTCCATATTTTTTCGGCGAACCGCTTAACGAGACTAGATATCTAAATTTTTTGCAAAACGAATTACCCCAGCTTCTTGAAGAAGTTGATAACTTTGAAAGGGAACAAATGTGGATTCAACAAGACGGAGCTCCTGCTCAGTACCACCGGGAAGTTCGGGAATTTTTAAATGATCGTTACCCACAAAAATGGATCAGTAGGGATGGATTCATTCAGTGGCCCCCTCGATCATGTGACTTAACAACCTTTAGACTTCTTTTTGTGGTGCTCCATTAAAGATCATGTTTATGTGAATCCCCCTACAACACCAGTGAACATGGAAAATAGGAAATGGGATGCGTGCAGGACAAAAATGCCCTTATTAAGGAAAGTGAAAGAAAATATAGTAAAACGACTAAACATGTGTATTCAAGTAGACGGGCATATTTTCGAACATTTATTACGTCATAATAATTAATTTATATTAAAATTATTATTAACTATTTGTTTATGTTTTCACAATAGCGGTCAAGGCTAAAAAGTGAAAAATTCAAAATAAATCGAAAACTATTAGAAATAGGTATATGACATACTTAATAAAAGTTGGAGGAGCCACTTAAAAAAATTGAGATTTTTGAATTTAAATTAGTTGAAATGTATAAATTTATTTTGAACACCCTGTAGCCTCTAACTGAAATTTCTTTAGATATATCTTCTTTTTTTCATCTCTATAGAATACTCGTACCAATTATGAGTATTCCACCTTCAGTAAAAATGGAGTAGCGGCAATTTTCTACAAAACTGAAAACTAGTATTTTTTGAAAAAAATGACATATTTGTAAAACTACTAGGTTTAGGTATATAACATTATTATTAAAAAGTTTTAAAATTTTACGCAGAATTTAAAAATAAATTAGAAAATAGAATGTTCTATTTAAAAAAACATATATTATATCGACCACACTTTTTTGAAGTACCCTGTATACTCAAAAATAATTTTTTACCCTGTGCACCTTAATATTTCCTAAAACTATTGTATTTAACATTTTTTTCGTCATTCCCGAAACAAATGAGATAATGAACTTTACTCTATCGTTGACTCACCCTGTACAGAATTATTAGTTGTTGTGGAGTGTAAAGCTTTCTAGTTCGAAATAATATTTCCAGCTTTTGAGACGCTCTCTTTGCTGTGCTTGCACCATGTTCATGTTACAATGTATTGGCTCAATAATAACTAGCTAACTAATATCGAGCTCAATAGCGGTGGAACTTTCACTGTTTTGGTTAGATGGGAACCCGTTATTCTTGGGTTTAGACCGGTGTTAGTTTGGAACACCATTCCGAAGTTTCTCCTTTGAAGAGTGAAAATCCTTGAAGCTGTCTTGTACAATCGGTCTAATTTCAAGAACCACAATTTCTCATTTAAGGGAGTTTCTCGGTGTGACGTTTAAAATTTGAAGCTTATTTCAGGAATTTTTTTTCGTAACAAAATAAAATACAATCTTTTCAATTTTTTTATATTATTATTGACATCTTAAACTATACAAAAAAAAAACATTTTTAGTGTATTTAATAATATTTTCTTCATGTTGTTTGCGGTCAAAATGATCTAAGAAAAAGTAGGTGGGTGGGTGGTGGGAAGTACATCTCCATTTGTAATGATCTGTAACAAAATATTCAAATTAATTATTATTCAAGAAATATATCTCTATCGGGTTACGTAGGATTAGACTTTCTTGTAAACAAAAAACAAAATAGCAGACTTATTAAAAAAAAACATTCAAAAATCGTGTTTGTTTTAGTTGAAAATCAAGAAATGAATTAAGAAATTATTAATAAAAATAATTGATTCTACGTAATCCGACAACTGATTATTTTTTTTATGGGTCTAGCAAACGTGCTGCAGCGAAGTCCTTAAAGCGCTAAAGGAGCGACATGTGTGCGGAAAAAGCGATTCACCTTGTCCTTGAAACGCTGTAAATTTTACTCGATGGGTAACACAGTCCTGGGCAAATTATTCCAAAGGGATGATGTTCTCCATATAAAAGACTGCTTGAAAAGCGTTGTATGAGGAGTACGGATGTAAAATATTAGCGCGACGAGTATTTTCTAACATACAACGCTGTGGGAGGAATTAAACGGGCTACATCCTTCGAACACTTTCCATGAAAATACTTGTAGAATATGCTCAAGTCGCCAACCGTTCTTCGATGTTAAAACGAATCAAGGCCGCCGGTCAGTTCCGGGTCTCCAATCAGACAAACAGCTCTTCTCTGACTAAAATCCAACAAATGCAGTGTATGTTTGGGAGCGGAGCCCCAAACATGGGAGCAGTATTCCATAGTTGGTCGAATTTGAGCTTTGTAAAGAATTAATAGTTGTTGTGGAGTGTACAGTTTTCTGGTTCGAAATAATATTCCCAACTTTTGAGAAGCTCTCCGTGCTCTGCCTGCAACATGTTCATGCCAGGACATATTTGCTCCCAACAAATTGAGTGACGATGTTAAAGGAATGGAGTGCCCCGACATAACGATGTCGGGTTCAGCAACGTTAACTTTTTTAGAAAAAACTGCCGCCTGGGTTTTTGTAGCGTTAAATTCCACTTGGTTATTGTCACCCCAAGAAATTTCTTCCAGCTCTTTGTTAAGTTGAATGACTTCCTGCAGTCTGCGGATATTCGTCTGAGTAGCCGATGTCCGAGCGTTCAAAGTGAATGAAGAGATAAGCATACTGTCATCTGCAAAGCTGTAGATTGGATTCCTGGTCTTTTCCAGCTGATCGTTAATGTAAATGAGAAAGAGAGTAGGAGACAGAAATCCGTCGACTGCCACTCGTAAAAAACGCTCTCTGGGGAAACATGAGAGTCACAAACAGAACTTTTCAGACATACCATAAGAGCGTAGCTTAGCCAACAGTCCGTCGTCCCAAACACGGTTGAATGCTTTGGATATGTCAAGGGCGTTGTTCTAAACATGTATTACATAAGTCAGAAGATCTCCTGTTGATCTATGTTTACGAAAGCCATATTGGTGATCGCTAATAATGTTGAATCCGAAGATATTTTAGAAGATGCTGATTGATAGCCTTTTTCATGACTTTCGATATTATTGAAAGCAGTGCAGTGCAGGTCGGTAGTTATTTGGCAAGGTCTTCTTGCCTTTTTTAGGTATCGGCTGAACTGTAGCACATTTCCAGCAGGAAGGAAATATTCCCTTTCTGTAGGATAGGTTGAAAAGTCTACAGAAAACTGGTGTTAGTTCCCTTGCACAGTTTTTTGAGAACTATGGCAGGTATTCCGTCAGCGCCAGAAGCTTTTTTGGTGTCTAACTTCATTAAAATACGTTTTATGATACGCTATCTGAAGACAATATCGGGCATCCTTGACTGCACTATGGGAATAGTAGGTGGGTGTTTTTCCTTGGAAATCGACAATAGAATGTGAAACAAAGAGTTCGGCCAACAAGTTAGCTTTCTCAACAGGTATCGTTGCAATAAAATTATCTGGCCGTGTGAGTGGTGATATGGTGGATTTGGTGAAATTTTGACTAACTGCCTTAGCGGCTGAACAAAAGGACTAGAAATTGTTGGGACAAGCGAGAAGTTTGTTTCTAATTCGTTGATTGTGTGCCTCCTTGGTTTCGTCAATAATTTCTTTGCATCTATTCCGGGCACGAACAAAGGTGTTACGATTTATGGTGTTAGAATTTTCACGCCATTATCAGTAGGCAAGATGTTTAGAAGCAACAGTTTCTTTGCATTTTCGGTCAAACGAAGGCTTGCCGTTGGAAGGGCATTTCTTCGAAAAAGGAATGTAAGCTTCCATACCAGCCAAAACAACATCGGAAACCTCCCTGGCGCATATGTAGAACAACGTGTAAAAATTTTAGCTCAGTCGGTTAAATAGAATTTTGTCTGTGCTTCCAACGAACCGAAAAAAAGTGGTTTCGAGAAAAACGAGTTTAAAGTTTTTGTAAATGATTTTTTATAGAAAACTTATACTTATGTACGTTAATCAGCTATGCCTGTTGCATACACTATACCTTCCATTTCTTCATAGGCTTTATTTTCCGCGCTGGTATAAGGGTACCGAGAGAACAATAGAGCAGGTCAGAACGTTGCAGCTGCCGTAGATCGAGTAGCAGGCTACTACGACGCGCTCTCTTCTATATGTTATAACTTCATAAATATTTAGAATTTCGATCTGAAATTTTTACAGTATACTCTTAATATATTTTACTTAGAAATATATAAGAAGACAAAGTGGATTTTTTGAAGCCGTCAAACCGAAAAACCCCCTTAAGAGCAGTATTAGCATCATATTTACTTTTGTCGGCACGAATCTAATTTTCCCGATCATTCACATCAGATTGAGCTAAGGTTTATTGGTTACTAATTTCGTTAGATATTTGCTTTTTAAATCTTTGCAAGTATTCAGGTTGTGTTGCGATTGACTTCTACGCTGAAATGGAATGTTAGTAATTAATATGGTTATCGATTATTCTTGGAATCCTGTACTTTTAAAGCAAGAGCCAAACTGTATATATTTTTCTGAGTATTATTTACAGAAGGTAAACATATATACATCTCGTTAATAGATTTAAAATAAATCAAATTTCAAAATATACTTGGCCACTCTAACAGATACCTTTTCAGAAATTTTCTTGTTCTTATTTTCCTATTTCCTACGTATTTTATCTAAATTTTCATTCCTAAAGACGAGAAAAGAAGCAAATAAAATATCGAATTTGGCGTTTACTAGCTTTTACGTAGAAAACAAACGAATAAAAGGCCTACGCTTCGGCTGAGGCAAATTGTGAAATAATGACACGATAATGTAACATTATTGATCGGATCTCTTCCTTCTTTAATAGTTTTTATAAAGAGGAATTTTGTGTTCAATAAAAGAACAAAATAGAGTTTATAGAGGATGTTTTTCAGTTTTTCATTAATAGGCTACAGTACTCACTTAAATCCATCGCATGAACGAGTTACTTTTTAAATTTTAAAAAAGTTTTTAATTTGATTCAATTTTTGCAGAAATTCATCTAAAATTAAGCGACTGTTTATTTATAAATTTTATATCATTCAATATGGTCTCCAAAATTCCTTTCGAACTCAAATATTGGATTTTGACACATGATTTTTAAAGGAGCATTGTCAAGAGCGATGACTGACAATCTTCGTTTCTAATGATGCTAACATGGTTAGCGAGACACACGTCGGGTGCAAAAATAATAGGTTTGGGGTAGTGGTAATACCTATTGGCAGTATATTTTGCTAAAAACTTCAAAATCCGATAGCTGCATAATGTGCAGTGCAAATGAGGAGAACAAATGAGGAAAGATTTTTTTAGGATACTTGATGTCAGGCAATTCTCTGAGAGTGATGATTTGATTCAGAATTTCAGAGAATAGCTGCAAATCTACTTCACTTGTAAAATCAGGAGCATGAGGTAATACATACTATTATATTAAAAGATTCTTGAAGCCAAAGAATGGCTATGTTCTTTAAGCCGATTCGGGTCCGAATCATCGCTCAAAAGGAGACAGGACTTTTTGAAATCGAAGCATATCTGTTTGATAACACCGAAGGGTAATGGCCAAGATCGCCTGATGATTCGTCGATGGTTTTTTTCGTCTAAAGTTAACTTAAGAAGGAGGAGGAGAAAAGAAGATCATAAGAATTTCTCCACTTAAAAAAGCAATTAGGAATAAGGTCAAAAAATTCGAACAGAATAAGAATAATAAAGCTTAAAAGCCTGCCAAGGAGGTGTCGGGAAATATGCAATAACAAGGATCCCCTTGTCGAGTCTTATCACTAATTATTCTGAAATATTAATAAAATTATTTTATCTCCAATTAATTCAAATAGATTTCCTCAGTTCCTGTCAAATGTAAATACAGCCTATACAACTCAATGTAAATTTTGGACAACCAATAATAGGGAGCTTGGGTAGCAGAAGCATCCCCGGGTGAAGAGGCGGCTAGGACACGATATAATATATAATAAATGATATAAAATATGAAGCTTGGACCTACGAGAGATTTTTATTTTCTATTGTGTAGCCTCTATTTGAGTGAATATTTTCTACTTTTTAGTTTATGATTGTACATGGTTCTGGCTAGAAAAAGTATTTTAGAATATCACATTTTATATGCAAATCGTATGTTGACTCTTAAACAGGAAATGTTTTAATTCAGATCGAAAATTGAAAATTTACAAAACTTCGAAAGGCTGTATTTTCTTTGTTATTTAAATTTGTATAAAATATATTAAGTAAAGTGATACCTATAACCTATTAAAAAAACTTGTAAAAAACTCGAGAGATAACAGCCAAATATAATTTTTGATTTAATTCAGGTTTTGCAATGGGTAAAGTGATCGATTTAGCCTACAATATTTTTCGGTAATATTTTTATTCACGAAAAACTAATTGCAACCAGTATCAAAAATATGATGTAAGTTAAAATACATGTAAGTACATAGATAATTTTAGTTTTAACAATTTTTAGCTGCCACAATCCACCACAGAAATTATATTTAGACTTGAAAATAGTTTGTACACGTTCGGCGTCAGTCCTTTATTTCATGTATACGCACATATACAAGCTAGGAAGGAAAATTTAAACAACTGCTTAAGATCACCACATATTATTATCGTATTAGAGCTAACAATTTTTTCGACACGCTGTGTCTTCTTCTGGAGCAAGATGTAAAATAACTACAAAGTATGTTACAAAATATATAAGTTTCCTGGTTATAAAGACTAAATTAATTAACAATATTCAGCATAATACCTAAAATAAGTTCAATAAAGGAGACCCACGGCCATCCATTTTACCGCTGAGTAATAAACCTGAGGATTTTTTCCGGTTATTCTCTACCTGCTATAAACAATTCAGTAATGTCCCGTTTATTAATTGCGTAAAATACTGAAGATATGGTTTTCATCCGCTAAATGTGTAGCGTACTGAGGTATGATATTTTTCATTCTATTCCGTTATTCTTTTATAAATAGATCTGTTTGTTTGTCCTAAATAGGTTTTCTTACAAGTGCCACAGCGTAATTCATAAACTCCTGTTTTATTTTATTTTTGTTTTACTTCTATTATTTTTAATATGTCAAGCTAAAGTGTAAGGAAGGCAATATTTACATGATTTTTATGGAAAAAATATTGAATATTATTGGTCAAATTACCGGTATAAGTAAATGTAAATGGAAACTTATCTTTCTTTAGTTGTTTATACGGGTTCACCAATCCTAGTGCTTTTGTAACTTGTTTTTTCATTAAAATATTATCTACTAAATGAAATGAAAAAAAATAGAGAAAGTTGTGGCTTTCGATATATAAGTACTTTCATAGGAAAGTGAAGATAATGTTGAATATACCATGTAATAATATTATAATTATTTATTCATTACAATAACAAATTATAAATTAATTTTTTTAATCTTAAATTTTGAACCGAAGAAAACTTCTTCGATTGACACTGTTGTTTCGTTTTTGCAAAATGTTTCCTTTTTTAAGATTCAGTGTTTTTATAATTGGCATACTTGATATTGCCAATTAGTTACATGGCAATTTTTCGTTGTTTTTTTCTGCCACATAAACTTTTTGAAATTTTACATTTATTATGGAGAATCAATCCATCTCCAAATTTTAGCTTAGTGGGGGGTCCGGTTTAAAAAAAATGATCCATCTCCAAATTTTGGCTTGGCGGGGGGGGATCCGGTTTAAAAGGAATGATCCATATATATATATATATATATATATATATATATATATATATATATATATATATATATATATATATATATATATATATATATATATATATATATATATATATATATATATATATATATATATATATATATATATATATATATATATATATATATATATATATATATATATATATATATATATATATATATATATATAAATATATATATTTATATATATATATATATATATATATATATATATATATATATATATATATATATGGATAATATTTATTAAACGAAACTACACTATAGCAATAAGACAAAAGCAGGAAATTTGTAGAATTATTTATTTCAATTTATCTGATGGTGGTTTAGATATTTGAATTTTGTTAATCGACTCTAAGATAAGAGATTCCTACTTTTTTCTTAAAAGCTACTTTTATAGTTCAGATTAGCAAATGTGCTGGTTTACTTTAATTTTTGCAGTGTTAGATTTATTTTGCGGTTAACCGAAGAAAAAAGTGTACTTTTTTCTCACCGATGTTTTGCATGAATATTAAAAATACTTTGCTGATACGAAACGGTATTTGGAGATTTTTTGTTGGAAATTCTTAACATATTTGGTAAAAGAATTTTAATACAAGGCAATACTTAGAAATTTTTTTTTTAAATTGTCGAAGATTTTTTTTAATGTTTGGTAAAGAAGTTTACATATTTTAAGTGCCTTTACATATTTTTTATTTTGACTATTGGAAGCACAGGAGAAATATTTTCACGACTTTTTAAACAATTCTTTTAAATTGTATTCATTTATCATGGAAGCCTTCAATTTTAAAGTCAATCACCTACTGGAATATGAGTTAGACTATGAACTGAAAATCCGTCGTACTTTCTCAGAACGTCCGGTCGCGGATAAAAGAAAGATTCTAACGAGGATCTTAAGTAAAGAAATTAATGAGCCCGGAAAAACGATAAAAAAATAGGGGATGACACTCTGTCTATTAAAGAAGAAACGGCTGGTATCGAAAAGAGTTTAAATTCGATCCAAAACTTAATCAATAGTTATGACGGCGATCCAAATGATTCACTTGTACACCGGGTTAAGTCACGTTTATCGCATGTTGCGAGTCGCGTACAAAGAATTCCCATGCCGGATGACGAAGAGGAAGCGTCGAAGTTTTCCAGATATGTTCAGGAAACAATAGCTACGTGTGTGCTCATGGAAGCAAATCTTGCAGAAAAGATAGCTCCTGGTCATGAGTTACCACAGTTGCCTATTACAACCCCAGTCATAAACGTACCAGCTCCAATCGTGAATTGCGCAGCCAGAAATATTCCTGTCAGCGAATGGCAATTGAAATTTAATGGAGACTCAAAGAGACTCTATCCTTTTTTGGAGAGGCTGACTGAAATAGCTCAAGCTAGGAAAGTATCGGAAGATGAACTTTTCAGCTCTGCTGTTGAATTTTTCACTGGCGATGCCTTCATTTGGTTTAGAAGCATAAAATCAAGTGTCAGCGACTGGCATTCCTTGGTAGATAGGCTAAAGAAGGACTTCTTGCACTGTGATGATGATGAAGAATTGTGGTCGGAAATAAAGAGGAGGCGACAAAAGAAGAATGAGTCCACTGTGATTTTTATTGCCCACATGGAATCTTTATTTGGTAGGTTATCCACCAAGCCTTTGGAAAGTACCAAAGTTAAATTTATACGTAGGAATATTCTGCCTAGCCTCGTCAATCGGTTAGCTCTACTAGATATTAATTCGGTAGCCGAACTTGCCGGGTTATGTAGAAAACTTGAAGAGTCCGATTATTTGTTGGAAAAGAGCAGACCAAAGGGCGAAACTAATGTACATCAAGTAAAGTATAATCCAAATGGCCGAAGTGGAGTCTCGACAAATAAAGATGGGAATTTAAATCGGAACTCTAGGAGTAACCGGGAAAACGGGTAAAAGAAAAGATAGTGATCCTAAAATTAGCGACACTGCAGCTAAAGTGAACGACAAGTCGATTTTACCTAAGGCAATTTCCACGTGTTGGAATTGCGAAGGTCCGAATCACACTTACCAAAGTTGTACAGCACCTAAGAGGGTATTTTGTTTCAAATGTGGAACAACTGGTGTGAGACTAGCATCATGCCCCAAGTGTACAAGAAAACGAGTAAGGACGGTATATTACCGAGGCGGATATACTAAGTCCAACAAAAAAAAGCCTCTAAACATTCGGATAAGTCACAAGCTCACGCTAGCAGTATAGCCCCTAATCCAAAACGTTCTAAAAAAACACGGATGGACAAAAATATTCCAATAGATCAGATTGGACTAAATGGTTACAAAAAGTTTCTGATTTTTTTAAGTCTAATAAAAATTCTCCTTCTCAAGTTAAAACTCCTGCTTCTCCAAATGGTCACATGTCTCCTTTATTCGTGCATAAATATTCAGATAACAGACCGCATATCAAAGATAAATCTATTAGGTGCCCATTTCTCGGCTTTATTTGACTCTGGTGCAAATGCCTCCGTTGTAGGTCAGAATGGTATTAAAATTTTAAGTCGTTTAAGTATAAAAATATGCCATGTCAAAAATAGAAGTGTTACCACTGCAGATGGCAGCCGTCTAAAAGTTTTAGGTACGGTTGAGTTGCCGCTAGTCTGCAATGGTCATTGTTTAGTAATCTCTGCTCTAGTAGTACCTTCTCTATCACATACTTTGGTTTTAGGATGTGATTTTGCACAAAAATTCGGAATTTTAGTAAATTTTAAAGATAATTCGTGGTATCCACAGTCCCTAGAAGTCAATTCTCATACAAGTTTTAAAGATTGTTATTCAGAAAGTTCTTTAGAAAACCTTTTCTCACGTCTATGTACCCTAGATGATCTCTCGCAGACGGAACGCTTAAAGGCAGAAAAAGTAATAAGCTCTTTCAAAGAAATAAGTAGTAAAGATAGGTTAGGCCGAACGAATAAAATCAACATGTCTATAGATACGGCTGATGCCAGTCCTGTAAAGACAAGGCCCTTCGCCATGTCTCCTTATATGTCAAAAATATTAAATAAAGAGTTAGACGAAATGTTGAAACTCGGAGTGATTGAAGAATCAAACAGTCCCTGGTGTTCTCCAATCTTATTGGTGAAAAAGGCCGATGGACAGTATCGTCTATGCTTTGACGGAAGAAAGCTCAACGAGGTCAGCAAATTTGATAACTATCCCTTACCGAACATCGACAGAATTTTGACATCACTCAGGAATGCTAAGTATGTATCCTCGATAGACCTTAGAAAGGCTTTCTGGCAAATTCCTTTGGACAAATCCTCTAAGGAAAAGACCGCTTTTGCAGTAGTAGGCCGAGGTCTATTTCAGTTCGTCACTATGCCATTTGGTCTAAAGATCGCTGCTCAAACTCAGCAACGTTTAGTGGACGCTATATTTGGTCCGAAATATGAGCCACATATTTTTACCTATCTCGATGATATTTTAGTAACATCGGAAGACTTCGAATCGCATATTCGCTTACTTAAAGAAGTAAAAGATAAATTGAAAGAGGCCGGACTGACGATAAATTTGAGCAAATGTGATTTTTTTTCAAAACTTCTCTAAAGTTTTTAGGCTATATTGTAGGCTCAAATTCCTTGCGTACCGATCCGGATAAAGTAGCAAGCATGGTTAATTATGCGAGACCTACTAATACTACGGAAGTTAAGCGCTTCGTAGGAATGTGTTCATGGTACAGACGTTTTATCGAGAATTTTTCTACCCTGTTGTCGCCTATTAATAATCTTTTGAAAGGACGAAAAAAAGGACAATCGATAGATTGGACAAAGGCAGCCGAAGAATCTTTTATAAAGATTAAAGAGCTATTGGTTTCAGCTCCCATTTTATCCCAACCAGATTTTTCCCAACAGTTTTATATTTCTAGTGATGCTTCTAATACCGGTTTAGGGGGCGTCCTAACACAGAAAATCAATGGTGAGGAAAGAGTGATAGCGTATGCCAGTAGAACTTTATCAAAGGCTGAACGTAACTATTCGGTTGTTGAAAAAGAATGTTTAGCAGTACTCTTTAACATCGAAAAGTTTCGACCTTACATAGAAGGTGTTCCTTTCACGGTCATAACAGATCATTATAGTTTATTGTGGCTTAATTCTATTAAAAACCCTAGTGGCAAACTAGCGCGTTGGGCGATTAGGCTGAGACAACATACATTTAATTTAATTCATAGAAAAGGAGTCCACAATGTTATTCCTGACGCTTTGTCAAGAATCCCAGATCATACAGCGGACGAAAACAGTCTTAATGCACAGATTGGCGTAAGAATTGATACAGTTGATGTAGATCGTATTGATACATGGTACGATAATTTGCGGCAGCAAATTAAAGAATTTCCTCAAAATTTTCCGCAGTGGAAGGTGGAAAATGATTTCGTGTACAAATTTATCCCAAACCAGTTGCCTTTAAAAGTTAATGTACCCGAGTGGAAAATACTAGTTCCTAAACCGCAGAGAGGGGAAATTATAGACATGTGTCACACTCCTCCTACTTCTGGTCATTTTGGTTTTTATAAAACTCTTCACAGGGTTCAGGAACAGTATTATTGGCCAAAAATGCGTTTTGATATCTTAAAGTTTGTGAGGACTTGTGAAGTATGTGGAGCGCAGAAATCTCCAAATGCACTACCTATGGGACTGATGGGAAAAGAGAGAAAACGGTTAATTACCCTTTTCAAGTCATAGCAGCTGATCTAGTAGGCCCATTCCCACGTTCAAAAAGGGGAAATAAATGGCTTCTCGTGGTTTCTTGCTGGTTTACAAAGTATACCATGCTATTTCCTTTAAAAAGCTCTAAAGCTGGACATATAGAGAGAATTTTGGAAAATAATGTCTTTCTAATCCACGGTGTTCCATCGCTCTTAATATGCGATAACGGTACTCAGTTTACCTCTAAGAGTTTTAAGAGCCTAAGTGAAACTTATAGTTTTAATATCCGTTTTAATCCCGTGTACTCTCCACAATGTAATTTTGTCGAACGTAATAACCGAACAATCGGGACCGCTTTAAGAAGTTACGTTGATTCACATGACACTTGGGATGGCAATATTTCCAAAATCCAACAAGCAATAAATACCGCAAGACACGAAGTAACAGGGTTCACACCGTCTTTCTTAGTTTACGGCAGACATATACCTCTATCCGGATCGTATTATAAAAATTTAGATTTGGATGTCAATGTTGACAGCGAAATAATTCCGAGTAACAGGGGTGCGTACGCCGAAAATTTAAAGGGTTTAAAAGATATTTTCACCGACGTGCGTAGTAAGATACATAAGGCTTATGAACGGAACAGTAAGTCTTACAACCTTCGAAAAAGGGATTTTTCCTTTAAAATAGGTGATCACGTTTGGCGAAAAAATAAAATTCTTTCCCGTGCAGCTGATAAATTCACATCTAAGTTAGTACCTAAGTATGTGCATTGCGTGATAAGAGAAAAGATTTCAGATTTAGTTTATGGTTTGGTTAATTTAGATGGGACTAAAGTAGGACAATGGCATATTAAAGACTTAAAACCATTCAACGGGCCTAACTCTAGTGAAATTTTGTCAGAAGAAGAATAATTTATATTTACATTATCTTAATTGCTTAAATTTTTTTTTTGATGTTGCTCTGTAGAGGTGACGACCTCGTTTTTTTTGACTGTTATAAAAGTTGAGCAGAGAATAGCTTACTTTTATTGTTTAATGCTAAGGTTTTGGGTATTGGCCATATCCCAAACTTAGGTTGATTGTGGTTGATGTTTAGCATCGACTCAGTTTTTGCGAGATTGCGAAGGAGTCACACTCAGGATATATCATAAGACTGGTATGTCGGTGGTCGCGGGATTTGATTTGCTTATGACCCCAAATAATATCCAGTTCTTGACACTTGGAAGCGAAATTTTGATTAGAGGCAATCCAAGGTGATCTTGAGTTAGGACAAGCGCAAGATGTAGCTCGCGTGGTATGATGTAGAGTCAAAATTTTTATGAGCAATTTCAAAGTTTGTTACCCGAGTGGGTGTATTTCTATTACCTTAGTGGTATATGTTGGGTGCAATTAAGAGTAAATTGAGTTAGGTTTATCAAGTAAGTCTAAGACTTGGATTATTTTGATTTAGATCTTCTTCTGAATTGACAAACTGAGGGTATTTTCTATTTTTTTTTCAGAGCCGTTTAAACGTTACCTTTGAGTCACTAATTTTTTTTAAATTTTTTTGCATGGACTCATAGGCGTATGTTGAGTTTTTTCGGTTTACTATCAGATTGATAGAAAATTGAAGTTCTGCAGGAGAACTAAAGGCTGATCATTTACAAGAGATGAGAGCAGACTAAGACAGTCGTTTCACAAAGAAATGATCAAAATCTGATACCGAGATGAGAACCTTGTCAAGAGAGGCTAAGCGCAGTGAAGGAAGATTCCTAACCGAATTTTTAGATTTCCAAGAGGTAATCTAGGAGTTTGGGCTGACAGAAAACGGTTATGCCTGATACCTGTAGCAGTTTCTTCTAGAGGCTCTTGTCTAGGGAGACGATTAACACCATGATCGAATATTTTAGCTGTCAATGATGTTTTCTTCTTGTTTCTGATTAAGCTGGAAAAGCTCTTGTCGTCTTCAAAAGTTTTGTTGCGTTGCCACCGAAAAATTGAGAAATTTTTACTTCAAGTAGCTTTTTAAGCTCATTTTCGTTCTTTGGAAATTTCCGTTAGAAGCTTGGTTAAGTCAACCTTGTAAACCTTTTAGGTTGTATCCCATGAGTTATCTGTTTTTACAGGCTGTGATGCACCGGGTGCTAACAGATGCCGTTACGACGTTTGGCAGGAAGTTAGTCTTCCTGAGGAACAGACTGATTGGAAGGGTAGTCTATGGGGGGTGAACGTTTGACCTTTGGGACCTTTAGGGGTTTTGTTACCCAATGGTTATTTCTATTTGAACCAAAGGAGAGCCTAGCTACTATAGTCGACCTCAGCTCCAATTAGCCTATTAGTGGTGACAGGCTGTTGGCAGTAGTGTGTTTCGGAACACCCTATTGATTAATTTTTTTTGACTTATGGTGGTGTGGTAGACACCGTTTTAGTTTAGTGGATGCTATAATCTACTCCCTTTTGTTGGTGGACACCAGGGTCACCATTTCCGTATTTTATTGTCTCCACCTTTCAGTATATCGTGGTGAGGTGTTTGTCTCCTGTTATGTGGGATGGATGGAATGTTTTTCGTTGTTGTTCCAGGGCGAGACCAGTACACGAGGGTTCTTCATGCAACTTGAAGAGGCGCAATGCTGGTTAAGTTTTATATCTCTGTATAGCCACCCTGAAGAATGACGGAGGGCGTTTGTTCTGGCTCATGTTTCTAGGCAGATTTGTCACTTTGGTGCGATGTGCCGAAGATTTGATTAGCTTTTGCTAAGAGCTTTCACCAAGCTCAGTATGGAGTTATCATAACCAAGAGTTTGGGATTTGAACTCCTGTATGTACTTCTGTATATATTTCTGTATATATTTCTGTATATATTTCAGTGTATGTTGGTTGCCTGAGGGCATGTGCTCAAAATGTGATTTTGAGTCGTTTTGTTTATGGACTCCCATATATAGGATTATGACTTTAGGGAGGTCCTATTTCGAGACTTGCTGTCTCACATAGTTATGTTAGGAATGTTTCCTTGAATGTTAGTTGCGCGTGGACTAATCATTCTGTTCTTTGTGAACATTGCTTTTTGAAGCAGGATCATTCATTTTGGTGAATTTTAGCTTTTATAGCTATTCACTGTGTTTAGGGTGAATTTTAGCTTTTATAGCTATTCACTGTGCCTATAGTGATATTGTTAGCTTTATAGCTGCTCACTATATTAATGGCGAGATTGTTCTTTTAGAACGCAGACTTTGTGTAGTCGAGGACTATTTACAGAGTGTTTTCTTGGCGAGGAGCCGAGGCTTTTTTCTGGCGATATACCAGAGTGTTTTCTTGGCGAGGAGCCGAGTCTCAGGACGTCGACATTGCGCGATGTAGCGTTTTCCCTGGCGATTTTAGCTTGTCTGGACGTCTTAGGACGTCGATATTGCGACGTAGAGTGCGATTATTTTCTGAGTGCGACTAGTAGTGATACTAGATTTGGAATGTTCTCTTAGCGATGAGCTAGAGCATTGATAGCGATTTTTCCCGAGCGTTTGTCTGGATATTTATCCAGATATTTTTTTTTTGCCTTGTGCTAAATGGTCTGACAAGACTTTTTCTTTTTAGTGTAAGTGTTTGCACTAGAATCAGTTTTTTATTTTTCTTTATTTAAGAATTTTTATAAATTTCTTTTGCTGAAATAGAAAATTTTCAGACAATCCTTAAAATATTTTAAGGGGGGTGTTCATACTTTGTTTCAGTTCATTTTTTTTGATTTAGACAAGAGTCTAGACAAAGTTATATTTTTTTTTTGTTTTGGTAACGATAATAGAGCTGATTCTTTTATATAAGACCGCGATTGTTACTTTGAACAGGTATTTCTTATTTTCATGCAAGGATTTTTATTTACCTTTTGATGTACTTAACCTTAGTGCTTAATTAAGTTAAGTCTAGTTATAAGATTCTTGTGTACATGCAAAGATTTTCATTTGGTTTTCATTGTACTTAATATTTGTGCTTAATTGAATTAAGTCTAGTAGTAAGGTCCGAAGTTTGTAATTTTGTTTTAAGTTCTGACCTTAGTATTAAGTAATAGTGTACCACTTTGTACCTTTTCATAAGTAGCCTTAGTTTAATAGACTAGTGTAGTCTATTTCTTTTTGGAAGGGGGTAAATGTAACATTCATTTTTTCCTAGATTTTAAGACCATGTAATGTTACTGATTTTTCACTTTAAATTGTACTTCTTTTCATTTTTGTATCGGGCGGTATATTAATCAGAAATTCCAAGCCGTTCGGTATATTAGTGTGTTGTGCGGGTTTACGACCGAATCTCTCGATACGCCGGGATTGGTTAAAAATTTGTATCCGGTTTTGGTTCCGGCGTCGCCATATTACAGGCAGAGTTCGCACGGTTTATTTAAGGGTCCGTGTGAACGAAAATCTTGGCTAATTTCCACCGAGCCGCCAAGTAGGTTGTTTCGACCAAGCCGCCAAGTAGGCTAATTTTCCATCGAGCCGCAGCGAGGCTTACTTCGACCGAGCCGCAGTAGAGGCTCATAGCAACAATTATGAGAGCTAAGTAAAGCACAAGTTTTTTTCTAACGTAAAGCTGTAGTGGGCTCTAAGTGTTTCCTACAAAGTGTGAAATCGGTTGTGTTCCATCGAAGGCCTAGAAGCCGAAATAAAAACCGTAAGTTACCAGAACATTCCTCAATAGACTTATTCCCGAAGTAGTGCCTTAACAGCAATTTGAACTGAAAGATCGCGAAGTGAAAATCACGACTTTTCGATTTCGGGTGTAGTCAAAAATAAGAAGTAAAATCTCTGATTTAGGGACTCTAATTTATAAAAACTACATTTAGGCTAGAACTTTTATAATTTTTATAACAGCAAAGGTTGGAACTTTTATTTTAAAATCATGAATAAATTTTCTTTTTGTTGATTAAAGCTAGTGTCTCACTGAATACCTATTTCTCTTTTCAGGATAAGAAAAGTCGTACTAGTATAATTCTTTTTAGTAATATCCGTAAAACACTTCAGTATTTTTTCATTTTTTTAACTGAAGTTAGATCCTTTCTATTTTAAAATGAATGGTGCCCAAAAATTTGTACGACTGAAGCTTTTAAAAAAAAAAAATAGAAAATAATTCCAAAAAGACGTAAAACAATTATCTCTTACCCATATTTCTCTACCAAGGAAAACTGAGCCAGTGTGTGTTTAATTTCTTTAGTTCTTTTAAAATCAGGATTCACTCAATTCATTATCAGAAATTAAAAAGAGGTTGCAAGAAAATTGCGCCCAAGCGTGGGAAAAATAATTTTCACACGGTACAAAATGACGCCTCAAAAAGCGGGCAAGTAAGCATCTTACAATATATATATATATATATATATATATATATATATATATATATATATATATATATATATATATATATATATATATATATATATATATATATTTATATATACATATATATAAATATATATATATATATATATATATATATATATATATATATATATATATATATATATATATATATATATATATACATATATCCATGTGTTTTGACGAATGTTCTCACTTTAAAATTATAAATCATTATTTTTTATTTTCCTTGTATACCATCAAATATTTTAAACTTTTGATGCTTGATTATGGATTTCCATGTAATGCAGAACTTGTTATCAAGAATAATTTTTGTTTGGAATATGTAAGATAAACTTTTTCTCCATTTATATAGAACTTTTTGGGACACACTATTTATACCGACAAATAAAAAAATTAAGTAGTAATTAGCATCTAAGTAGCCCAGATATTTTAAGACAAGAAAGTAATTATTTTTTGATGGTTACCATTTTCCATACTGCAGACACAATTTCAACATTAAAGTTTTTGCGGCAAGCCCGCTGGTAAAAAATAGTGATACCAATATACAGTAGGGCTTTATTAGTTAAGTTAGACAAGGACTCACGCCAGTTTTTTTGTAGATTCTTCAACTTACCCTTCCTTCTGTGGAATGCGCTCGAGTTCAGTGAATACTGAAAAAAGGTAAACCGTCTTTGCCAAACTACTGATCAGTCGCATTGCTTTCAGTAGTATCAAAGGGTATGAAAAAACTATCAATAGGCATCTTTTAAAATACCTGGATAGATTTAAAATTATTAGTACCAAGCAATGTGGCTTTCATAAGCAATGATCAAAAGAAGATCTTCAAATCTATATCATGGATCTATCAACCAACATAATTGAACAATATAGAGAATCTCAATCGATTATATCTGATATCTATATGGCATTCGATCCTACATGCTTGGCATGATGGATTGTTGTTTAAGCTACGCTCTTATGATATGTCTTAAAAATCTTGTTAATGGCTCTCGAGTTTCCTTAGAGGTCATTCTTTTCATTCTTTACGAGTAACAGTAACACATGGATTTCTGTCAGTACCGGAGTACTCTTGGGCTGCAGATTATCTCCTCTCTCTCCTTCGTAATAACCATCTGCTCGAATAAACCGAAAGTACCATCTACACTACACTTATCTCGCCATATAGACAGAGAAAAGTTATCAACTTAACGAGTTCTATTTTAAAGTGGCAGTAGCCAAGTAAAATTTAACGCTACAGAAACTCAAAGAACAATATTTTCTAAAAAAGTTGAGGATGAAGTACTCGACATATTTATGTCTTGTGTCACATCATTCCACTATCTTTCAACTTGCTGGGCGTTAACTTGGCAGGCAATATATCTTGACATGATTAGGTTACATGCACAGCAATTATTTTAAAAATTAGGCATATTACTTCGAACTAAAAACTTTATACTCTCCAAACCTTGTAACCTTGTATAAAAACTTAAATTCTGCTCTCGAAGTACGATACTATTTTTGGGCGTCTGCTCCCAAAACTGTAGTGGTTGGGTTTTATTTGCCTGAATCGAATCCGGAACTCTCCAGAGCCTTCATTATAATCAAATTGGGGACTTAACTCTGTTTATATATAGAATTTCAGGAGAAGTGTTCGATAGAACACTTAGCAATGCATAGATATAGCTTATTTAAGAACTCTTTTATATTGAGAAGAGAATAGAGAAGAGAAATTTTTTATAGAGAATACATTTTCTAGGACCATGTTACCTACCGAATACAACCTACTGAAATTTAGAGCCAACATAAATTGCTGATGGCGCACTATGGGACAGAATCGTGCGTACAGTCTCAAAAATCTGTAACTTTGCCGTTGATTGAAGTAAATAGCTGAAATTTGGTACGTAGTATCTCTAATGTATATACTATCAAATAATGGTACATTCGTTGTTAATTTTTAACCGACTTCACGTGTGTATTTTTTTTTGTTCCTTTTTTTTTGTTTTTTTTAAATGTTTGTTCCAATATTATTCCGCCATTTGTGAACCGATTTTAAAAATTCTTTTTTTGTTTGAAAGGTATTGCCCATAATTTTTTTTTAGAAATCGGACGGACAAAATGTCCGTCCGAAAAATTAATTTTTGAATATCTCGGCCATTTATAAACCGATTTTCAAAATTCTTTCTTCTTTTTGAAAGGATTTGTCAACAGGCTGAACACATAAAAAAATTTCGGAAATCGGACGGATATTTTATCCGTCCAAAATATTGATTTTTAGATAACTCTATTGAAAATTTATGAAAATCGGAGGGAGGAAGTCGGTTTTCTTTTTTGCGAGAATTATTTTATTAATAATATATAAAAAAATAATACAAAAATAAAAATGACACTTTTTCATACAAAAGCATAGTTTACTTAACTTATTGACTGATAATTATACAGTTTAATGATATACACTATTATTTCGTATTTTTGTTAATATTACATATGAAAATAGCATATAATAAATGACAAACATCTATTAATCCACTACATAAAATAGAAAAAAAAATGATATACAAACTACAATTTAAATATCTAAGAGGTTCTTGGCTTCGTCTAACAGTTCCTTGGCAACAGTGACTGATGGTTTTCTGATACTTGATATGTATGGGTCTGATGTAAATAAAATACCTTGAAATACGTCTTCATTCGTTGCGGACCTAGAGCACTTTCTAGCGTGACATAATCTGATATTTTTGTAATCTTTATTACGAGATTCTTGGGCATCCTCAGATAAATTACCAATAGGCAGAACAGCAAAATGTCTAATTATACTTTCCCCATGTATTAAGATCTTATGTACTGAAGAAGGCATGTTATACCACATATATTGTGTAACGTACAATTGTGCAGTAGCGCGAGTATATTCACCAAATTTTTCTGGATTTACAGCAATACCGCATGCCAAAGTCTGAAGAATAACATAAAACCTCTTAATAAGATCCTCATTAACTCCTGTTATTTCTGAAGAGCAGTAGTAGTCCTCAAAAAAACGCCGAGCTGTATTGCCGTCATTGCTATTTCCACTTCCTTGCCGGGGTTTATCAATATGCAATCCCATTCGGCTTCGGAATAGACTTTGTACAAGTTTTTTCTTGTCTTCTCTACTTTTTTTATCTTCCGGAGTTTTCGCAGCCCATTTTTTAAACGAAAGATTATATGAAATATGTAAAACTAACTCCATGCACCTAATCCATGCATGCAACGTCGACAAACCGTACTCGTAAGCATTCATTTTGTCTAGCTTTGATTCAATCTTCTTTAAATTATTCATATCGCTTGGTTTAGCCCCACACACCGTACACACAACTTGTGTCAGTTAGAACTTGTGTAACTTTTCCATCCACCATAGTTAAGAACTGTGACTTATTTCAATTAGCTGGTCCCCCATGTGTATCTCAGAAATTTTCAAATTATTAATTTGACCCCGAATATCACCGACCACCGAACGGGTTTTCTCGGGCGTTCCTTTTGCAAATTCCATCAGAATCGGTCGGCAATATCGAATAGAAGAGCAAGCCGGATTTTGCCAAAGAACCTCTTTAGTTTCTGTATCAATCAGCTTTATTGGTACCAAAGACGCTATAAATAAGTTTGCATCTGAGACCAAGTTACTTTCATCTGTTAAAATTTGTTTATATTCACTTTGTCCCGATGAACCATCACATCCCCATTTGGTAAACAATTTAAGATTTCTTCTTGTTGGGTTGTAAATAGTTTAAATTTTTAAGATACGGGCAGTAGTGTGATCCAGCAAATCTTGTAGATTTACTTTAGCGCCTGTATCGGTTATTTCAATGCTGGAGGGTGGAGGATAACACAGTTTTTTTGCGTTTGTTAATATATTATATGACGGCAATATATCGAAGTTTTTGTTAATCAGACTTGCTCGAAGTAATCCGTGTTGTGATTTCGAAAGATCTAAATCAGCAAAAAGACTTGAAGCTTCATCCGCCGGAAAATATGTTGCATTGCTTGTTTCATGCAACAATTTTTCCTTTATGATCTTTTTTTTCATCTCTATCACAATTCCGCATCATTGCAACAACAAAAGCTTCCTCCAATTCTCCTTCAGACCGCAATCCTTGGACGTATGCGTTATGTCCATATTCTTGAATTAACTCCATATTCTTCCTTTTTTTCGATTTCTCTGACAGATCTTCATAAGACTTTGATGGACGTCCACGTTCTCCAGATGTTGTAGGTTTGATATCCATTGGTATTTCGTCGAACTGTACCTTAAATTCACCGTCTAACCACGTTGTATTTTTATTAAAGAAACGTTCTTTAGTTCGGTTAGATGTGGTCCAGCGATTGTTAAAAGCTGATATAAGCGATTTTTGAACTTTTCACAACTAATTCACTTTTTGAAGACGACAAATGATGGTGTTCTTCTAAGTATTTTTGAATATCTTCTCTTTTTGTCCCATGGTCAATGAAAAATTCGCATAATACTCGTCGAGGCACAACAAATTCACTCATTTTGTTGTATAGGTACTTCGCAAATATTGTTTTTACCGAGGTTGGTGAAGACTCTATGTCGAAGCACAATAAAGTACTGGTAAATGACAATTAAATCGATTACTTTTATACTTCAATTCCGTGAGAAAAATATTATTATCTGCGGGTAGTCACATATTTATCGCGTTCTTATATGATATGATATGATTTCCAATAACAGTATTTCCACCTTACCTAAACTTTAATTTAGGTAGTAATCTATCTTTATATATAAAACACAAAAAATGTTTCTACCTACCCAAGGCAGCTCTACCAGGTAGTAGCAGTTCGGCAATGGCAACAAAGCCGAAAAAAATCACATGTATTTTGTTGGTAGAAAATTCACCACATTGTCAAAAATCACAAGAGCTTCTCTCAAAAAACAACCACTTTATGTATGTATGTAGTTCATTCTCTCAAAAAACAACCACTTTATGTGTGTATGTAGTTCAATGCGGTAGTTTGTAAACAAAATTTTGACAACTTGCTGGGATGTAAACAATAGTCACCTGTTCTAGTGATATTACCTGGTAAAGCTGCCTTATACCTACCTACCTACCTACATATCGACCTGCCTACCTATGTCCGCTATAGACGCTAGCAGACAATATTATTTAACAATAAAATATCAGAAATAATCTATTTTTCGAAAAATCTCCTGAATCAAATCTTAAAATTTTTTTTTAAGTATTTTGCATTTCCCTCCCCATCAGGTATTTTTCGTCCCATTTAAAAGGGGGCAGATTCGGGCAAATTTTTTTTTTGCCTTGACTTTTATGGTATGGTATCAAAATTACGACATCGGCAGACATCGCTAACTGTCAAAAGTCTATTTAAAGTTTCCAATAAGGTTAGGATATTTGATACTGCAAAAAACAATCGTGTACCTCTCCAGTTTTTACATAAATGTCTACTTAAATGCTTTTTAAATAAGGTACTTAATAACCATTCTAACCATATATCATACTTACATATTTGCATTGAAAATAATGAAAATATGACCATGTAAACTGGTGCAATTCTGTTCTACATAATCGACATTATTTTGAGAGTCAACTTGCAAGTCAAGTTTTATTAAGAAAAATAATCTATTTTAAATTCTATATAATATGTATTAGACATTCAGTTAGATATGTGCATTAACAAAATATTCAATATCGAACATTCGCAAAACCTATTTTTGAGACGGTACGCACGATTCTGTCCCATAGTGTGCCGGCACGTGTCGCTTTGTTGTGATATCAGGACTTCCCTACAGCGCGTGTGAAGGGCGCAAATGAAAAGTGTTTATGCTAATAAGGTGATGTTTCTACCATGGTATTTTTATATAGATAGGGATAATCACATAAGATGTTACAAAAATTAATTTCTAAGAGATTTCTTTCACTCTTCGGGATTTTTGCTTTCCTTTACGTTTCAGGGGCCAGAGATCACGAGAAACGTAGTCACCCATTTCTGTCGTAGAGGGAAATGTCTGGTTTCAGTTGTAGTTTATCCCTGTACCTTTCCCTCCACTCTTTTTCAATAACTGCTATGAGAAATGTACTAATTACTAAGCTTGAGAATTATTATTTACATAACCATGAGAAAATTTCTTAAACGCTCAAAGGGCACGTTGCAAATTTGTATATGCACCATATCTATAAAGTAGAAGAATGACCTAGATGGCATGTTTCTTCTCATACGCTTGTTATAGGCTGTTCTATAATCAAATTTATTTAATATACTTTATATTAAATTACAGAAATGCCAAAAAAGATAATTCTCAGCATACTTGTAAAGTGTTGCTCTCAAGCTCTCAGGAAAATACCACTTTCTGAACTTTACACATAAATAATTATTACGTTTATTGTTCACTTTTAAATATCTAATGGGAACTAAATATAACTAAACTTTCTAAAGTCAGTTGTCAAACCCAAATCAACCTTCAAAAGGTCAAAATTGGTTCACTGTGCTGGGAGACCAGTTACCCTTATACAACGCAATTAAATGAGGCGCTACGATATTAAAACCAGCTTTATCCGAATTCCATAAAACCTTTTACATATTTCACGTACAAGGTCAAAAAAGTATTTTTACATTTTTGTTTGAAATTTGAATAAGACAAATTTTATTGCGACACTAGATACTACACTGATATAACAAGTTTTGAAAAAATATTACCGATTATTCGTTTTCGGAGAGTAATCTTTTGCAAGGAAAGTCTTGTCGGATTTTTGTTATCGTTCATATTTAGGGTTCACGAAAAACATATCTGTTAGTCTCTCTCTCTCTCTCTCTCTCTCTCTCTATATATATATATATATATATATATATATATATATATATATATATATATATATATATATATATATATATATATATGTATGTATTTAGTAAACATCAGTAAGAATCAATCCTTTTGACAGTATCTCCTTCCTGAATAGCATAAACTAGCGTGTAATGGTATGAATAAAGCCGTGATGTATGCATAGTGAACCAGACTTTCGAATGAGTCAAGCCAAGGCGCCTCGCAACAGCTCTTGTCGAAACCGTCTGTTTAAACGCACTGCAAGAGTTCCTCCTCTTCAACAAGATCAGGAACATGAGGCCTGCCAGCATCGTTTTGGCATCTTTGAACCGATCCAGTTTCACGAATACGCCTAAATGTCATACCAAACACACTCACCTCAGGTAACTGGCAATTAAGGAATCGCCTTCGTACTGCAGCGGCACTACCATCACAAAACCCATAACAACACAGGATATCAGCGTATTCTTCATTTTCGTAAGCAGCTTTTTAAAGAGGAAGTTATGTTTAGCTTAGAATTCAATGATGATTGAAACTGATTTATGATTACGCAATAACCTAGGTAACTGAATTAAACGAAATAGTGAACTTAGATTATCTTCGAATATTTCCGAAGATTCTAGTATACTCACGAAAATAAATAGAAACACACTAGGAAACACAAGAGACAAAAGCAGACTGGCTACAAACAAGGCATTATAGGAAATCCGCTAACTTCTCTGCGATTATTGCAATTTATTTTCCAAACTCTTCCAAATTGACCAAATTTGCACCTTTTTGGGAAGCTTATGAAACGAGGAAGTTATTCCGTAATTTGTACGGCAAGTGTCATTACATTTTTTTGAGCAATCCTTTGCGATTTAAACGATATTTGAAAAAAAAAATCATGACATGCTATTTATGACCTTTCATAGTCACTCTCTCACTATTTCTTCAGCTATTAGAAAAGTGTCAATTCAGTGACCAGAGTGGACTAGTTTTTTCACAATTGGTTGTTTTTAGTCAAAAATGGGAATATTAAAAAAAATCTAAAAATTGCAATAACTCAAAAACCACTGATTTTAGACCCCTGATTCACAGAAACAAATTTATTGCAAATTAGTTCCATCTCCATTCAAGGAATAGGTCGAATTACCAAATATATATATATATATATATATATTATATATATATATATATATATATATATATATATATATATATATATATAAATATATATATATATATATATATATATATATATATATATATATACAAACTTCCCTTAATCATGTCAGCGATGCTTTGCAATGTGTGCCAGAAAAACATACCAAAGAGCGTTTATAAAATAAAATGTGGTATTTGCACGCATTACTTTCACCTTCCCTGTGCAGGAGTAAGTGAGGTGGATGCGAAAGTATTCCACCAACAGAAAAAAACCTGGAGCTGCAGTGCTTGCAGAGATGCTGGTAACCAGACGGAAAATAACTTAAACAAAACCAAAAATCACCATGCTAACCGACAGAAAAGGGACGAAGAAGGGTGCGACTTAGTGCAGCTTTCTTTACTTGTTACTGAAATAAAGGATCTAAAAACAGAAATTTCGGAGATGAAGACTTCACTGCAATATATCAGTGACATCTTTGAAACAGAAAGGGTGAGAAATGAGGTACTCTCTGAGATAGTGGATGACCTGAAAAAAGAAAATACCTCGCTGAAAAGAGAATTGGGCTTTGTTACCTCATATGTCAACAATATCGAGCATCAAAGAATAAAAAATAATCTTGTAATTACCGGGATTTGCAACGACGAGAAAGAACTTAAAGAAGACACTGAAAGAAAAACAATTGCTGTACTTCGACGCCTAGATGAAAATATAAAGAGAGAAAATATCAATGCAATTCGAGTGCAAAAAACTAAGGCACACAAACACCTTGTGGTTGTGACTCTCGACAGTGAACAGAAAAAAAATTCCATTGTTAGGAGTCGCAAAAACGTTAGGCAATTAACGGGCGAGTTATGTAACATTAAAGATGTCGGAAGAATCTACATCAATGAAGAATTAACGTCCATGTCTTTCAACTTGCTACGTGAAGCAAACAAGCTTAAAAATATAGGTTATAAGTTTGTATGGGCCCGTAATGGATCAATTTATGCTCGGTTAAAAGAGGGAGATCCTGCAAAAAAAATATTAAACATTTATCATATACAGGAAATCATGGTTGAATCATGAGAGGAAATCTTTATCCTCCTTGCACCGTGATTGGAAGTGATGGCTGAAGTTATTTACCTTTCCCATGGGCCACAACTCGCTCTGTGATGAAATAAAGGTGTATAAAACAGAAACTAATTGATAAAACTGATTATTTTAATTTTGGTGATAGGGACCTTAATATTATTCACATGAATGTTCGAAGTTTAAGCAAAAATTTTGAAAATGTACTATCATATTTAGAGTCACTAAATAAAAGCTTTGATGTGATAGCTCTTTCTGAGACAAATGATATTACTCTGAAGTATCTAAATTTAAATATCCCTGGTTATCAGTTATGTTATAATTTTAGCATTGTTAATAAATGTGATGGCTTTGTCTTTTATGTTAAGTGCAGTATTTTAAAATCTGTCAATGTAATGGAAGTAAATAATTGTAAATTTCTTAGAGTTAAACTTTACAAAAATGATTGTAGCATGGGACTTACTGGATATTATAGATGCCACGACATAGAGCAGGCTAATTTCATTGGTAGCCTCGAACAGTACTATCAAAATCTTAAAAATAAATGTGAGACAGAAATTTTCTGTGGAGACGTTAACGTTGATATTTTGAATCTCAGAAGAGAAAACCTGAATATTTCTTTAAATGTATGTAATTATCTTAATATATTTTCTGCTGGGGGTTTTGAAAGCAAGATTAATAATATAACAAGAATCGGAGATGCATCTAAAACATGCATAGACCATTTTTTCATTAAGTCAAATAAAACGTCTAACGCAGTCATACTACAAGGCAGTCATTCGGACCACTTTCCTATCCTTCTTAATATTGTATTGAAAAGTAGCTCACAGAACGACAAAAGATATTATAAAAAACTTAATAAAATACGTCTTGGTGCATTATTGGAAAACGAGACATGGGAGGGTGTCTTGAATGCAATGGATTCTAATACATCTGGAAATCAATTTATTAATATCTTAAATAAACATATTTCTCTTTCTACAGAAGTAAAATATATAAAATGTAAACACAGACGTAAAAAACCTTGGATTACTCTGGGTTTGATAACATCTGTAAGAAGGAGAGATAAACTCAAAAAACTCAGCGTAATGCAGCCAAATAATTTAGAAGACAAAAATAAATACGTAGAATATAGAAAAATGTTAACTAAATTACTGGGTAAGGCTAAAGCTATGTATTTTAAGAACCTTTTTGATAAAAATTTTAAAGATGCCAAAGAAACATGGAAAACTATAAAGCAGGCTACCAATGAGGTTGCTAGTGCCCCTACTATAGCGAATGTTGTTCGCAGGGATGGTACGGTAGTTTCCGGTGAGCGGGAAATATCAGAAGAATTTAATGAGTATTTTAGTGTGGTTGGGGAAACCTTTGCTGCGGAAATAATAAAACCCATAAATAATAATGGGGATAACATTAACACTAATTGTAATAAAAGTAATAAAAGTATTTTTCTACACCCAATAACAGAGCAAGAGGTGGAAACAGTCATTCAATCCTTAAAAAATAGTGAGTCAAACATTGGCGACGGAATTTCGAATAATGTCTTAAAAAGTTTTAGTAATTATTTAACTCAACCATTGCAGCATTTAATTAACAAGATTTTTGCAACGGGAATATTCCCTGACACACTAAAGAACTCTATTGTAATCCCGCTTCACAAAGCAGGATCTACGGACCAGCCTCGGAACTACAGGCCCATTGCTCTCATTAATAATGTTTCAAAGGTTGTGGAGGGGTGCATTAGAATGAGGCTGGTTAGCTTCTTGACAGTGAATAACCGTTTGGCGGCCAATCAGTATGGCTTTAGGCGGGGTTTCAGTACTGAGGATGCTCTCATTAGGGTGACAGATCGCATTGTCAATAGCTTTAATACGCGAAAAAAATGTCTAACAATATTTTTAGACTTGGCAAAGGCTTTTGACACTGTGTCGCACCATATCTTGCTGGATCGTCTAGAGGAAAAAGGAATCAGAGGTTTACCGAAACAACTTTTTCAGTCTTACTTGGAAAACCGTTCACAGCAAGTTAAGATTGGCGAAACACTCAGTGGAGCCCGGCCAGTGAGGTGTGGTGTGCCACAGGGTACGGTGCTTGGGCCAATACTTTTTACTATTTATATAGATGGAATATTTTCAGTCTTACCTAGAGACAGTGTGATCTGTTACGCTGATGACACAGCTATTACCATATCACGAGATACCTGGAAGGAAGTCACTGTTGAGGCCGAGAAAATTATGAGTACTGCCAAAATTTGGTTTGACAAGAGCTTATTGTCATTAAATATCGAGAAGTCTCATTTTATTTGCTATTCTATGACCAGGGCGGGGATGACTGATGTGGAGGCCATCAAAGTGCATGATAATGATTGTAAGAATTATAGTAACTGTGATTGCCAACTAAAAATAAGTTCTGTGGAAAAAGTGAAGTATCTTGGTGTTTATTTTGACAGACATTTGAAGTGGGACTTTCACATAGATTATGTTTGTAATAAGATTAGAAAGTTAATGTATAAGTTCAGCATATTAAGGCAAAGCTTATCGCAGAAATCTATCATAAACATCTATAAGGCTCTCGTGGAATCCACTATTAATTATGGGGTGTGTATTTGGGGGGCTGCCTATGATACCATCTTAAATACTCTTGAGCTAACACAAAAGAAAATTCTTAAAATAGCCTTATTCAAGAATAAACGGTTTCCTACAGAAACTCTATTTCAAGAGGCAGAAGTTCTAAGTGTTTCTAGGCTGTATATAAAATCCGTGATACGGTTTTGTAATAACAAAATCGCGAAGAATATCGTTGGATACTTAATAAACACAAGATATAAGGAAAAACTTTCCATAAGTACAGCTAGGATAACATTTACTTCAGTACAAAAAAACTTGCTTTTTACAGCCCCTAGAATATATAACGCCATGCCACGAGCCTTTAAAAATAAACCATTTTCAAGAATAAAGAGACATGTCACTACATGGTTACTTCAGTTAAAGGAAGTTGAATTGATTTGTAATCTAACTTGTTTGTAATTTGTTTCATATGTTGCTGTGTATGTAAATTATAAATTTTAAATTTCTTCAATAGGTGCACGCACAAATTCTCGGAATTAATTGTGCACCTAGGTTCATTGTAATTTGATTTCTTTCAAAAATAAAGCATATTATTATTATTAATATATATATATATATATATATATATATATATATATATATATATATATATATATATATATATAAATATATATATATATATATATATATATATATATATATATATATATATATATATATATATATATACATATATATCTATATATATATATATATATATATATATATATATATATATATATATATATATATATATATATATATATCTATATATATATATATATATATCTATATATATATATATATATATATATATATATATATATATATATATATATATATATATATATATACATATATATAAATATATATATATATACATATATATATATATATATATATATATATATATATATATATATATATATATATATATATGTATATATATATATATATATATATATATATATATATATATATATATATATATATATATATATATATATATACATATATATATATATATATATATATATATATATATATATATATATACATATATATATATATATATATATATATATATATATATATATATATATATATATATATATATATATGTATATATATACATATATATATATATATATATATATATATATATATATATATATATATATATATGTATATATATATAATATATATATATATATATATATATATATATATATATATATATATATATATATAAGATACATACTACACATCAGCTTCAGCCACAGAACATCTTTTTTTTTAAACCTACAAGCATATTCAAGCAACAGAAAAATGGTCAAGTAACACAATATCAATTTGCAAGTTTATTTGCAGAAGCTTAGGAAAGCAGTAAACACTGGCACCATTGTGAACGAATTTAAAACGGCTGGAGTTTGGCCCGTGGACAAAAACGACTTTCCCGAGCATTTGTTCAAAGCAGCTGAAAATATAAATGTTCTTTTTCTCAAACAAAGTAATAAAAGCACATCGATCTTTTAAGACGCATCTATTACTATCGAACCACATTTTAATAATAAACCGTCTAGTTCGGGTTTTAACGCGAAAGCTTTAAAAAAAAGTAAAATTTTTATGGCCAATACTACAAAAAATACTGTACAATAAGCATATACCTCTAATCAGAGAGAATATAATGATCGACAGCGTCGGACCGGATTGATTGCTTGGCTGGGCTGCTTGGCTTCTCACCTCTCGGATGATCGGTCTACTTCAGCCATATGGTCGGTCGGTGGTCCACTGCTACTGCCTCTTCAGGCTTATGTACCGCTATTTTATAGCCATGGCACGGCCCGCAACATGCGGGCGATATGGGCGATCTGAGACGAGGCTGAGGAATTGAAAAAAAATCATTTTCCGCATTTCCGGTAAAATATTGATTCGATGGATTAAATTTCTAAAGTTCATGGTTTCTTATTAAAGCAAGAATTAACTTTTTCTGACGTCTGATACGACGAAATTCGACACGCGTATTACCTCCAAAAAAAAATTATGTTACTTCGTTACAAACTTTTTGTTTAATATTTAATTATTACCATTCTCATATAAACCAAATGTTTACTTCAGATAGTTTCCTTCTATTTCCATTAGAAAACAAGAGATTAGAATTTATTACACCAATAGACTACGCTGAATGTAATCAACTGTTCTATTTGCAAATAAATAAATAATTTAAGCAAGGTAAATTGCTATTACCAACAGACAAGATCAACGTATGGAAAATTTACTTATTCGATTCAGAGAGTGATTGAAAGTTACGAAATCGTAAGAAGTAAACGACCCTAAAATCAGTTGTCATACCCAAATCAAAATTCAGAAAGATAAACTTCGTTGACCGAAAATACACTAGTAAATTATTGGTTAAATTTGTTTGCCCAAAACTCTTAGGAAATTATTATACAGGACTCTAGAACATTGATTTTATTCGGATCGAACAAATTCAAATATTATACTTGTATATTAATGAAATAAAAAATATGTATTATAAAGCTAAGAAAAAATTTTTGGGCGCGGAAAGTTGCCAAAAATCTATTTAAAGGTATTATTTTCTCCACTCCCTTAAGATTCGTCAAAATTATGAGTTATCATAGGTATCGTTATAAAATATTAACAACCAGATTCACTAAAAAGACCTAAAACATATACCATATCTATAATAGTTATGATAGAATTTAAAACTTCTGAAACAGGTTAATAGCACAGGACCACAAAAAAAAGTTTTGTAGTTCAAAGGTGAGATACCATACCGTATGTTTCTTGGTGTGTTGAAAATGAATCTGAGGTCAGAAATGGCCCATCACCCAAGGATTTTGAGATGACTTTAAAAAAAACCATCGAAAATGACCAAAAATACTTTTACAAATAAACGATCAAACCACATCTATTTTGGGGGGTACCGAAATCGAATCCACGGGTTAGAATGCACCAGTCACGTCAGCATTTTGACATAACGTCAAAAAACACCTCCAAAAAGGGTCAGAAATATGTCTGTAAGTAAATTAAAAAATTAAATGAACAGACCACCATATCTATACGTATTTTGGGGTGCTTAAAGCGAATATGCCAAAAGAATTGACCTATTAAGTCAAGAACCCACCCCAAATACGTATAGATATGGTGGTCTGCTCTTTTTTTGCATTAGGTTATGTTATACGAGTAGTTATAGTTTAACGTTCTAGATGTAAGTTTCTTCTAGTAGGTTACTTTAAGTTTAAAGTTCTTGATGTAAAGTTCTTAATGTAAGATTCTTGCATTAGCTTATGTTAGGTTTAGATTTCTAGATGTAAGTTTCTTGCATTAGGCTATGTTAAGTTTAGAGTTCTTGGTGTAAAGACCTTGGTGTAAGTTGCTTGCATTAGGCTATGTTAAGTTTAGAGTTTTTGGTGCAATTTTTTTCTATTAGGCTATGGTAGGTTTAGAGTTTTTGAAGTACAGTTCTTGCATTAGGTTATGTTAGGTTTAGAATTCTGGTTGTTAAGTTCTTCCATTGGGGTAAGAGGCGAAGGAACTCACCGTTATCTAGCATCGCGAGGGTGACGTGCGAGGGGAATCATTTTAATAAAACATCCAGTAGGCGAAAAAAAAGGAGAATACTCACCTTAATCCAGCAACGTGGCTGACATTTTTAGGTTATTTTAGGATCTTGACTTAATAGGTCAATTCTTTGGCATAATCTGTTTAAGCACCCCAAAGTAAGGTGGTCTGTTCATTTAATTTTTTAATTTACTTACAGACGTTTTCCTGACCATTTTTGAGGTAATGCAACATGCTGACGTGATGGGTGAATTCTAACCTTGGATTCGATTTCGGTACCCCAAGATACGTCTGGTTTGCTAATTTACATTTTTAATTCATTTGTAAAAGTAGTTTTGGTCATTTTCGACGAATTTTTTGAGGTTATGTCAAAATCCTTGGATGATGGCCCAATTCTGACCTCAGATTCGTTTTCAGCACACCAAAAAACATTTGGTATGTTATTTCACCTTTCAATTACAAAACTTTTTTTGTGGTCCTGTGTAGTTGGAGTTTTAATTTTAAGATGAAGGTTTTGATTATACTATTGATTATTTTATTATTTTCAACTGGCGAAGCATGTAGGCAGCTGGAAGAGAGTTGGAGGCGTATTGTACCGCCTTTTATGAGTTTCTTGAATTGTTTTTGATTATTTTCAGTTTTAACAGAAATAATATGTAAGAGAAAATGTTAGATTCCAGTTGTAAAAATGCTCTGTTCAACTTTTTTTGTGATTAATATCTTGCCATAAAGCGCCAATCATTTAAGATGTCTACTGTAGTGTTTTGATTAAGTTGTTCAATGCTTATTTTAAAACTACGTATGGCAACTACTGGGGACACTACACTTTATTAATTTTTTTACTATGAACTTCACACTTTATTAATTTTTTTAATATAAAATATTTCAAAATTAAATTTTTTGTAGGTCATCTTTTAAATAAAACATTAATTTTCTTTATAGTAACACAAAAAAAAATTGTACTTTTCTAAGTGAAATTTGTGAGTATTTAGTTTTTTTTTATTAAGCACATGACTCAGAGATTTTATTATTGAAGAGTTCATCAATGTGATATATGACAGGAATCCATCTCTGGCACATGTTTGTAAGGACTGAGATGTATGAGACAGAAGGAAAAATTTCCATTGTTACTTATTTTTTGAGCCTGATTAGGGTATCGGATCCGTTTTATTTCTTTTATGAAACATGAAATATTGTCTTGCAGATATATATTAAGGAGAACTTAGTGTTTGCAGGCTCTGAAGATATAAAAATTTTATGCTTTTAGAATATTTCCTGAGCATAAGAAAAACTCAAAGTTTTGCCCCCATCAATTTATGGAACTTATAGTTTGCTAAGGTTAAAAACATAAATCATAATTTTCTCGCTAAACTATGAATGTATAATGTGTCCAAAAAAAAATTAAAAATTCTAATAAAATCGTTTCATTTTTCGCCAAAAAAATTGTGATTATAGTTTTAACGTTTACAAATTGATAAGAGCCAAATTTTGAATTTTCTTTCACTTAGAAAATATTCCAAAATAAAAAATAATATTTATATGCTCAGGTCACGTAAGCGGTAAAGTGAACCTTCTCAAAATTTTTCACGGAAAAAAGTAACAATTTTGTGTTTTATCTTTTAATTTGGTCCAAAATAATTATCGTAAATGCCACCTTCTAATTATAGGAGTAAGAAAAACTTCATATCAAAAGCAGTTTAAAAAAGTTATTTAAAACAAGATAAAAGTAGCTTGACGATATATTTTTAGTGTTCCGTACGGAACACTTATAAGATCACTTCGGTGTCTGTCTGTCTGTCTGTATGTCTGTCTGTCTGTCTGTCACACCCGATTTTCTCCGAAACTATTTGACATAGAAAGGTGAAATTTGGTAATAATATAGGAATTGATGGCCTCATCAGAGCCATGTAGTTTTGAGAATTAAATTTTGACTTAAGGGGTTAGTTTTGGGGGGTGAAGTCGGGAGTGAAAAAAAAATTTTTTTTACTAGGTCAGCGAGTGTGGTATCAAATGAAAGCTTGTGAAAACACAAGTAAAAAATATATATATAATATTATACTTGCGCGCACTTTTCTTTGTATTATTATTAAAAATTCGCGGAAAATCGCTGTCCCGGGCCTTATCTCGAAAAGTACTTATCAAAAAATTTCGAAAAAATTCTGGAATATTCTCCACGGGGTGTAGATTGAACGAAAATTATCACGAGTGCATTACCTTTAATAATTTATATGGTATATAAAAAAAAAAAAAAAAATTTCAAGGTCATCAGATTTCAATAAAGATTGGAAACAAACTTTGTTGAAAACACATTTGGGGTGTGTTTTGTGAAGTCACTGATCATTTTATACCACCGTAACATAAATTTTGACTTAAGGGGTTCGTTTTGAGGGGTGAAATCGGAAGTGAAAAAAAATTTTTTTTTACTAGGTCATCGAGTGTGGTGTCAAATGAAAGCTTGTGAAAACACGAGTAAAAAATATATATATATATAATGTAATACTTGCGTACACTTTTCTTCGTATTACTTTTAAAAAATCGCTGTCCCCTACCTTATCTCGAAAAGTACTGATCAAAAAATTTTGAAAAAATTCCGGAATATTCTCCACGGTATATAGATTGAACGAAAATTATCACTAGTGCATTACCTTTAATCTATCTGGTATATAAAAAAAAACAAAATTTCAAGGTCACCAGTTTTCAGTAAAGATTGGAAACAAACTTTGTTGAAAACTCATTTGGGGGTGTGTTTTGTGAAGTCACTGATCATTTTATACCACCCTAACAAAAATTTTTATTTTAAAAACAATCAACGTACGGAACACTAATTGTGCAAGTTCAACTTGCACTTGACCGGTTTTTTTTTTTTGATTTTTACTACTGGTTGATTTTTAGGGCAAATCAAGATATAAAAGGTCAAATACATCTTGAATTTTTAATGCTCTATATCCAGAACTTATTTTCAAAAATCACTGTAAATTTCAACATTATTCTCTCAGTATTTATTAGGAATATTGTAATTATAATATGGAAAAGTATGAAAGAATCAACTAAAATATGGCATATCAAACTAATCACTTTCACATATTTTATCTCTTTCGATGACCTTTAAAACACAATATTTTACAAAGCGCATATTTGCCTATACATGGTAACCTCTATTCATTTCACTAACACAATATTTGATTAGCAAATAACCCAGCACAACGTTTGTCGATAAAATAAACATTGTGGTTTCCGTTTAAATTTTCCGACAATTTAGTTTTGTTTCATGTCCTTTGTTGCGTTTTGGTAACAGTTTTTTCACAGAAACGAAGTGTAAATATCCATTCTGAATTTCACGTTGTTAAGGTAAGTTTACGGAATAACTTAATACACTGGTGAACAAAAAAAAATAAACTCAAACTATTTAGTTTCATTTAAGATGGATTCTATAATTTAGTCTGCATATATTTTTACGGATTTTAGTATCACTTGAAAGCCTATTCTATTCTCTTTCTAATGATACCAAATTCCATACCTCATGCTTTTTACTGATTAAACTGATTGAAAGGGGAAACAAGGAGAACAAGGGCTGAAAATAGGGGCAAGAGAAAGAAAAAATTAAACAAATTTTAAGTTAACAGTTAAATTTATTGATAAAAACCAAAATCAATATTTTTGTATTACCCCCCCCCCCCCTAACCCTTATTACTGCTTCCAGTCGATTTTTCATGGAGCGGGTGAACTTTTTCATCACTGTCTGTGGGATTCTTTTCCACCCTTCCGCCATCACTCTCCGCGCAGGCCAGTCTAATGTGGGTATTCCCACTTTCGCCAGGTAATACCGCACCGAAGCAGCAGCATGTGGTCTCGCATTGTCGTACATTAGCACGAAGCTATCGCCAACAAATCCAGTGTAAGGAATCAGGTGTGCCTGCATGATCTCCTCAATATACCGGTGAGCAGTTAATACACCGCTACAAGTCTCATCAGTCACGAAAACCAAATCGATTTTTGCATCCAGTGAGATACCTCCCCACACCATGGCAGTACCTCCTCCGTAGGCGACCGTTTCAGTAATGCAACACTGCGCATAGCGCTCCCCAGGCTTTCTATAGATTCGTCTTCTTTCATCATTGCCATGTAGGCACATTCAGGACTCGGAGAATAAAACGGAGCGCCATTGCTCCAAAGACCAGTCGACATGTTCTCAGGCAAATCTGAGTCGCGCTTGTCGATGAGCTGCTGTCAATTTGGGTCCAGTACCTGGTCTCTTCGAGGTTAGGTTATCTTCTTTAAGTCTTCTTCTTCTGACAGCCCGACCATGAACTTGTCGAAGCTTCTGCTGGACCTCAACGCCGGTCAAGGGACGATTTCTTAGAGTTGTGTTGACAACGAAGCGGACGTCTCGCTCCGAGGTACATCTTATTCTTCCTGATCCTGGTCTCCATGTTAAGACGCCAGTCTTTTGGTAACGTCTGTAAACTCTAGGGACGGCTGACTGGCTCTGGTGCAGTTGCGCTGCGACTATATGTTGGATATGCCCTTCTTGCAATAAGGCAATGACTTATGACGTTTCTACCGGGGTTGTATCCATTTTCCGATGACGTAATTAGTGAGTAGGTATAGCAGAGATGTTGACTATTCAAGTTCCGATAAAAGAATGATTGGAAGATACAGTTGCATGTATTTTTATGAGGATGAATAGCGCGCAACGAGTACGTTGCTGAGCGAGCAAAAATGGTTCTATTGAGTAAAACAGTTTTAATCAGTAAAACTTTTTGGAAATTCAAACGTTTTTGGTATTATTGGAAAGAGTAGAAAATCAGCATTCTAATGATACCAAAAATAATACCACTATTTGAAAATTAAATTCGAGGGTGAGTATTAAATGAAACAAAATCGTTTAAGTCTATTTTTTTTTGCTCACCAGTGTACATTCTTACGAAGAAGAACAGCTTAATAATAAAAAAAAATGCCTTAATAAATCTACAATCTTAATAATCACATTTCTGCTAAAAGTACTCTTTTAATACCAATTTTTATTGAGGTCTAAAAGAGTTTCATATTTCCAGTCATATTCACTAAAACAGAATAAAACTTATATCCGATCTAGTTGTTATGAAATTTGTGTTTTCTACGGGGGTGTTTTTTTTTTTAAGTTATTCACCCAAATATAAATTATTATCTTTCTGACTCCCATCTACACTAATACGTTTGGTATAGCGTTTCCCGAGGTTTTTATTCCATCAAAGAAAGATCCTTTTTTGACAGTCTGTCAAGTAAGAACGAGTCCGCGATAATTCATTTTTAATACATGCAGTTCTAGCGTTTAAACAAAATATCGATAGAGGGAACCTTTGTCTACGATGAATTTTAGTAAAAGTATCAGTCGATTCCGAACTTTCGTCGAAATCACGTAAAATCCAAAATAAGTCACTTGTTTGCGTTTCGGTTCGAAGCAGTCTTTCTTTGTTCTCATCCAAATGATACATTCCGCGGTCGCTAAATATGCATGGTATCGTTTCTGAAGAAGTGGGTAAATCATTTTAACGAGACGAAAAATGTCGACGACTTGCCAAAACATGGCTCGGTAGGCAAAGTCACTCGAAACTCCAAACGAATCATGTCTTTGTTTTCACGGGACCCGAAATTGACGCCGTATCAAGTAGCGGCAAAATTAAGAAAATCAGTATCCCATGAGACCATTCGATAACATCTTCGTGCTCATAATGTCAAATTCCGAAGCACGTTGCTGCACGTTTACTGGGCGAAAATCACGTCGCGAAGCTGCTCGCTTAAGCCCACGATAAGATACTAAAATAACCCTCACAATCGTTGGACGCCAACCCTATTATTAAAAACGTTTGGTCCTTTGTAAAGAGCCTCAAAAGCAGGAGGCGATTTGACAACTTACTATGGTAATTGCTCCGTTATTAGCACACCAAAGAATACATTAATGGAAAAAATGTGCTCGAAACACATTTTTTCAAAAATACGAGCGGTCACGTTCTTACTTGACAGACTGTATGCTAGCTTTGGTTCTCCACGAATTCGGACTTTTTCTCACATGACCTGCTTCAATCGTATTTCCGTAAACCGTGCTATTATTTGTAGGCTTTCTTTCACATTTTCAATAAGCAGTCAAAAAAATCCTTCACTTCGTTTTCACCTCCTTTGGTAGTGGAAAACTCTTATGAACATATCGCATTGACTTCTTTCTTGTAGGAGGATCCCAATAGAACACCCCTGTTTCGCGCCCTGTAACAATTCCCGAAAAATACTTCTCATCGTTCTCTTATGTGGCCAAATGTTCTTGACAAATTTTTTTCCACGGGAGTTTAAGTTTTGGTATAAGGAGTTTCGGGATTCATAGTGCAGAAGCTATTTTCATTTCTAAATCTTCGTACACAACCTTGTCAACTATAGTTTCGGATAGTTTATTTTTTTAGCAAGCACTGGGATCTTCATTACTCAATCTAACAGCAGCAAATCCTTAACAAACCTGATAGTTTCCTCAATTCTTGCCTTAACAGAGCTTCCAGATCTAGAATCATCCTAAATTAAGTCTCGGACCAGAGTTTTACTAGAAAATGTAATAAATTAGTAGTAAATTATTCCATTCCTATTTATTACTGCGCGATGCTCCAAAATATCAAAACTCCAAAACGCGACGACACAAAATTTCGTCAAAATACATAGAAAGTGAGGGCAATTTGATAACCCAATAACACTTTTGTATGACGCCATTTTAATAGCTAATTAGATAATTTTAAGACACCATAGGATTTAAAAAAAAAATAGTAAAACCTTTGGTTTTTGTGCAATAATACGTTTTTATCACGTTTTCAATATGGACTACAAATACCAATCCTTTCAATCCGTGATGTTCTTTTCTGAATGTTGCTCTAAGTAATAAATTTCCAAGGTTGCATTGTAATGCCTATTCTCCTACTTTCTGGCCAAAGCTGACTATTTTTAACAATCTTATATATATATATATATATATATATATATATATATATATATATATATATATATATATATATATATATATATATACATAATATATATATATATATATATATATATATATATATATATATATATATATATATATATATATATGTATATATATATATATATATATATATATATATATATATATATATATATATATATATATATATATATATATATATATATATATATATATATATATATATATATATATATATATATATATATATATATATATATATATATATATATTTTATGGGTCTAGCACACGTGCTGCAGGGAAGTCCCTAAAGCGCTACAGAAGCGACACGTGTGCAGAAAAAGCGATTCACGTTGTTCTTGAATCGCTGTAAATTGTACTCGGTGGGAAACACAGCCCTGGGCAAATTATTCCAAAGGGATTATGTTCTTCATATAAAAGCCTGCTTGAAAAGCGTTGTACGCGGAGTAACAAGCTAAACCTCATACAGATGTGCAGTATTAGCGCGACGTGTATTTCTAACATGTACCGCTCTGGGAGGAATTAAGCGGACTACATCCTTCGAACACTTTCCATGAAAATACTTGTAGAACAGACTCAAGTCGTTAACCGTTCTTCGATGTTCCAGCGAATCAAAGCAGGAGCTAGGGGAATCCCAGGATTCTCCTAGTATGGGCATTGACGATCCCAAGGTACTTGAGTCATGTTGTGCAGTCTTGTGTTATCCAGATTATATGCAACAAAAACGCAATCTTAAGGTGTTTACCGTGCCGAGAAGATGAATAGCTCAGAGTTTATGAGTCGCGAACGGTTCCCCCGGATACCAGGCACCCTCCGGGAGTAAGTAGCCTTGCTGTGACATCCAGGCTCTGCCGCAGTCGACCCTTTTTTCCTAGGATACTCGTGAGAACACTATGTCAAATAATAATAATTATAATAGTGATAATGGCAGAGTGTTGAAGAGGCGGACAAACAGCTGCAGCACCATCGCAACAACAACAACCACAGACGATCTAAACAACCGCCTCAGCAGAAACTACTTCCGATAGTTTTACCAGATCTGACGTTGTGAGTGATGGAAATTGCCTTTTCCGTACATTTAGCTTACACTTATATGGCCACCAAAACCATCATGAAAGACTCCGAGAGGTTGTTCTAAGATATATACAACAAAACTGGTCGGAACTTCAGACATTTTCATTGATTGAAGACGACGATATGAAAGACTTCAATAACTACTATAACTATATGAGGAAAGAAAACTATGGAACGAGCCCTCTCGGAAACCCAAAATAGCAACTTTCATATCTTCTCAAAACAACAAAGAACAAGAGATACAAACATAACTTTTAGGGACAGACCAACAATAATAAGCACAGGAAAATACACCGAAACTATTTACCTTCTACTAACAGGCAACCCAAGGTCGGGACACTTTGAGCTTCTGACACCACAAAACACAAAACATATCCCAAACAACAGTAGACTAATAAAAGAAGCATCGGGCAAGCAACGTAACGGTCAAAGACGTCGCGGGAAATGGCAGCTCGACCAAAACGATGAAGACCGGGCAACCGAGACGGAGAGTTCACCAGTCTTCTTGTCCTGTTTTTAACCACCAATCTAGAGATTTGTACTGTCACCGTAAATCCGCCGTTAGGTTCTCCGACCATAAACTGCTTTCAACATCTAGTATCCTACCGATTAGTGACCGAGAAAAGCCTAAACCGCTTAAGATTTAGCACTACAAATCTGCTAATTGGGAAGAACTCGTGGAATATTTTCGAAGTTTCTCTTGGTTACACGTTTGTTTTAGATCCGACGACCTATCTGACTGCCCCAAGGAGGGTTTCGATGTCATTTCGGCTGGTATGGAAGCTTAAATCCCTTTCTCAACCAAATGCCCTTGTTTCGACTAAAAATACAAAGAAGTTGTTGCTTCTAAACATGTGGCCTGCTGACAATGGCATGAAAATTGTAACGTCATAAATCGTAACATCTTTATTCGTACCCGGAACAACTGCAAAGAGATTTATAGATGAAACCAAGGAGACCCACGATCAAAGAATTAAGAATAAATTTCTTGTCTGTCCCAACAATGCCACGTCCTTTTGATGAGTTGCAAAGCCATTAGTGAAAATTTCACTAAAACCACTCTACCACCACTCACAACGCCAGATAACACTATTGCAAAAATACCTGTGGGGAAAGCCATTTTATTGGCTGAACTCTCATTCTACTATCGATTTCTAAAGAAAAGCACCACCAACTATGTGCATAGTTCAGTCAAGGATATCCAATATTGTCTTCAGGCAACGTATCATAAAACGTATTTTAATGAGGGTAGACACCAAAAAAGCTTCTGGTGCTGATGGAATAAATGCCATGGTATTTAAAAAATGCGCAAAAGAACTAACAGCAGAGACTTTTGAATCTATCCTATAATATTTATCTATATATTTTCTTCTTGCTTGAAATGCACTACAGTTCATTATGGAAAATGCTATTAAACAGCATCTTTTAAAATATCTAGAGGGAATCAATATGATTTGCAACCATCAATACGACTTTCATAGACAAAGACCAACAGGAGATCTTCTAAACATGTATTATAATGTTTGGAACAACGCAATTGAACATTTTAGAGAGTCCTGAGCGGTTGCACTTGATATATCCAAAGCATTCGACCGAGTTTGGCATGACGGATTATTATTTAAGCTGCGCCCTTGAGGTCTATCTGAAGAGTTTTGTTTATGGCTCTCGTGTTTCCTTAAGGAGCGTTCTTTACGAATCTCAGTCGAAGGATTTCTTTCTAATACTTTATTATTAACGTATGCCCCAAGGCTCCATACTGACTCCTACACTATTTTTCATTTATATTAACGATCTGCTGGAAAGGACCAAGAATCCAATCTACAACTTGCAGATGACAGCACGAAGTTGTTTAACTTAACAAAGACCATCCAAATGCCGAAATTGCCATCCTGGGTGACTTTAATGTACACAACATCAACTGGCTTCAATATTCAAGTACTACCGACGAGCAAGGTCGTGAAGCCGAATCATTTTCAATCAGTTGTGGTTTAACTCAGCTTACTGACGAACCAACACGGATCCCTGATCGCGAAGGGGAGTTCGCCAGTCTTCTTGATCTGTTTTTAACCACCAATCCGGAGATGTACATGGTCAGCGTAAATCCGCCGTTAGGTTCTTCTGACCATAAACTACTTTCGACATCGAGTATCCTACCAATCAGAGACAAAGAAGCGCCTAAACCGCGCAAGATTTGGCACTACAAATCTGCTAAATGGGAAGATCTCATGGATTATTTTCAAACTTTCCCTTGGTTAGACGTTTGTTTTCGATCCGAAGGCCCATCTGGCTGATGTTATTTTGGCCACATCCCTTTTTTGAAGAAATGCCCTTCCAACGACAAGCCTTGGTTTGACCAAAAATGCAAAGAAACTGTTGCTTCTAAACATCTTGCCTACCGACAATGGCGTGAAAATCCTAACACCATAAACCGTAACACCTTTGTTCGTGCCAGGAACAGATGCAAAGAAATTATCGACAAAACCAAGGAGGCACACAATCAACGAATTAGTAACAAACTTCTCGCTTGTCCCAACAATTCCAGGTCCTTTTGGTCAGTCGCTAAGGCAGTCAGTCAAAATTTCACCAAATCCACCATACCACCACTCACACGGCCAGATAATTCTATTGCAATAACACTTGTTTAGAAAGCGAACTTGTTGGCTGAACTCTTTGCTTTACATTCTACTGTCGATCTCCAAGGAAAAACACCACCTACTATTCTCATAGTGCAGTCAAGAATGCCCGATATTGTCTTCAGACAGCCTATCATAAAACGTATTTTAAAGAAGCTAGACACCAAAAAAGCTTCTGGCGTTGACCTAATACCTGCCATAGTTCTCAAAAACTGTGCGAGGGAACTAACACCAGTTTTCTGTAGACTTTTCAACCTATCCTACAGAAAGGGAATATTTCCTTCCTACTGGAAATGTGTCACAGTTAAGCCGATACCTAAAAAAGGCAAGAAGACCTTGCCAAATAACTACCGACCAATCGCACTGCTTTCAATAATATCGAAAGTCATGGAAAAGGCTATCAATCAGCATCTTCTAAAATATCTTGATGGATTCAACATTATTAGCGATCATTAATATGGCTTTCGTAAAAATAGATCAACAGAAGATCTTCTGACTTATGTAACACACGTTTGGAACAACGCAATTGAACACTTTGGAGAATCTCGAGTGGTTGCTCTTGACATATCCAAGGCATTCGACCGTGTTTGGCACGATGGGCTGTTGGCTAAGCTACGCTCTTATGGTATGTCTGAAAAGTTCTGTTTGTGGCTCTCATGTTTCCTCAGAGAACGTTCTTTACGAGTCGCAGTCTAACACCTTCACTATCAACGCCGGTGTACCTCAAGGCTCCATACTTTCTCCTACTCTTATTCTCATTTACATTAACAATCTGCTGGAAAAGACCGAGAATCCAATCTACAGCTTTGCAGATGACACTACCCTTATCTCTTTATTCACTTTGAACGCTCGGACATCGGCTACTCAGACGAATATCCGCAGACAGCAGGAAGCCGTTCAACTTAACAAAGACCTGGAAGAAATTCTATCTTGGGGTGACAGTAACTAAGTGGAATTCGCTGGATCATCGAAGAACGGTTGGCGACTTGAGCCTATTCTACAAGTATTTTCATGGAAAGTGTTCGAAGAATGTGGCCCGCTTAATTCCTCCCAGAGCGGTGCATGTTAGAAGTACACGTCGCGCTAATACTTCACATCCGTATAACGTTTAGCTTGTTACTCCTCGTACAACGCTTTTCAAGCAGTCTTTTATATGGAGAACATCATCCCTTTGGAATAATTTGCCCAGGACTGTGTTTCCCACCGAGTACAATTTACAGCGATTTAAGAACAACGTGAGTCGCTTTTTCCGCACACGTGTCGCTCCTGTAGCGTTTTAAGGACTTCTTCCCTGCAGCACGTGTGCTAGACCCATAAAAAAAAAAGACCAGAAAGAAATTCTATCTTAGTATAATTTAATACTACAAAAACCAAGGCAGCCATTTTTTCTAAAAAATTTAACAGTACTGAACCCGTCATAGTTATGTAGGAACAATCCATTCCTCTAGCATCGTCATTCAATTTGCTGGGCATTAATTTGGGAGCAAATAAGCCTCGGCATAAATATGTTGCGTACATAGCAAAGAGAGCGCCTCAATAGCTAGAAATATTATTTCGCACTAAAAAGCTCTACACTCTACAATTGCTAATTCTGTATAAAGCTCAAATTTGGCAAGCGACTGAATACTGCTTCCATGTTTCGAGCTCTACTCCTAAACATTCATTACATTTGTTCGATTCTATTCAGAAGAGTGCTGTTCGCCTAATTTGAGATCTAGAACTCACCAGCAACCTTGATTCTTTCGAACATCGAAGAACGATTGGAGACTTGACCCTATTCTAAAAGTATTTTCATGGAAAGATGGATATAGCCCGCTTAATTCCTCACAGAGCGGTGCAGGCTAGGAATACACGTCGCGCTGATAATTCTCAATATATAATACACTTCATTAAAAAAGTTATTATGTACTAAATATAGATTATTTTGGCTAACTTCTTAGTGACAAAGTTCAAGATTCTATCAAGTTTATTTCTCTAAATACTACTTGACCGCCAACCAACGAAGCAAGAAAAAAATTAAAAACTCAGCGAAAACAAAAATAAATAAAACTACCTGAATTTTTGAATCTTGACAACAAATTAATAAATAAAATAGTCCAAAATTTATAAGAGCTTAATATTTTATGCTATAAGAGGTCAATGTAACATTAAATGCAGTCAAAATACATAAAAAACAATGTTATCAATAGGCATGATGACAAATTTTGAAAAACTATTCCACGATGTTCTTACGGAACTACTATCTCGAAAAAAATATATATTTCTGGGGAAATTACAGATTTCCTAGCATGAAATTGGCATTTTTTAACCTAGTTTTGAATTTCAAGCCAAAACGCTCGCAAGTGTCATGGTGTCTGTTCGTGACGTCACGCCTTTGTAAACTCAATGTCAACAACAGTGAAATATTCAATGTCTATACAATAATTTTGTTATTTTGTGTGTTTAAAATGAATTCTAAAGTGTATAAGTGGTGTGTGGTCCCTCAGTGTAAAAACACAACGATAAAAACTCCTAACAAGTTATTTGTTTACGTTCCAAACAAGAAAACAATAAAAAATAAGTGGCTAACTCTTGCACGGCGGGACCCAGCAGTTATTGCTCCAAATTCTTCAATTTATTTTTGTGAAGACAATTTTGATATAAGTTTTAACTTAATATTTTATTATTATAAATGAGGTGTGTCGTAATAATCTTGTTTGAGAAATTGTTAATTATCTAAATAATACCTTTAGATAGTCACATCATAATTTAGGTTAGGTTTTATTTCTTTAATGTTTATTTAATGTTTATTTAATGGATACTTTATTCTTGTTCCAGTTGCCAAATGATATGGAGAATTACATTCAGTATATATCAACATTTTCATAACAATCATAACCTAACCTAAAACTAATAAAACCATGACGTAGAAATAAAGTGCAGTTTTTATGAGTTTTTGAGTTTTAAATTGTAGTTTTAATACAGATTACTTATATCCTTACATAGAAGTTTTGATATTTCTAAATTCTGCTGTGCAAAAACCTTTGTTTGACGCAAGAAACTCTCCAAGCATCAACAAATCAATTCTAGGTAAATTAGAGCTATTTGCCTTGATAAATCCGTCTTCCATCGCTAACGTTTTTTGGTTCTAGTTTTTATAATACAAAACTAGGCAACTCGATAGTTCAAAACCACAAATTAATTGACAAACGGTGCAGAGATTATCGTTAACACAAGAGAAGTTCCACCGAAATAATGTTTACTTAGGCGTAACGTCATTCGCTCTGATTGATGTTCTACATAAAATGGCGGATTGCTGTATTTTGCTTTTTATTTTAATAAAAATAATATTAATCTCACTTTTAATATAAAAATAAGAACATCTTTTAGAAACTTTTTAATCTATTTCATTATTTAAAATCATAATTTCGGTGATTCATTGTTACTGTCATCACGCCTATTATCTATTATATAAAGTAGAAAATTTGAAAAAAGTTTGTTTTTGACCCTTAAAACACATTTCCGTAAAAGTTTAAAGGGTCATCTATTTTTTACATAAATTTTGTTCTTGATCATTGTGTAATCTAAAAATACAAAAACAAATACAACCAGATTCATTAAAAGGATTTAAACTCAGAGACCCAGTATAATTTTTTAAATGGAATCTAAAACCTATCTTTCGGTTTTAACAATGTAATATCTCGTATTGATAATATTACCAAATAAACAATCTGTAGGAAGCTTAAGGATCACGTAGGAAATATCCCAATTTTCAGCAACTTTATAGGGTTTGATTTTTAGTTTAATCATATATAAAAACCAATTTCTTATACTATACAGCATTATAACTTTAATTACCTTACTGGTGCTCTTGTCAACTTAAACCCCTTAATGTCACATTAGACTACTCCTGAAGTTAGATTTTTTTAAGGCAGGTAAAGTTTTTTTATTAAGTTGCACCTAGTTTCGCTCTATCTTTGGGAAACTTTGGGATAAAAAGTTATAATTTATTTTTCTCATGCTCGTTGCCCCATTAGAAAGAGTAAAATGTTTAGATCGTGAACAAGTTAGCAATAACAAAATGTACAATATAGTTATTCGAACATCAAGAGAACTTTTTGAAAGATTAAAACCAAAAAGTATTTTAAGTGTCAAATTTTCCACTCTCCCCCTTTCAGCCTGTAAAATCGCCAAAAAAATCTGTATAAAAAATACGGCTTTCTAGTTCATCATTTTTGACACTTTTACAGGCTGTAAAATTTGAACGATCCATTTAAGAGCTAAATGGCTTACATGTTCCAATCTGAGTTGTCATTCCCCACTCAAAACATTTAGTGTCTGGTGGTCTGACTGGAAATAAAAATTTCTTTAGTAGAAACGACCGGAGATCAAAAAGTCAATTGTACTGCTCAAACTGGATTTTGATGTTCTTGAACAAAAAAAAGTAAGATCAAAACTTGAAATCCGTTTTCATTTATTCTTCAATTTATATATAAAGTAAATATGTTATATAAAATAAAATAACAAGAATACAACTAAAGTTGAAAATGTTGTAATAGTAAAAGAAAATATGCATCAGCTTGAAGAGGTCCAAGATCGAACTGAAAAAATACCAATTATTGCTTTATATATAAAGATTAAAAACTATACAATCGTAGTTGCAAGCATATATCACTATCACTAGAGGCCTAATTCTATCCAATTCTAGATGTAGGCCTTCTCCCTGAATTTCCATCTCAATCTATTTGCAGTCATCCATCCAATGCCCGCAACCCTCTGTATATCATCCCGCCATCTTGTTTTGGGACGTCCTTCGCTCCTTTTCTGTTTTCGTGGTCTCCGTTCTAATGTTCGCTTAGTCCATCAATCATCGGTCCTGCGTGCTACATGTCCAGCCCATTGCCACTTTCTTTCTACTACGTGCTCTATAATATCCTTCAATTTTGTTTGTTTATGTATCCACTTGTTTTTTTTTTTTTCTATCTTTGTGTTTTATCCCGATCTTTCGTGTGTTCTCTGGATCTGAACTACTTTTTGTATATCGGCTTTATTCAGTGTCCAAGTTTCAGCGCCATATGTAATTACGGGTAGGATGCACCGATCATAAACTTTGGCCTTTAACTTATTTGGGGATTCTTCTTGAAATTTCACCCGAGGCACTGTCTCTCGTAGTAATTTTTTGCCCCAGATACACAAAATCCTTAACAATCTCGAGAGCTGTTCCTTTTAAATTTATAACTATGTTGTTATAAGTTCTCTTTTCAGTTCTACTAGTACTGTTTCTGTTGCGTTCATTGTTCTTCATTCCTTACGTGTTCTAGTCTCGACTTTCCCTCATTTCGTCTTAGATACTCCATCACAACAGCATTTATTCTTCTTGTGTCGTCTTCCTTCAATACCCACACTTCACTTCCGTAACACAACACTGTCTCCACCATGGTTGGACCTACTCTTTTTTTTTGTTCCTGCTGATGTTTTTATCCCACCATATAGAGTTGAGTGAGCCTACTATTTTTCGTGCATTTTGTATTCTTTGTTTGATTTCTTGTTTTCCTATACAATCTTTATCCACTATTATTCCCAAGTACTTGAATTTATCTACTTGCCATATACAGGAGTCATCATTAATTAATATTTCAAACTGTGCATCCGAATTCACCACCAGATACCCTGTTATTTCCAAACTTATTTCTAACCCCCATTTTTTTGTATTCTTAGTAAAGCCTACGAAGCATACATTCCATATCAAACGCATCTTGGGCTAGTACTGCTTGATCGTCAGCAAAGTTGAAAGCAAAAAGGTAAGATCTATTAATTGGAATTTCCATTCCTTCACATGCTTGTTTCCAGTTTTTAAGTGCTATTTCTACGTAAATGTTAAAAAGCAGGGGAGATAAGCTACTCCTTGTCGGAGTCCTTTAGTTGTATTTATAGGTTGTGATAGCATATTTTGTTGTTTAACGTACGAAACATTGTCTCTGTATAGTTCTTGTATATTTCTGAGATAGTTACTTCCACCAATCCTTTTTAGGGCTTCCCATAGTTTGTTTCTTGTTACATTGTCGTAAGCTTTTTTTTAATTCTATAAATGTAATATGAATTTCATCTCCCTTAGTAATCTTCTTTTCTATAAGCTGTTGTATAGTAAATAAATTATCAGTACACGAGCGTCCTGGAGTGAAGCCGGTTTGATCTTCTCTCTTATCACCAACTTCTTGCCTTACTCGTTTCTATATTATCTTTCCCCACAGACTGTTAAATGTACTTGTTATACTCAACCCTCTATAGTTACTTGGGTCTTTCTTATTTCCGTTTTTAGACGAGATATAGCAGATCTTCCATTCACGTAGTATTTTTTGTTGTAGGTTCATCAGATTCGCAATATTATCCCATAATTGATTTCCGCCACATTTTAAAAGTTCTGCGTAAATGTCTCCAGGTCCAGGTGATCTATTATTCTTCATTTCTTTAATATTTTTGACTACTTCGTTTACTGTTATTAAAGTGAGTTCTTCTTCCTTTTCGATTTGGATATCGTTAACTACAAAAGCTTCCCTTGTCTCTGTTAATAATGACTCATATTATGTTTTCCATTGTGATGTACCAATTAATTGAATCGAACTCGTCTTTTGGTTTGTTTTAGTGTTTTTTATTGTTTTCCATACCTCAGTGAATTGTGCATCACCAATATATGTATTTATTTGTAGACATTTTTGTTCTCAAAATTTATTCTTCTGTCTTTATTTGTTTTCGTAGCTCTATATTTATTTCTCTATATTTATCTTTAGTTTCTTTTGATTTGTGTGCTAGTAATTTCTTGTATAGTATATTTTTCCACAATCGCTTCTTTAATCGTCTGGGTAAACCATGCTGGCTGCTTCTTTTTATTAGTCTTTCTGTGTTATCCTAGTGTTTCTCCTGCAATTTTTTGTATTATATTCTTAATAGCTGTATACTCCTCCTCAACCCCTTGTACACATGTTCTATTTTTTAATTCCCTTTGTAATCTCTCTTCGTACAGATCTCTGATACTCTTCTGCTGGAGTAAATCCAAATTATATCTGTGTCTGTATTTTTATTACACTCGTAGTTACTTCTCTTCTATAGTTAAGTTGTGAGAAAGGATATACTATAGTGGCTACTACGAGATGATGATCAGTTCCACAATTAGCACCTCTTTTAACTCTTACGTCATTTACTTTGAAAGTTGTTCTTTATCTAGTTATGATGCAATCAATAATTGTTTTTGGTGTAGTGATGGTCGTTCCCATGTATAGCGATGTATATCTTTATGTTTAGAGAAGGTATTTGTAACTTTTAATTCATATTGGTTGTATAGTTCTAATAATCGTTCTCCAATATCATTTTCTACCCTTTCCACATTTCTGTTCTTGGCTATTGACTCTTCCATTTAAATCCCCCGCTATTACTATATCTTGCCTATTCTTGATATTATTTAGTTCATTTAACAACTATTTATAGAAATCATCTTTCGCTTTCTTGTCTGCACTGTTAATCGAGGCGTATACGCCAATTATAGTTAGAACATAACCAAACATGTTTAGTGTTATACTTATTATACGATATGTTACAAACTTATAATATTTTACAAATTTTTAGTTGTTTTTTAATCAGTATAGATACTCCGGGGCTTGCCCGTTTTGATTTTTCCACTCCCGACCAGAAGTGAATGTATTCATCCATATCTTCGTTTTCGCAACCTTTCCTTTTTGTTTCTAACAGCACTACTATATCTAAATTATATGTTTTAATTTCGGCCAGTTTATCAGTAACACCACGAACATTCCACGTTCCAATCTTCATAGTCCTTTTCCTTGCTAACTTGCTAATTTCGTCTTATTTCCGTCCGGATTCCAATGCTGGACACTGGTACTTTTAGTTTCTGCATGTTTTACGGATGGTGGGCTACTGACCCATCGCTCCAACCCCCATTCTTGGAGGACCAGGCTTTTCTGTCGGGGTGTGCTCCCTTAACCGATAGGTTCCAGTTTTAAGGTGCGTTAATATTTTTGTCTTACTCTTAATCCTAAGACCAATTGTCTTTAAGTGGTAATTTGATCATTTCTTGTAACTCATGTGGATTACCACTGATGACTATATATCGTCTGCGAACCTTAAATAACTCAAATACACACCACTCATCTTTAGGCCCTTCTTTGTCCAATCTAGTTGGTGAAATACGACTTCTAGAGCTGTAATAAACAGCTTAGGAGAGATTATATTTCCCTGTCTTACACCTCTCCCTATACGTATTTGTTCTGTACTAAGTTTTATGTAAATCTTTGCATTTTCATATATATCTTTGAATAGGGTAGTATATCTAGAACCAATTCTACAGTTATTCAAGCCATTGATGATGACATTTCGACAGAATCAAAAGCCTTCTCATAGTCTATGAAGGCTATGTAGAGTTCGAAATTGTATTCATTGCTCTTCTCTAGGATATTTCTCATTGTCTGTAAGTGGTGGCATGTACTATAGCCGTTAGGAATCTGACTTATGTTTTAATCTATTGGAGATGATTTTAGTCAAAAGTTTATAAATATGAGATAGTAAGCTAATCGGGCGATAATTGTCTAACTTTCTGATATCTCCCCTCTTGTGCAGAAGTATTATTTCTGATGTATGCCACAATGTTGGTGTTTTGCCGGTCATATATAGTCCCCCAAAATATTTACTTACAAGTAAGTGGAGACTTTAATGAGCACTGGGCTTCCAGACTAATAACATCAAAGGGTAAAAAACTTTTACGGACCATAAATTAATTAAAATGTAAAGCTGTGTCTACTGAAATACTAACCTACTGGTCAACACATCCAAACAGAATACCGGAGAAACCAGAGATCTCGTTATCGAAAAACGAAATGCTAGAAACAGTACCACCAAACTAGAAATCCACAAGTCAAAACTACATTGAATAATATAACGCAACTATTAAGAAGGGAAAAAAAGCTAAAAAATGAAACCACTAATGTCTACTTAAGAGAATTAAATAACTACAAAACTACAAATTATGGAAGGCATCCAAAAGAATTCAGATATTCAATTCAACCTACCGAAACCACTAACAGTAGCTGGGCTCGACGTAATGGGCAAAAAGCCAAAAGACTTGTGGAACACATAAAGAACATATTTGTACCATACGAACAATACTATGGAGAAAAAATAGTTCTGAAAGAAAATGAATAAGAAATTGAACGGAGAATTAAAGAAATTAATTCGACCATACCAAAATAGTCAAAGACCAAATAACAGAATAACATTATTCCTAAGAGAGCTCCAGATAGATTTTTTAGTATTAAGCAAGACACTGCATACTCCGAAATTAGGACGGGGTCCCTCAAGGAAGTATCCAGTCCAGTTCTTTACTTATCGTGCACAAGTGACACACCATCATTAGAAAACGGCACTATAGCAACCTTCGCTAATGAGACTGCGATATTGCAGTGGGTAATTAAAGAAGCAGCTCAGAAACTACAAAAATGTACTAAAAGAATTAAATCTTAGGCTAAAAAATGGCGAATTAAACTAAATGGAATAAAGTCAGTGCACATCAATTTTACCAACAAACATATTGAGAATATTTCGGTAACTATTATTAATCAAATAGTATCGCCAATAAACCAAATACCTTAACATGACACTTGTTAGTTAAAAACTGACGTTAAAAAAGAATAACAAAACCTATATGAACTTACTGTATGCAACTGTGAAAGTATACTACAGAGCAACATAGAAATCATATAAAGATTTCAAAACAAGTTAGTGACAGGTATAGTCAACGCACTTTGCTACGTTAGAACTGACTTTCTACATGAAGACCTCCAGATAGAAGTGAACCAGTGAAATTAAGAAAATTGCAAAGAAACATGAAGATAGACTCCACCAACGCATCAACGTAGAACTTCTAGATAACAGAAACCTAGTGAGCCGGTTCAAAAGAAAAAAACTTTTTGAATTAATATAGTTGTTAATCTAAAAAAGTTGGGTTAGTATTTTTTGTATGCGCATGTGATAGTTATACTTCCATATGTATTAGAAACTATAGAACATCGATAGACGACTTCTTAAATAAGTTTAATTAGTAGTTTGGGTTAGACTAAGATTGTTGATTAGTCTATATTGTCTAGACTGTAATAGTAGGAGCATCCCCATAGGTGTTCTATATAATACTGGTCAGTCAATAAGTTTTAAAAGCTGAAATGAAACAAGATGAATTAGTGAGTCGAAATACATTTATGCTTTAGTATAATCTCCATACAATAAAATTTTCCACCAATTTTTCAATTCATTTACCTCATCTCTGAAGTGGTTTTCTAGAAGACCTTCAAAATAGCCATCTACGGATGCTATCACCTCAACATTTGTTGAAAGATGCTTCCCACGTAGAAATCTTTTAAGGTTGGGAACAGATGGAAGTCAACGAAGCCAGATGTGGCGAATAGGGTGGATGTTCGAACAATGCCCACTTTAATCTGTGAGCAGGTGCATTATCATGATGAAAAACGATTTTTTCTTCTGCAAACCGGGGCTTTTCTAGCGAATTATCTCAGCTGGTACAGAATTGCAAAAATATTCTTCTGAGATTGTTTTACTGGTTTGATGGTAATCAATTTAAAAAATTCCTTTTCAGTCCCAGAAAACTGATGCCATAATTTTTTTGGACGACTTTGACCACTTGGGCTGCTTTGGAGCTTTGGGCTCAGTCCATTGCATGGTTTGTTGTCGCAGTTCAGGATCATACTACCAAACCCAAGTCTCATCCATAGTTACAAATCGACGCACGAAATCAGTTTTATTCTTCGTGAAACGAGCCAAATCTTGTTTAGAAACTTTTTCTCAAGTGCGTTTTTGTTCCAATGTTAGCACCCGTCTTGTGAAAAGCTCTCTCATACCCAAAACACTAGTTAAGATCTCACGTATTGATCCATGTGAGATGCCTATAACCTCAACTAAATCATCCACGGTTAATCGACGGTCTTCCATTATCATATCTTGTACTTGCACAAATGTTTCTTCATTTTTTGGACGTCCTGAACGTAAATCATCATTGACTATATACGACCACGTGTAAACTCGAATCTATGAATAGTTGGAAATAAAGAAGCCGATTCCTTTATCAGTTTTACTAACTTTGCATAAACCTTCCAAAACAAAGACAGTACACGATATTCGATTTTTTCGATTTTTAAAAAATACAAACACGTCTTCTTTAACCAGCTGAGAAAAAATGAATGACTTGACAGATCGACTTGAAATTTAGAGTGTGTTCATCAGATGAAGCTTCAAAATGGTGTTCAATGTTTGATTCAAGTGATGCTCCATAGAAGTCGCTTTCAAAACTTGACTGACCTGATATAAATATGAAGTACTTATAGATTGAGATTTGTAGAAAAATACACAGAAAATACTGATTCTATAGCAAAATTAATGAACATCTTCTCACATAAACTCAAGCCTGACGAGATTGTTAACTTCTTCAACAAGCATATTAGCATTCCCGTAAGTTTCAGACCATTAGGTTATTAAAATTCAGCTTAACCCGCTTCAGAACCGCAAACAATTGACAGACCAATCTCAATTATTTCGCTAATGTAACACCCTACTCTGATTAATTTTAAATAACCTCGGAATAATTTGTTGATTTCAATTGGCCGCGATTCCACCTCAATTCTTACAAAGAAAAAAACAATACTTTTTTATTGTTGCCAACAAAGGGCAAAAAATTATATAGCTTCGCTAAGAAAATTACAGATTAATTGTGCCTACCACAAATTAATATAATCCACATCAGTCAAACCAAGCCGGAAATTTAGTTAATATTGGAATTTAATTCAAGCTCAAAACAAGGCCAAGCCTTAACCACTAAAATTTACTGTAAGTTCCTTTAAGCTTTAGTAGGGTAAATGTTACTTTAAAACAAAATTAAGTAGCCCAGATTTTTAAGTTAATTATAAATTTTATATTTTAGACGTCGATAAACTTGTAAAGTAGGGCTCTTTATTTGATTATATTTTGTTGTATACAAGGTGACTGAACACCAAGGTATGAAAAAAGGTTCTCAAAAGCATACTCCAAAAATGATTTTTAAGATCGCTGGAGCCATTCAAAGGAGGAAAATGAAAAAAGAAAATTCTGAAGCAGGCTGTTTGCTGTTTTCCATGACGAAGCTAAACAAAAAATTTGGTTTGGTAGGTTACTAAGCCAACCTAGATTTTTAAATGGAACCAGTAGGTAGTGTCTGGGAACACCTCCTCCTCCCACAAACAGAATGACCCTTCCTCCCAAGGATAATATTAATAAATTTTAAATATCAATATAAGCCTGCTCCCAACATACACAAAGTGACTCCTCCCCACAAGCAGGGTGACTTCTCCTCCATCTTTGAAACATTTTCACAAAATAATCTTAAAGTTATTGAAGAGTAGGAGAGTGTAGTGAAGTGTTATATAGAGACTCGCCAAACTGGTATATGTATTCAGTAACATAAGAATATAATGCAATAAATAACCAATCTATTAGTGATTTGTACCAACAATTCAATAAATTGCATAAAACTTTTTGTGAATTAGTTAACGAACAGTTTTATTATTTTATGAATTGTAAGCCTGATTGAGCCAATTATTACAATGATTTGGCAAATTTATATTTAGATGATGCAGAATCTTGCGACCGTTATTTTGAAACTCTAAACACATTGGAACTTTTGTTCTCAGTTTGAAAAACTATATTCAAGATCCCGTTGTGTTAGAACGTATCAGTGAGGCTGAACACGAACTTTTAGAACTTTCATCGTACTAAAACAATGTGGAATAATTTTTAGAACTTTCTGTGTAGAAAATCAAGAAATTAGTCACGGAAATGTATGAAGAGTGTTATGTAAGAGATGACGAAACTGAAGGTCAAGATTGGTCATTATATTTTGAGTTAACTGACATCAAACAGCAGCACACAGATGTAAAGACTATTTAAAAATAAAAAACTTTACAAATTTATTGGTAAAATTTGAATTGTTAAGATTAAATGAATTTGTATTAATTAAAAATATGCTTAAATAAATGTTTAACTTGTTATAGTAGTGGGAGCATTATATAAACTCAAACATCTATAATTTTATTTACTTTGTTTCATTCATTCATAGGAAAATTATCATACATAACAAACACATTTGAGAAAGCACTTTGTGTAATAAATACATTTTGGTATTAAAGCCAGTTGACTATTTATCTGAATTACAGGTTTAGATAGACAATAATAACCCCTATATATAAGAAGAGAAGCAAGACTGATATTTTCAATTACTTTCCACTTATTGTAATATCAGCCTATAGTAAACTATTTAAAAAATGCCTTAAAAAAAGATTATACGATTATCTAATATCCAAAAATATCATAAACAAAAAGCAGTTTGGTTTCATGCAGGGGGTTAGCACTAGCGATGTAATGTCTGAACTGGTCAGCCATATTAAGGCCTCTCTAGATGATGATGAAAAGTGTGTTGCAGTTTTCCTGGACCTAGCCAAAGCTTTTGACACCGTACCTCACTCTGGCCTTCTTGATGTTTTGGAGCGTTGTGGTGTCAGAGGCTCTGTTTTAAACATATTTGGAGATTACTTAGAGGAAAGAAAACAAGTTGTGAAGATCGGAAAAGTACTGAGTGAACCACTATCTGTACAGATTGGGGTATCACAAGGTACTGTCCTAGGTCCCCTTCTCTTTTTCTGCTATACAAACTCTCTACTAGGCCTGGACATAGAAGGAGTTTCAATAACATATGCTGATGACACATTTTTTGTTTTCAGGGACAAGACATGGGATACTGTGAAAATGCCAGTTAGTAGGGGCGTGAGCAATGACGGGGCCTAGCTTGATTTGATGAAGTTAACCTTAAATCTTTCTAAGACGGTATACATTGCTTTCTCTCTGACTGAGGCAAATCGACCGGACTTTGTTTATATAGAGGTAAACGAAATGAACATGGTCATGAAAGAAATCTCACACACAAAATATCTTGGAATTACAATTGATAAACATCTCAGATGGACTGAACATGTCCAAGATTTGACCAATAAACTGAGAAGGCTCATATATAAGTTTTACCTAATAAGAAAAATACTACCCCTCAAACTACGGGTTACTGTCTAAAAGGCATTGGTCGAGTCACTGTTGAGATATGGCATCGTTGTGTGGGGCGGACTTTACAATAATGCACTGAGTCAGCTGAGGTTGATACAAAACTATATTGTTAGAGTAATTTTCTTTCGTGATAGGCTTTTCTCAACCAAGAAATTATATAATGAAAATATAAAGAATATAAGAAATTTATATTTTTTAAACATTTCTCTATATTGCTACAGAAATGGAAAAAAAAATTGTTAATCATCAATATAGAACTAGAAACAGAGAAAATGCAATACTAGTTGTACCCTGTAGAAAATATGACCGAAACCAGAGGTCTTTGTCAGTTTTCAATAAGTTGCCACAGAATATCAGAAATATAAATAATTATAAACTGTTTGAAAAAAAATGTAAACTGTTCATTGTAGAAAATTCTGAACTATTATGTGGATTGTTATAATTCATAACTGCGATTCTCTGTATGTTTATATGTATGTTTTTTTTAATTTTCTTTTATATTAATTATTACCTTTACCTTCTACAGATCTTAGTATAATTTAAATTGTATTTTAGCCATGCGCATACAGGTGTTTCTATACCCCTAGGCGCCCCTTGTTTACTTTTAGCTTGGTTCTAGGTTAAAATATATAATGTACTGGAAATATTGCTATTGTACTGTGAAATGAATAAATAAATAAAAAGATCAATAATTTTTAATATACTCTGCTGTTTCATTACGTTTAACATACACAAATAGTGGATCCTTGGTAAGTTCTTTTAATTTCTTAAACACTTTAACATTTGATAAGACAATAATTTGTTTACAATACTTGAAAATATAATTATCTTTTTAAGTCAAAGACATAATCAAAACTGTTAATTTTTTTTATTTTTATAATAAATATATTAAAATTCATTGGTAGGGATAAAATTTAAAATTGTGCTACTATTTTTGTCAAAGGATTATAGCTAAATATCTTATTGTGTATTATTATAATACGCTTTTGTTACAGGTTTGAATAAGTACTTTTTAATATACTCCGCCTTTTCATTTCCTTTAATATGTTTATATAGTGTATCCTTATAAGTTGTTTGACGACGTGTATATCCTAAATTCCAGATAATGCAGTGATTTCATTAGACAAATTGTTTGTTTGTGTAACTTCGAAGAAAGCAAATTTAAAGCGAGAGGTTGTTTAAATACATAATGGCTTATTTTTTCTCCATCGTAAGCAGCTAATTCTTTTAAGAATAAATTTTATTTTTTAATTACAAATTCTTGTATATCCATAAAAAACTCCCGTATTCATTAATTAACTCTTATGAATATGAGTTTTAATTAATCTTAAAATTAGAAAAATTTTGAAAACAACTTTTTTTATAATATTCTTTCTCTAATTTCTTACCGAAACACTTTAACCTTTGACGAAACTGTTACGTGTTTACCATACTTCTAGGATTAGCAAATAGAATTATTTTAATGTCAAATACATAATCAAAACTGATTTTTTTTAGAACTGTAATAAGCATATTAAAACTCAAGGGTGAGAATGAAATTTTAAGTTGCTTTACTATTTTCGTCAAAGGAATATAGCTCTTTTTTATTGTTTATTGGACAATATGCGGTTGTTTTTTTTTCCCCATGTGAAGTTTGTTAGTTCCCCATCGTGCGCCTCCTCAGTTGGCAGATAGAGAGAAAGCCTCCCAAATATGGGTGATACTGGGGAAATGAATTAGCCAAGGCGAACCAAAACTAGCAGGGAGCGACTGTTCCCTAGTTGGGCGGCTACCCTACAGCGATTGTTCTTCATGTTAGGAGCGGCTGACTCAAACACTCACCAATCTGCAGGGCAAGCGTGGTGTTTTATTTACCAATTACCTCCCGAAAATATCTCAAAGAAAAGGGCCCCGAGTCCTCGGGGGTCAGCTTGTTCCAAACTAAGGCAGCAGTTTGCAAAAACAACTGACCAGGGGTGCGAAAAATGACCGAAAAAAATCAGGCTGCCAAAGAAAGACGAAACACGCGTCGCTCCTCTAGCAATTTAGGGATTTTCCAGCAGCACGTGTGTCCATAAAAAAAGCCACATGAAATGTGAAAACGCTAATCGACGATTCCCTACTTTACGAACTAGAAGAAGAAGTAAGACATTTGAAGCGGGATCTGATAGGCCTATGTGAGATGCGTCGAAGGGAAAAACGATATATGGTTTTAAAATCAGAATAAACTAAATAAACAAAATGCTACATTAAATTGGAAAATGCCGAAGGTCAGCTGGGAATGTAAGACCACGAAGGTACAAACATTCCCCCTGTTGTTCACCTTAAGCATCCTAATACTAAAGTTTATAGAATACAATATTTATCTATTAAACTGTGTTAGTATCTTAATAAAACTGTGTAATGTTGTAAGTGTTAAGAAAAAAGAAATAAAAAGACAAAAAAAATGGCTTATGACACAACTAGAGCAAACAAAAAAACCTTTATATGAATTAAACTGTTAAACCGACAGGCGAGTCACCCCAACATATCCGAGATAAACAATAGAATTCATACAGAGCACAGATACACTCAAGAGCCAATGATATTCTTTTCTGAAGGAAAATTTACATAAATAAGTACTATATCTTTATATATTTAACAAAAACCTCCTATACGCCGCCCTGAATGACCTAGGATCTAATAGTTTTATATTTTCTGGAATTGAGTTATAAATCTTAGCTATTTGAAAAGAAAAGGACGATCTAAATTTTTCAGTTTCGTGAGCGGAGGCGTAAGGCGACCTCGAAAACGGACATTCAGATTATGAACATCTGATCTAAAGGTAATTTTTCTATGTAGGTAGGAGGGAACACCCGTTAAGACAATTTTGTGGAATAAACAAGCCGCATGCAAACAACGTCTATTATTCATATTTAACCATCCCAGTTCAAACAATTTGTGTGATATGTGATTCCTTTTACGAATACCAAATATTAGGCGCAAACATGAATTTTGAAGAACTTGGATACGTCGTCTATCGGATGAGTCTATTGAAAATCCATATATAGTATCACAAAAATTTAATCTGGACAATACCAGAGACTCACGCAATATAGTTTTCAATTTTTGATTTAAATAGTCCTAGAATTGTAAATCATCTTCAAATTAAAGTACGCCCGACGTATAACTATTTCACATGCGATCTGTACCTTAAATTGTAGTCCATAGTAAGGCCTAAATTTCTACATTTGTCATCAATCCGTAACACTTCCCCGTTGATTTTAATATTAATATGTGGTAAGCAACTGCTTCTGAGCCTCTGAGTACCAAAAACCATGACTGTACTTTTTTTGTATTGATTGATAGGAAGTGGTCACTGGCAGCAGAAACTAGCCCCATCAGATCATCACTGATTTCTCTAACGCATCTGTGAATCTCGTTAGGGCGACATATGTGATAAAGTTGCGTATCGTCGGCATACAAGTGTACCCTGCAATACGTCACCCGATGTATTAGTTGTGAAGTGTAAATTGAAAATAATAGAGGTCCCAAAAGGGAACCTTGTGGGACACCACAGGTGATTGGCAAAGGTCTCGACTCGATACCGGCGACTCGCACTGATTGACTTCGATTACTTAAAAAACTTTGCAATAATTTCAAACTGTTGTTACTGAGACCAATGTATGTTAGTATAGAACAAAGAAGACTGTGACTTATTGTATCAAAGGCCTTAGAAAAATCAATGAGGATCAAAACTGCTAGGCACCCTCCATCGATTGCCCCTGAGTATGTCATCAATTACTTCCAAAAGGGCTGTCTCACAGCTATGACTTGGTCTAAATCCCGATTGAAATTTCGGCAAAATGGAGAATTTATCAGTGTGGCCACGGAGTTGTGATTCCATGAACCGTTCCAAAATCTTAGACAGGACGGGAAGAACACTTATGGGCTTTAAGTCTTTGTACTCATTTGGGCATGCAACTTTAGGCAAAGGTGTAACAACCGCATGTTTCCAATAACCAGGAAACTCACCCGCCAGCAGACAGCAATTCACTATATGGGTAATATAGGGTACTATATATGGAGTGGCAAAAAGCAAAAGCTTTATACTTAACCCGTCAACGCCCACCGCATTAGTCTTTATGGAATACAACAGTTCAATTACATCCCCTTCAGCAACTATATGAAAATTAAAATTTTCTACTCCAGGTTTTTTTATTGTTTTGATACCAATTAATCTGTTCAGGGTTTGGATTCCATTAATAAAATAGTCATTTAAATTATCAGGATCGGAAAGTGATGAAGGAATATCCGGTTTTCCTTTTCTAAGATTTAACATATCGAGTTCCCTCCAAATTTTATTAACTCCACCGGTATTAAGTTTTTGTGAAAAGTAGGCTTTTTTCTCTCTACGACACACAGTGTGTCGACTAGTACAAGTTAGCTGGACAAAATTATTTTTTCACTTATTTCAATTGTTTATGTATATTCTAGGCATATTAAGTTATTTTAAGAAAAAATTCATCGCGTTGGTTTTTTTTTATGGGCGTGGCTAATTTTTTCCCCTAAATTAGTCAACTACGCAGACATATTTAACGATAACTCGGGAACAACTTGTCAGATTTTATAAATAAAACATTAAAAAATGCGTAACAAAATTTTATTAAAGTTGATTGAATATTATTTTATTCTATCTTTTATCGTTTTGGAGTTATTTAGAAATTAAAGGAGAGAAAAAAAATTTTTTCGTGTAAAATTCATTATTTTTTTCGGTAAAAAAGCGCAATAACAAAAGAAAAACAAAATATTATTCATTTTTCTGACAGCTGCGTATCTGGAAAATAAAATAAGGTATTAATCATGAAAATCGGTTAATAAATGTGGGTTTTATTCACAATTTACCGCAGGTACTCAATATCCATAAAATTTGTGTAATACAGCCACCCTTGCATATCGCGGTAGGATTGCATCAGCTTAGCAGGTAGATAACCGAACTAAAGGGCAAGGGTATTTTGTATGGTTATTAGAATTAAAAATTATAATACAGTGTCTTTCATTTAGCTGCATTTCGCTTACCTGTATTTTTTTGTCCAGCTGCACAAAACATTGTATAACAAAAACAAAATATTCTGCGTATGTGCACGAATTTTTCTACAAACTTGAATGTGCAACTAAATGAAAGACACTGTATTATTATTTTTAATAATAACCAGATGAAAAATCATTTATTGCATTTGTCAATTAAAAATAAAACAATTAATCCATATTACTTAGTTTTATTGACACAAAAAGGATAAACTCAAATAATACCTGCCTTTCAGGTAGGTAACTTGTGCATTATACATACATAAGTAGTTGGTATTTTAAAATGTTTTTGATTTTTTTAAGGTACATATTTCTTGCTGTTCGGTTCAAAAAAAAATTGTTTTTGAAAATTCCAGTCAAAAATTGTTTTTGTTTAATTTTAAAATAAATGTTATAAATGCTCTGTAATAAATTTAGCATAATGACACTGACTGTAATTATATGTAAAATAAAAATACTAATTTATCGATAAAGAAAAATTTACAAGTCAAGGTTTACATGCTTAGTACAAGCACTACATAACTAAAAATAGTAGCTGAACCTAATAATCATCATCAGAGTCTTCTGATGAGTCGTTTACTGTATAATCGTCATCATTTTGTGGCATTGTGCGACAATATGATGACGATTCCAATCTTGACTCTTCTATGCTAGGGCTTACAATTAACTTTGATACATCTGTACATATTTTTTCCGGCTTTTTTTTTGGGAATCTCTCGAAGGCTATTGATCAAACGATCAGATGTTATAATTAACATGCACAGTAAGTCTCTATTGGTGGCAACACGCGAGCACTTGCGGGTGTTGTACTCCCTAAATCTGCGGCAATCTTTGTTCCGTGCTTCTTGAGCCTCTTCGGAAAGCTGCCCAATTGGAAGCAATGCCGCTTTGATGACTTCTGTGCTGTGAATTAATATTTTATGCACAGTAGCAGGCATACAGTACCACGAATAGAGACTAAGATAATGTTTTCTGGTTTCAAGACAAAATTTTTTGAATTCAACTAAGTTTATCTCGAATCCAGAAGACAATGTTCTCAAAATCACATCAAACTTTTTTATAATTGTAACATCCAACCCTGTGATCTGAGCACTCATCTCAGCATTCTTAAAAAAGCGACGGGCTGTATTTCCATCATTTGAAGAACCAAATCCTGGCTTTGGTTTATCTACAATGAGTCCCATCTCGTTCTTAAATTTCAATTTGATTTCCTCGGAACGAACCTTGATAACTGCTTTGTCTTCGTTGCTTCTAGCCTGCCATTTCTTAATATTCAACTTGTAACTGATATGTAAAAGACATTCGAAGCAACGAATCCAAGCATGAAGTGTAGATAAACCAAAGCTAAAATGTTCTTGATTGCTGTTAAACAACGCGGGGTCATCGTTCATCGTCTTGGGGGTGGCGCCATAGATGAAACACTTTTGGGATGAACTAGTTTCCGTTAAGGCGCTAAACACCTTTCCGTCTGTCATTGTCAGCAAAAGTTCGTGTTTTACAGAGATTTGAGAATCACCAAAGTTGATAAGTGTTGGAAGAAGAGCATTAACTTCTTCCCACAATCTATTTGTCTCCACTAACGTGAAGTCGTTCGTTTCTTTGGCAAATATAAATTTGATTGGGCGACAATACAAAGTTGATGAAGGCCGAGAATTTTGCCAAATAATTTTGGACCCATCATATAACTTAAGGGGAACTAAAGAAAATGCGAAAAAGAAACTCGTCCGTATATTTAGTGTTCTCAAATCTCTGTTTGTATGTGCTGTGCCCAGAACTTCCATCACATCACCATTTACTAACAAGTGTAAACGATGAACTTGTTGGGAGCACACTGCTGATAACTTCATTCTGTGCTAATACTAGACGTTCCACTGTTTTATTTAATAAGGCTTTTTATTTCAGCACGAGTTTCTGTTATAGCAATGTGCTCCTCTGCAGGGTAACAGGCCTGTTTGGACTTTTTAAAACTAAAATATGACGGAAACACATTATGCCCCGCCTTCATGGACTACTTCCTAGTTTGTTTGTAAGAATGCGTTGTTGACTTAGAATCTATATAGTAAGCTAAGGCTTCGTCACTACTTAATTGCCTAGGATTAACGGAACTGGTATTTTTAGACTTAATAATATTATCTGGGCTCTCACTAATGTCTCTAATCACATTGGCAATTTTCCTTTGCCCTGCTGAACGCACAGCAATTTCGGCAGCAGTCAACCAATTCACTGACACTTCGGGATTCTACGAGATCCACGACGCGACGTTTCTTCGTCTTAAACGACGATTCCTCGAAATCTTTGCGAGGTCTTCCTGCAGGAGTCACATTCTCACTTGATGTTGAAGGTTGTGGCGCAAAAGAGACTCGCAGTAAACTGTATGTCTGCTTCATCCAACCAATTCTTATTTTTAATTAAAAAACGCTCCTTCGACTTTCCTGAAGCCAACCATTTGGCACCAAACTTATTAGACAAGTTGGATATCTTCAACTTTATTTCTTTTTGGCTGCTTTCAGTAATGTCACTAAAGTGAAATTTTGAAGAAAGAAAGTCATATACACGCGAGTTTTTTTCATTCTTCGTGTGTTTCAACCACTCCTCAAAAAAGGCTATCCTTGAAATAGAGTAAACGTGTTCTGGAAAAAAAGAAAAAAAAACATGTTGTACTGAAGTGTGCTAAACAATATGTGTATTTTTACAAAGAATAAAGTTATTTCTGTGTAATATCTAAAAACTAGCCCGAATAGAGGTGAATGTCTGTATATTCTGAACTTTAAAAGTTTTTTTTTTTTAAAAAAACACGCTAAAATATATAAGCTATTTAAAAAAAAATACTAAAAATTCAAATTAATAGATTCTGATTAAAAAAATACATTAAAAAATAGTACTTACCCTCAGTATTAATATTCATCACAAAAACTTTCACAATATTACAATATGTCACTATAAGATGTGCACGAAAGTGTCGCTAAATTGCAACTGATTGATTGAAAGAGCTGCATTAAACTCATTACCTGACTTCTGACGCTTATGACTCGCCACTTGCAAATTTGATAAACAACCTTTTCTCGGAATTCGGGGTTTGGTGGTGTTGTTTACGTTTTGCAAATAAGATTTCCTGGAAATCATAACATGAATTTTGTCCACCTAGCATGTTCTACGCTACACACTGTGCGACATGCCAAGGTAGTATAATTTCTAAGAGATTTGTAATAATTGTAATGAGCCACATTTTTAGTTCTACGCCACTTAGAGTGTGCATTATTTCTCAAAGATATTAAAAAACGAATATAATCTGTTAACCATGGTGCAAATTTCTTAATTATACGGATGCGCTTTAGAGGGGCATGAACGTTAAAAACATCTATTAAAATATTATTAAAAAACTGAACCTTGTTCTTTATATTTTCCAACAAAAAAATATTATGGAACGAAGCCGCATGTAAATTGACCACAAAGGTATCAAGGTCAAATAATTTTAAAAAGAGGCATTTTCGGAGGATTTGAAATGTTTAAAACACATTTAATAGTATCATGATCAGATATATTATAAACTGGCCCAACCTGAACATTATTAATAATTTCAACATTGCTTGTTAAAATTAGGTCAATCAAGGCCGCACTAGTGAGGGTAATTCGTGTCGGAGCATCCACTATTTGGGACAAGTTTAAAGATTCAATTAAATTTAAAAAATGACGGGTACACGGCGTATCATGTTTTAATAAGTCAACGTTAAAGTCTCCAAGACACAGACACTCATCATGTAATGACAAAAAAGAAGAAATATCTTGCTCGAATATCTCTATGAAATTCATTATATTAAAATCAGGTGGACCATAAACTACACCCACCGAGATATTCTTATTGTTTAAATTAAAACTTAACCAAAGTTGCTCAATATTACAACTAGAGGGAACTATTTTACAAGTCATCACATCTTTGACATAAATACTTACTCCTCCACCCCGACCAACATGGCGGTCCCTCTGAAATAAATTATAACCCTGTATGAACAAATTATGATTAGGAGTATCTCGATTCAGCCATGTCTCAGGCAGGCAAAAAATATCATAATTCCCAAGCAACAGGAGATCCCTTACATCATTAAATTTAGGTAACAAAGAACGTACATTTAAATGTGCTATGGTAATCGCTCCAAATTTTTTGCTATTGAACATATAATTCTACCACTAACACTAATAGAAAAAAAAAGAATGAAAGTTCAACTTAATAGTTATAAATAGAAATAAAATAAAATATATGACAAGAGATCCCAAAAAAAGGCAATTAGCCCACATTACTCGTTAAAGAGATAGGAATACTAGTAAAACCGTAAACACAATGAAATTCGAAAACAAGAAATAGGTAAATGAAAGCATTAAAATTCTATTACATCCTTTAGGTATTAAAAAAAAAATAAAGACATGACAGAGAATGACATGCTGTTACCGTAAGTAAAAGTCCTAGTCCTTTAAATTGTCCAAATCCTTTTCTTCCATAATACGATATAAATATTACCATTATGCACCCACGCATTTTTAATAGTAAAACTGCGAATGGCATGGTCTAATAAAGCCAATCTGGCTTTGGTTAAATCTTCCTTTATTAGAACACTACTTTTTTAAGTTTTTTCTGTTTTTTATAACTGAAGTTTTTTATCTCGTCATTCGAAATCCGTACCAACACAGATGGATGTTTATTATTACTAGTGGTTTTTGCTGCAACCCGGTGGCACTTCACTAATTCTGTATTTTGAATGTTTACCTTTATCCTATATTTGAACAAATCTAGAACTTTACCACGTAGGTTTTCGTTATTTTCGGCAGCCATTCCGAATATTCGAACATTAAGATTGCGCGTAGACTGTTCATGGAGATCAACAATCCTGCGCAATGCTTGATTCTCAGTCTCCAGTCGACCTAATTTATTATTAATGTTATGTATTTCTTGTGACTGAATTTCAAGTCGCTCCTCAATTTCTTTTTCAACCATATCGGTAACTTTATTAGCCATTTCCTGGAGGAATTTGTCGTTGAAAATATTGGTAATCAGCGTCTTGATTTCACGTATGTCCGTTGATGACAGTACCATAATGGCGGGAACTTATTAATCAGTAGAAGGCCAGTACTAGGCAGATCTCCAACAATTATATAATCGTTCACTATAACTTACAGCTCGGGTCACTTCACCACCCAACCAACACTACGATCTTAATTAATATTCTATTAAAACACTATAATTAAGCGAAATTCGGGAGCAACGTGGACAATGAACCTCACTACTGAAGCGACATCTCTGAATACACTTTCTTTTATGTAGGCTCGAATACAGGTGGCCAGCGTGGCATAAGATTCATTATCCGCAAAACCCTCACACCAAATATAATAAAATTCAACAGAGTATCGGACAGAATCGCCTCAATAAACTTTAAAATCTCGAACCAATGTACGATGAAAATTATACAATGTTATGCCCCTACAACAGGCTATAGGAATGAGGAAGTCTAGGAGAGAGATTTAAGGGAACTAATCACAACGTACACGTTCGTTATGGGGGATTTTAATGCAAAAGTGGGAAAGAAACAGGAAAAAAGCGAAGTGTATGTTGGCAACTTTAGTTTTGATGAGAGAAATGATAGAGGCTCAATGCTGCTGAACTTTATATCAGAACACCAGTTATACAATATGAACTCCTTCTTCTACGGAAAAAAAAACAAAGAAAATGGACATTGTTTAGCCCAGATGGTCGCACAAAAAATGAGATTGATTACTTCCTATCAAGCAACAAAAATATAGTGACAGATGTGACTGCAGTAAATTATTGCAATATAGGCAGCGATCACCGAATGCTAAAGGCAAAAATAGAGATAAATACCAAATTAGAAAGATCAAATTAATTCAAAAAGAAAAATAGCCACCTCATAGATCCGAAACTGTTAAAAACCAACGCCGATAAATACCAGAAACTAATAAGCACAGACAACACATGTGGCTCAAAAAGAGGGGAGACGTAGATATCAGTAATCGCTTAACAACAACACTAGGGAAAGTAGCAGTGGAGGTCGCAAGAAGAAAGAACAGAGGGCAGAATAAATTGAGAATTGAGACAAAGGTAAACATTGACAGAAATAGACAATAGACAAGAAGATCTTATGGAATACTTTCGAACTTTCCCTTGGATGGACATTTGTTTTCGATCAGATAACCCATCTGACTGCGCCAGGGAGGTCTCCGATGTTATTTTGGCTGGTATGGAAGCTTACATCCCTTTTTCGAAGAAATGCTCCTCCAACGGCAAGCCTTGGTTCGACCGAAAATGCAAAGAAGCTGTTGCTTCTAAACATATTGCCTATCGACAATGGCGTGAAAATCCTAACACCGTAAATCGTTTCATCTTTGTTCATGCCCGGAACAGATGCAAGGGAATTATCGACGAAACCAAGGAGGCACACAATCAACGAATTAGAAACAAACTTCTCGCTTGTCCCAACAATTCCAGGTCCTTTTGGGCAGTCGCTAAGGCAGTTAGTCAAAATTTTACCAAATCCACCATACCACCACTCACACGGCCAGATAATTCCATTGCAACCACACCTGTTCAGAGAGCGAACTTGTTGGCTGAACTCTTTGCTTCACATTCTACTGTCGATTTCCAAGGAAAAACACCACCTACTATTCCCATATTGCAGTCAAGGATGCCCGATGTTGTCTTCAGACAGCGCATCCTAAAGCGTTTTTAATGAAGCTAGACACCAAGAAGGCTTCTGGCGCTGACGGAATACCTGCCATAGTTCTCAAAAACTGGGCAAGGGAACTAACACCAGTTTTCTGTAGACTTTTTTAACCTATCCTACAGAAAGGGAATATTTCCGTCCTACTGGAAATGTGCCTCGGTTCAGCCGATACCTAAAGAAAGTAAGAAGACCTTGCCAAATAACTACCGACCAGTTGCACTGCTTTCAATAATATCGAAAGTCATGGAAAAGGTTATCAATGAGCATCTTCTAAAATATCTTGAACGATTCAATATTATTAGCGATCACCAATATGGTTTTCGTAAACATAGATCAACAGGAGATCTTCTGACTTATGTAACACATGTTTGGAACAACGCAATTGAACACTTTGGAGAATCTCGAGCGGTTGCTCTTGACATATCCAAGGCATTCAACCGTGTTTGGCACGATGGACTGTTGGCTAAGTTACGCTCTTATGGTATGTCTGAAAGGTTCTGTTTGTGGCTCTCATGTTTCCTAAGAGAGCGTTCTTTACGAGTGGCGGTCGACGGATTTCTTTCTAACACCCTCACTATCAACGCCGGTGTACACCAGGGCTCCATACTGTCTCCTACTCTCTTTCTCATTTACATTAACAATCTGCTGGAAAAGACCGGGAATCCAATCTATAGCTTTGCAGATGACAGTACGCTTGTCTCTTCATGCACCTTGAACGCTCGGACATCGGCTGCTCAGGCGAATATCCGCAGACAGCAGGAGGTCGTTCAACTTAACAAAGACCTGGAAGAAATTCTATCTTGGGGTGACAGTAACCAAGTGGAATTTAACGCTACAAAAACCCAAGCGGCAGTTTTTTCTAAAAAAGTTAACGTTGCTGAACCCGACATAGTTATGTCGGGGCACTCCATTCCCCTAGCATCGTCGCTCAATTTGTTGGGCGTTAGTTTGGTAGCAAATATGTCTTGGCATGAGCATGTTGCAGGCATAGCAAGGAGAGCTTCTCAAAAGTTGGGAATATTATTTAGAACCAGAAAGCTTTACACCCCACAGCAACTGTTAATTCTTTACAAAGCCCAAATTCGACCAACTATGGAATACTGCTCCCACGTTTGAGGCTCCGCTCCCAAACATACATTGCATTTGTTGGATTATGTTCAGAGAAGAGCGGTCCGTCTGATTGGGGACCCAGAATTGACCGGCGGCCTTGATTCGCTGGAACATCGAAGAACGGTTGGCGACTTGAGTCTGTTCTACAAGTATTTTCATGGAAAGTGTTCGAAGGATGTAGCCCGCTTAATTCCTCCCAAAGCGGTGCATGTTAGAAATACACGTCGCGCTGGTGCTTCGCATCCGTATGAGGTTCAGCTTGTTACTCCGCGTACAACGCTTTTCAAGCAATCTTTTATATGGAGAACGTCATCCCTTTGGAATAATTTGCCCAGCGCTGTGTTTCCCACCGAGTACAATTTACAGCGATTCAAGAACAACGTGAATCGCTTTTTCAGCACTCGTGCCGCTCCTGGAGCGCTTTAGGGACTTCCCTGCAGCACGTGTGCTAGACCCATAAAAAAAAATGCTTAAGGAAGGAAATTACGAAGAACCTAGAGCTAGCCAAGGAAACGAGGAAAATGATAAGATGCGATCTCAACAAGTCATATGAAATAAAGGTAGAAGCGTTAATTGCAAACAATAAAGGACTGAAAAGCCTCAGAAGCAACCAACAACGCAAACAGATTGTAGCACTGAAAGATCACAGTGGTAATGAAATAAGAGACCAAAATAAATTATTGCACAAAACTGAAGAATTCTATGAAAACTCATACAGCTCCCAAGTCAAACAAAACAAAAACCAAAAAAAAATGAACAAAAAATATTGAATGTCGGCTCAGAAGATCTGCCCGAAATTACAGAAGATGAAATCATGTATGCTTTAAAATCTCTAAAAACAACAAAGCACCAGGAGAAGACGGAATTTTAACGGAAATGTTGAAATATGGGTGAAGTGTGGTTTTATCAGAATTGTGTATGTTATTTAGAGAATTCTTGAATTGGGAAACGATTTAAAAAAACTGGAATAACTTTATTGTTATACTACTATATACTACATTTCACTCTTATCTCAGAGATATAAGTTAGTCCCTAAACTTATTACCAACAGACTTACAAACAAATTGGACCAATACCAACCAAAAGAACAGGCTGAATTCAAAAAACAGTACAGGACTTGCGATCCCCTATTAACGATGCGAATCCTAATGGAAAAAGGAATAGAATACAATGCGAAAATGTGTCTGGCGTTTGTGGGTTACCAAAAAGCTTTTGATACCCTCGAACATTGGGCAATAATGAGATCACTCTCAAATGCCAGAACTGATAGTCGATACACCCAAATTATCAAACACATATATGAAAATGCTACCTCTACCATACAGCTTATAGAAAACACCAATCTAATTGGCATAAAATGAGGTATTAGACAGAGGGACACCCTGTCTCCAAAGCTCTAGCCATGGAAGACGTATTCAAGAACCTAAATGGCAGGATAAACAAATATTAATAAATGAAAAAAGACTCAACAACCTGACATACACTGATGACATCGTTTTAATAGCCGAAAATAAAGGATAACTAGAACAAATGCTGTTAGAACTAGACGAACAGTCAAATAAGATAGGACTTCGCATGAACATACAGAAAACTAAAACAATGTGTAAGGAAAATCCACATATTAGCAACAGAGAGCAATATATGGAGAACGTGTCAAGTTACATATACTACGAATTCTCACTGGAAAGGGAGAACCAAACAAGAGACATATACTAACGAAGAAGAATAGCGTAGGCTACTTTCGGAAAACTAAAAAATACATTGAAAAACAAAAATATCCCGACGCGCCTTACATCTCGCCTTTTTGAGCAATGTGTCCTCTCAGTGATAACTTATGGCGCCCAAACTTGGACAATGACCAAAAAATCAATGGACATGCTCAGAAGAGCCCAGAGAGCCATGGAAAGCCAAATGATGGAAATATCGTTGAAAAATCGAAAAAGAAACGAATAAATTAGAAGCGTAACCAAAATTAAGAATGTCGGTAGGGCGATTGCTGAGTTGAAATGGAGGTTTGCCGGTCACACAGGATGATGAATGGACAAGGACAATATTACAGTGGAGGCCATATATCGGAAAACGGGCTGGAGGACGACCACCAATGCGCTAAACTGACGATAAAAAACTAGCGATAGGTCGATCATGGATGAGGGAAGCGCAAAATAGGAGCTTCTGGAGACGGAAAGGATGAAAGAGGGCTAGTTGATTATTGCATGATGCCGTTATTTTAGCTGAAATTTTTTCCTTTGTTTCGAATTCAATCCTTATTGTTACTAGACCACTCTGTAATAAATCTCGTTGATCTGGGCAGTTAATATAGGGATTAAGTGCATTGGACTGAAATTCTGTTGGATTAAATATGGGTTATTTTGGCAAATTATAATATACTTGACGGAAATCCGAAAACATTTCGTATATTGTAGCAAATTTATTATTTTTTAAATCAAGTTAGAGATCGTTGTACGGATATCTTTCAGAATCTAAAAATATATTTACATATCTTAGTTCATAATGATCAAATTTGCTCATATCAGCTTTTACATTACCACGTCTATTGTTTTGGAACGTAATTAATACATAATGTTCGGAAAGTGATATATTTCTAGCAATAAGCTTAGTAAGAGCTAGCTCTTGAAGGATGGCTACAGTAAAAAAAGAAACTCTCCAACAAAGTATAGTTACTGCAAATTTAGGTTTTTCATCTTCAACAGTGGATATTAGGGCATTACTATCATTATTACTTCTTATGAGAATTAGTTTTTATCGGGATTTCAAAATTATTTTGATTCTTAAAAAAATCCTGAATACATCTTTAATGGGATACATAAAGAAACATTTTCTTTATCATCGGTCATAATATTTTCCCATGATTTGGATTTGGATACCATCCTCCATTTTCTTACTTTGCACTTTCCTTTGATTATAACAACCCTTAAGTATAGAAGTTGTATCAATACCCGGAACAGAATCGATGGTAACACCATTTAAAACAAAGTATTTCTTACTTGCTGATGCATTATTGATTAATACGGGATTTTTTAATAGAGTATTGTCTTCTCTAGTTGCTTGTAGTTTGAAATAATTTCCACTTTTGCAAGGTAAAGAATATTTTCCTGTTTGTTGCAGAGCAATTCTTCAAAATTTAGTTATTGAGTTCCAGTTTTGTAGGTTATAATGTCTCTTTTTGCGGCGTCATTTTTATAACGCCTCGAGTTTCTTTATTTTTAATAAATATTTTATTTATTAAATAGAAGCCGTTATTTGCCCCTTATGTATATCTTAATTTTAAGAATGGATTGAGTGGTTACTAATACTAATAGAGGACAGAATTAAGATATCAGCTAGCTTGTTTTATTTTACTGGTACAATACATGAAGATCGAGGTTATTTTTGTACGCCTTTTGAAAATAGTCTCTACAGTTGTTTAAAAATTGGTTGTACAGTTTTGGAAACCATTCATTTTAGGATAAGAAGATTCTAAGTTCAGCTCTAAAAATAAAAAATACTGAAGAGTTAGTTGTAAAAATAAAATTAATTTACGTACAACCTATACATCCTGAAAGAAAGAACAGGAGTTTAGTGAAACGCTACACTTAAATAAGAAAGGTATATTAACAAAATAAAAATTCTTCCTCTTATTACACTCTTAAAATTACATAGACTTAATAAATAACATCTTAGGCTATGAGACTGTACACATTTAAACTAGAGTTCTATGAATTACTGATCCTAACTGTAAAAAAAACAAAAGGCTTACGATCTACGAGTTTGTAAAATTAAAACACATGTTGAGTAGTCGTTGGAAACACACGTTGTAGACAGAAAGTGAGATATTTTAACTGGTACTACTGACTTACTGATTGGTTTCTCCTCGTGGGTTTTCCATAAGCTGCTTGGCCTCTACTGGTGTGATTCTCATCAAAAATAATGTCTCAGTCACTACTCTCCTATTCTTTTTTGGGTAGCTAATCAGTTTATGATCCGAAATGCCTTAGGATGAGCAGAATAAGTAAAGAACGGAAAAAGGTCTTAAACTTGAGAGCTAGAAACAACATCCACTCGGTGATAAAAAACCGTTACTGCCTGACGGAGAAAAACAAGCCACTACGGCGTGCTGGAGGAAAAAGCCCCTACGGTATGGCCGAGGAAAAAGCCTTTTATATATCTTCTCTCTACTTCAAAGTGAAGTCTTTAAAATGACTCACATCCGGGACGCAAAATCAGACGCATTCAATGCAAACAAAATACGTTAAGTCAGCAACATGTTATACACTTTGAGTTACACTGTTCAAAAATTTAAATCACTGTTCTAAGTCACACTGCTCAAAAATTGAAATCACTGCCTAATCAAATATAAAAATGTACTAAAATATAAATTGTAACATGATCTTAAAATCTAGGAAAAAATGAATGTTACAAGGTTTAAAGGGATTGAAAGAAAGTACTTCCCAGTATAAAGTTGATTCATTCGAAAGAACATTTTCTTTAAAGTTGAAATATTCCATTGTTATTTAAGGTAAATTATGGAGATACCTTAGCAATCAGTGGAAATGGCGAATACCTGAATCATCTTAGATTCACGGACGATATCGCCCTGATCACAAATAATATGGGAGATGCATTAAAAATGATTGAAAAACTGAAACGGCTGGCTGTAGCAAGAAATGGTCTAGAATTAAAGATGGAAAAAACCAAATTCAGGAAAAATTGGTTTTGAGTGAAGAGATAAACATCTCAAGGCAAACTATAGAATCAGTGTACGCCTACAAGAATTTAGAGCACAAGATAAGATTAAACAGAGACCAACATGCGAGATTCAGAAATGAATTGGCATGGGGTGGGCAGCTTTCGTAAGATTACATGATACCTTCAAGAAAAACGATATATCTTTAAGTCTAAAACGAAAAGTATTCGAGCAGTGTGTAATGCCAGTCATGACATACAGAGCTGAAACTCTAACTCTGACAAGGAAGACAGCAGAAAAATTAAAAGTGGCACAGTTTGCAATGGAAAGGTCAATGCTTGGCGTTACAACAAGAGATAGAATCCCCAAAAGAATCATTGAAGGCCGTACTCCAAGAAGAAAAAGGACGCAACGAACTATATAGCATCATTTTCACGGCAACGCAGAAAGCCTAAGAATGCACCCTCTTAGTAACCAATTCTTGTAATTTTATGTTCCAATATGTTTCTAAGATTTATTAACGATTTAGTATTATTTTAACTAGAGCCTTTTTGTACTAAAAGATCATCGTTATCTAGATGACTTAAATTATTTATTTTTAATCGATTTATTTAACAGATTCCCCTCTCCACCCTGAAACTTATGAATCTCTCAAAAAAATAAATAATTACTTAATAAAACGTTGCACATTTAAGGGATAATTAAATGTTAAAAAAATCCAATCCAACTTAAGATTTAAATCTAAATAAGTAACTAATGGACGAACAAAAATATAGCTTATAAACATTTCCGAATTTGAAATGGACAGCAAGATAAAAGGAAAAAATTAAATCTGACCAATTTGCCACGCTAAATGTAAGTCAGCTTCTGGGATAAATTATTTTACTGAATTAATGCAGAGAGTTCAGTATCGTCCACGTTATCTTAAGAGCCGACAAATGTAACTAACTAACTCAATAAATTACAATTTAAGTATAATTACACTATATTGACAATACTAAACAGCATAAAACATATAGTTAATAAACAAAAAAATGGTAATGTAAATTACACAGTACCTCACTCCTCAACTCTGAATATAATATTCTTACATTACAGAATTACTTAATCCAACCATTTTATTAATCACAACTTTAAATTGGTAATAAAAAAATAACATAATTTTCTATAAGAAGGGCCCACAACATGATATATTCTAATAACTTTCCTCGTCTGACCACTGTCCGGACCCCCTAACCATTAAGATGTTTGATGATAAATAATTATACTTAAAATTCATTCAATAATCCAACCAATAAGCAGGAGAAGCTCTCATAATGCTAATGAAACTATAAAATTACATTTCTATCCTCTTCTAATGATATATTGTGCTCAACAAAATCGCAAATTGAAAACAATATAATATTTCTTTCGAAAGTTATCATTTCAATATACAGACAGGCCGATCGACAGACACACTAACAGAAGTTGAAAATTAAGTTTTTCGTGATTTTAAGACCTTAAACTGATACTGACAGATACTTTTCTTACCGAAGGAAATAAGAAAACATAACAGTGATGTTGAACCTAAATAATAGGTTTTCTTAGCTTTAATCATAAAATTCATATTTGTTCGAAATTCAGGTTCAAATAATTAATTCTTGAACTTACTTACTTAGGTCTATAGGATCATACACTATCTTGAGATGCACATGATTAAATTTTAAAAAAATCTCAACGAGTAACGAAACGAAAGTTGAAAGTATTATTTAGATTCATTTTTAAAAAAGTTTTTTCAGAAATTCATGGAACAGTATTAGTGGTAGGGATATCCCAACGATGAAAATATTGAATTAAACTATGTGATATCTGTATATGTTACCGACAAGGTATATTATTCAGGCATTCTATAGAATGCCGGACTCGTTGAGGTAAAATATGAAATATTTTCTTTTTCTGTACCTATTATATACTTTGCCTAGGCAATCTATAGAATGCCTAAAAATTCTATAGAATGCCGATAAGAGATTAGGCAAAGTATAAAATGAAAGACAAGTTACCCCAATACCAAACGTCCAGCCGGCAGTGTGTTAATGGATATTAAAAACAATAAGAATTAACTGTTACACATGTTGTGGGTGGTGGGAGAGCGCGGTGAGGGTGAAGTCAATACGTTTATAACGTTAACTAACCTGAACTAACAGGACCTTATGTCTTAGGAGAAGTGTCGCAACAGTTGATCATGCAATAAACGTATAAAATGAAAGACAAATTACCTTAATTATACCTTTTGTTTATTCAAAATTAACAATATTAAGATTATCAACTGTCTATGAAACGAATGCGTAGGGATATGAAAATAGAAACTTCGGTAATCTTTGAAAAATCAAACGTTGATTTTATTTATAAAAAAAAACCTATTGTTTTTTTTAATTTTAAAGAATTAGTTCCGGTTAGTTAATGTGATGACGTATTGACTTCACCCCCACCACGCTCCCCCAGCTGCCCACAACACGCGTAACAGTTAATGCTTATTGTTTTCAATATCCATTATACACTTTGCCGGCTGTACGTTACGCATTCTATAGAATGCCTAGGCAAAGTATAACATAAATAATATTTTGTTCTTTGCCTGAACGTGATAGGCATTCTATAAAATACCTAGGCATTCTATAGAAAACCGGATTATGTACTTTACCGCTAACCTATATACTTAAATATTTGGTTACGGGCGAAAATGTTCCTCTGTTGGGTGAAAATTAAACAGTTTTCAAAAAAGCACACAATATTTTAAAAATTATTAGTACTAGAAATTCATGCAATGATGAAGCATGCTCTTAATTTTCTTAGAATTTACCTTTCGCAAATATGTTGCTAGTTTTAAAATTAAAGTACTTTACACTCCTGAAACACAGGGATTTGGAGAACCACTTTTCGGTCTGAGTGTATTTTAGCAAAAATGTAGAGATCAAAGGAAAGATGTGTACGTATGTTTTATCGATTACGAAAAAGCCTGTGTTCGAGGCAAACATCCAAAAGTGATATGGATGCTTCAGAATACGGTTGTTGAAAATGACACCAGATTTATTACTCACTTATACTGGGATCAGATAGCGACGATAGCAGTAAATAGCAGAGAAACAGAAGAAGTCAGAATAAAAAGAAGATTTCGTCAAAGATGTGTTTTCTCTCTACTTGTTTTTAATCTATATTCTGAGCATATATTCCGGAAAGCCTTAGAAAATACTTCAGACGGTATCAAAATTAATGGCAAAATCATCAACAATCTGAGGTACGCTGATAATATCGTTATTATAGCAGATACAGCAGATGGACTTCAGCGTCTTATGAAAAATAGACGACGCTTCGCGAATGAAAGTGAACGTTAATAAAACAAAAATAATGATCATCTCAAAAACACCCGGATTGCAAACAAATATTCGCGTTTACGATCAACTAACAGAATTTAAGTACCTAGGATGCTGGATGACCAATTATCTAAATTCTGAAGTTGAGATACCAGTTCGCATTGAAATGGCCAGAGCTGCTTTTCTCAAAATCAGACACCTCCTCATTTTTTTTTGGTTACTCGTTATCGTTTTGTAAAAGTATATATATATATATATATATTTATTTTTAATTATCATACATTCGCTATTAAAGACTCTTTTGCGTTTAGTGCAATGGTCAATAATTTCCAATTACCAGAAAACCACGTTATCATATCACTTGATGTAGTCAGTCTTTTCACGAATATTTCATGGCAGTTAACCCGCCAAATAATTGACTCCGAATGGGCATTAATCTCACCCAACACCAAAATCAGCAAATCCTTCTTCTTATCTATAATAGAATTTCTTTTCCAGTCAACCTTCTTTAAATTTAAAGACTCTTTCTACTCTCAAATTTTTGGATGCCCTATGGGCAGTAACCTCAGTCCTGTTCTTGCTTCAATCGTTATGTCATATGCTTTAAAAAGCTGCACTCAAAGATTATCCTTCCGACTTCCATTCCTATATCAATACGTAGACGATTTAATTCTATCCATACCAGCTGATGGCAAAGAAGAAGTTCTTCATGTTTTCAACTCATTCGACCCACACCTGCAATTCACTATGGAAGAAGAAACCAACAATGCTGTTCCATTTCTGGACAAAAGAGTCGTTAGAGACTCCCATAACATCATCAAACTTGATTGGTATAGAAAACCTACTTCTTCTGGGAGATATATCCATGCAAACTCTGGCCATGATTGGAAGGTGAAAGTCAATGTCATCAAAGGCCTATATAGAAGACTGAAGATAATAGTCCATCCTGATTTCTTACTCCAGTCACAAGAAACACTTACAAAACTTTTCATAGATAATGGATACAATCGAAAACTGTTACTAAGAACCAAAGACGAAGTCAACAAGCTTACTCATATCCATCAAATTCCCCCAGAACCCCCTCCCCTCCACCTACCGCATATCCCCCCTCCCCCTTTAACTCTCCCAGTCGAAATAAATTGGTCGTTGCTTTCCTTACCATTCAGTCCTGGCCTTACAAACAAATTGGTCCACATATTGTGTGTCATTCCCAACATTAAAATCGCTAAATATTACTTCTTCAAAAACAGACGTGTCTTCAGTAAGCTGAAGGCCCCGCTGCCAGTTCTTTCCATGTCAGACTTGGTTTACTCAATTTCCTGCCTCAATTGTCCATCAATCTACATTGGCCAACTTCTCAATCCTTGAATCCTCATATTGCACTCCATAAAAGTGACACTAGATGCCATCCACACCGATGTGCCTTGGCGACCCATTCTGTTGACAATGGTCATTCTTTTAATTTCAGGGAACCCAAAATTCTTCATTTCTCCAATAATCTTTCCAAGAGAGAATTCCTTGAGATGTGTTACATCCAGGAGAATCACCTTAATATCAATAAAAGAACCGACCTGGATGGTCTTAGTAACATATATAGTTTCCTCCCTCTCCTGTGATAAATCAACTTCTCACAATCATTCCCTATCTTCAAGTGTTTTATGATCCATCTGAACCGCGTTGGTCGTCTCTTTTTTAGCTCCGTAATTTCCAGGGTTTCTCTCCTCCTTCCTCTCTCTATTTACGGTTCTCTTTGATTCTGAGCTTCACAGATTCCTTCCATTTTATCTGGGCCATCTTTTACACCTAGCGATTACTGTCTTCCTTCCATTGACAGTACCTTGCGTCACCTCTCTAACACTTCCTGGTGCCTCGAGTCTTCATTGGTTTTTTGCCAACAATCTCTTCCTCCAATCAGATTCCAACAAGAAATTAATAAATTAATAGTTAATTCACTAGATAATTTTCTTCTTCGTTGCTCCCATTATTGTCACTCTCTCTCTCTCTCGCTCACCATTTACTTATAGTTAGGGTGTGTTTTATCCTTCCGCTACTACATACCGGGTGGTTTTGGTCGCTCAATTGGCTACCTCTCTCTCACTTAGGGTCCAATATTTGTACTTCCTTTTCTATCGGTTCCTTCCAGGTGTCGACCCCGCATTCTGGTTAATTGAGTTTTCTTGACTAATCCCCTTATCTCTGTCGGGTAGCTGTCTTCTGTCGTTCTTGTCATTTGTTCCTAAATGGCGGTGGCCATATGTGGTGGTCACAAGTGAAATAATTAACGATGTTCTCAACATCCAAGGTTCCCAATTACATCCATGTGTTAAATTTGTTTTTTAGAATTTTGTCTACAGTGTTTTAATGTGTATTTTGTATATTTTATGGATTAACCAACTTTTATATGTAACAACTTTTTTATGTATAACCTACGGCCATTCAGGCTAACGAAATCTTTGCACTTCTCATGTGAGTTTTTTAACTTATTATGACTAATATCTTATTCTTGTTCCACACTAATTTTATTTATTATAACAACCTAATGATAACATCATTAATTTAAAGTTGTCCCAGACACTATCAGTGAATACGCTCTGTTCTTCTTTTCAGTTCTGCCCTGAAGAAGGTCCCAATCTAGGACCGAAATATTGGCGGCTTAATGAAAATTGTGTGATCTCCTATCACGCCCAAATTTGCCGAGTTCCCCAATTAAGATTGTATTTATATATATATATATATATATATATATATATATATATATATATATATATATATATATATATATATATATATATATATTCAGTGCTTTTGTATGGAGTTGAGGCCTGAACCTTGGGAGTATGCTCAATGAATAGTTTGGAGTCTCTAGAAATGTGGGTCATACGCAGAATATTGAAGAACTCCTGAACACCACATGTCAGCAATGAAGATGTACTCTGGGAATGGGTAAAGGGAGAGAAAATTTGTTAAAAGACAGAAAAGTCGCTACTTGGAACATATCTATAGGGATCCAAGATACTCGCTTCTCCGATTGTTGATGGAGGGCAAAATTGAAGGGAGGAGAGGTCCAGGACGCCGACAGTGATCCTAGCTGAAGAATGTATGATTGGACAGGATAGAGAAGAATTCGCCTTAATTACAGCCCAACTTCAGTAATGGAGTTGACACTATAAGAAGAAGATATACATATATATATATATATATATATATATATATATATATATATATATATATATATATATATATATATATATATAGCTACTCCTTTCGAATTATTTACTGGAACAAGGTTGACATAAAAAAATCTCTGGACTTCTATTGAAATAACAACGCTCAGCAATTAGAACACCAAATGATAAATCTTTGTACATTTTTCTGTATTACTATCCCGATAATACCAGGGGCAGATCGGTATGGTTGAGGAAAAATTCAGTGACATCACTAAACCGGTCAACAAAAGCTACAAGTCTAGTAAGCAATGCCGCTTTACTGACAACATTCAAATCGGGGTCATACATGAAAATGTTGCCAAAACTGCGTGGAACATCGGAACAGACGTTTCCAGAGACTAAAGCTATACAAGAACAGGTCATTATAACTAAATAGAATTAACTAAAACATATCGTTTGCCACCCATTTGTACTGAATGGTCAATATAGATATAGATGTCAATTATCAGAGAGAGAGAGAGAGTACGATTGCTAAAATACGTCACTGAAGATAGAAAAAGAAATGGTTAAAAGTGGATATCTAAATAAGGTTCGAAGCCAATATTTGAAAACAATACTTCTACATGCTATAGTACGATCGAACTGTATTATCGAATCAAACAGCCACTTATAATAGACCAGTTATTTATTATTGGTAAATTATGAAGGCACGCACTTTTGATTAATGATTGAAATTATAACCACCTGTGGTAGAAATACAGTGAGAAGATTTCCAATTGCAGGAATTTGAAACACACAAGGGTAAGTATAAGAAAGGATCTTAACGATTTCTATAATCCTAACGACAACAGAGGTTATATGTAGAAGGGTCATAGAAAAAATCACTCGGACTGTCCGAAAATTTGTCCAAAATGAACGTCATCTATGATTCGATAACATAGGAAGGCTATCTAAATAGTCAATACTCTCCATAGAAATGCCAAAAATAATAATAATCTAAATCAAGAAAAACATTAATATTTATGTTTAACCTTTACTTTCCCCTGTAACAATTATTGAATCTCGTTTATGCTTATTTTCCCTCACAGCTTCAGCTTTACATGTGAATTTTTTACCATCATCATAAACCTCAAACGGGAAACATTTTAAATGAAAAGCAATATCGTGAAACGTAAAAAGTCAATATTTCACAAAGCAGATCATTTATTTCAATATGTAGATATAGATCTACTTACTATGAAGTAGGGGCAAAATATGAATTCCTAAAATATTGACTACATTTTGTATTCCATCGAATGTCGGGACAATTGTATTACGTATTTTGAAATGCGGAGAATATATGAAGTAAATCTACAGGTGAACGAGTTGGAGTAGGGTACGTGGAAAATGCAATACCAAAATGGATATTATTGCTTTTGTCGAAAGCAAAGGGAAAGATAGGAGTGTACTAAAAATAATTTAAATATTAAATAAAATATATTACTCTAAACTTAGAAGAACATAATCTTGACCAATATAATGAACAAGGTTTAGGAACATACGCAATTTATAAAACTATGAAAACAGATAATTAATTTTTGTTTTCTATATTCACAGCCACAATAAGTATAAACTAAAGAATTAAATCTAATAATAACACAGGCCCACACAAAAAAGGTGTTGTTCTTGGACAAAGACCATATGGAAGACATGTATTCTGATGTTCTAAAATCTACTTTATCACCAATATGCTCAAATTTTCTTTTCATAAGATTTGAGTGTCTGAAACTACGATAAGAAAATAAATGTATAAAAATAATTCACTCTTTTCAGTGTTCCGTACGGAACACTTATAAAATCACTTCGGAGTTTATCCAAAACTATTTGATATAGAAAGTTGAAATTTGGCAATAATATAGGAATTAATGGCCTCATTAGAGCGTGTAGTTTTGAAAGTTAAATTTTGACTTTGGAGAGTGAAATTGAAGGTGAAAAAAAAATTTTACCAGGTCATCGAGTAGGATATCAAATGCAAGCAAAGACGAGTTCAAAAATATATATGTAATGTAATACTTGGGCACACTTTCCTTTGCATTATTTTTAAAAAATTGCGAAAAATCGCTCTCCCTCCCTTATCTTGAAAAGTACTTATCAAAACGTTTTGAAAATATTCTAGAATATATACTACACAGGGTGTAGATTGAACGAAAATTATCACGAATGCATTATCTTTAATAATCTATCTTGTATATAAAAAAAAATAAAAATTTCAAGGTCGTCAGTTTTCAGTAAAGATCAGAAAAAACTTTGTTGAAAACTCATTTTGTGAAGTCATTGATCATTTTATACCTCCGTAACAAAATTGCGCAATTCCGACTTACACTAAGCCGTTTTAAAAAAAAAAACCGAGACAGTAAATATTTTCTGGTCAAATAAACATATCTCTGATGGCATAGTATGGCCATACTCAAACTTTTTTTTATCTTGGGCCACTTACACATTTATAGCTGTGTCGCGCTGGCCGCAACATAAATCACAGCAACTATTATTTAGGTGTTAATGAACAAACATATACAGTTAAATTTAATTGACTTAGTTACATAGAATTTGAATCATTGGGTGGGCCAGTTATAAAAGCTTGGCGGGCCGCAGTTTGAGTATGGCTGGTATAGTAGGTTTCATTATATGCTCGAAGAGCTAATTTAAGATCACCAAAATACTTTTATTCGCTAAAGTAATATCAAATTAAAAATTTTAGCCAACAATAATTATTCTAATTAGATATTGTTATAGTTCGTTGAATGTTTATTATGATTTGAGGAATCAAACCACAACTTTGTATTAATTATGTAAAAATTGAAAGACTAACTCTAGCCATACGTATTTTAAATTGTTCATAATTTTTCTTTTTCGTCAAAAGCACTAATCAATTTTTTTGTACGCATTAAATAATTTACTGTTTTTCTTTCACACCCACATTATCAATTAATTTAAAATTAAAGGTTTTTACTAAATTTAAAACTAGCTTTGTTTTAAGTTTGAAAATTTTTCTGTCTTTATTTAGGGTAACAGTTGTTCATGCTTTTTCATATTTAAATTTTGTTCTCACTTAAGCAGAAACCAGAATTGTTTGTTTAAAATTTGTTTTTTTTTTTGACAATAACAACTTTAAGAAATTTAGTCAAATAATAACAATAATTGCAGGAATCAATAATCTTGATTAAAAAAAAAAAGAACGGAAAATCAAAGATATTCCTAGAAAAAAAGACTAAAACAAGTTTTAAAGAGAATTTCTTGTCGCCTGTATTTTTCTGAAATGGCCCGGCCTCGAACAAGATTGATAATGTTTCACCTTTACGCACTCTTGACTAATTACATGTTTTCATAGGGTCAGCAAAAAATTGTCACGGCGAGATTTTTACAAGTACAGCACAATTTCGCTAAGATGTAATTTATTAATTCTAAAAACTTCTATTTTTTCAATTTCATTTAATTTTACGTTATTTAAAAAAAATGTTTTAGTTTTGTTCTTTTGTGGACTTATTTTCATTAATATTGGAAGCTGTGGAAAAACCAAGAAGGAGCCAGGGGAACATGTGCCCTTACCGGCCCTATAGATATAGAAAATAAGCCCTTTAAAAAAGAAACTTTTTTTATTGGGTGTTTTCCTATTGTGAAAAATATTCACCTTCCGCTCATCGATTTTTAAAATAAGTGCTAATTTGATAAGATTTCTTTTGTGAGAAATCTCTCCCTACCGGTCATTGACTTTAAAACTGAATGTATGTTGTTAGAGTTTCAATGTAGGTAGGGTGTTTTTGTGAACCCCTTTCCCCGGTAAACTATTTTTAGTTTGTTATGTTAGGAAAAATCCAAGGGTTTAGAATTCCAATGCAATACGGTCTTTTTCTTTTCTTCAACTTTTCATTCACTGTTATTGTGTGCGACTTTTGTACGATGTGCACGTACAAGAGTATAAAGTTGACATTAATAACTATGCTGAAATCGTACATATGTAAGTTCTTCATTATCCTGTGAGCATACAAAGGTGAAAAACAGTGGCAACAACTTGTTGCTGTAACTAATCATGTCGAAATGCATTAATGTCCGAAGGATTATATGAAAATACTTTGAAATTTATGTACATAAAAAGTGATAAGAAAATCTGTGAATTTTGTTTTTTATTACTATCTTTAAAAAAAAAGGAATTTTCAAGTTGTTAAATTAGTTCAATTATATTGAACACTTAGTTTTTGAAAACTCATCGCATATAACCATTTTTGTACTTGTTTCCGAGATAGCAATGAATACCTCACCAATTTGGGACATATTGTATAAATTATGAAGAAAAAGACAAGCTGCCCTAACTGGTTCTATTCTCTTTAGCCCAAAAGCTTTTCTAAAAGTTTATTTCTAAAATAAAATAATTCAACAAATTTTTAGTTTTGATTTTATTCTTAACCTGCAATTCAATCGGTCCAAAGAGAAAGAGCATCCGTCAGAAGCACCTAGTTTTGAGGAAATAAAAAAAAAAGTTTCTCGGTTTGTCCAAATACTTAGCAAACAAAAATAACTATTCAGAATGGTGAACCCCACTTGCATGAAGTATGCCATGTCGCACTGAAATACAATCATCTTCCTCAGTAGTAGTTGTAGAACGATTTGTAAAACTCTACGTGCACAATATACAGTCAGTCCAAAAAGGTTCCATACACTACCTGCTTTTTATACTATGTTTCTGAACTAACCTGAACTAATTAATTGGAACTATGAGTAAACATGTTTAAATTAATATTTGAAACTTAACCAACGAGGATTAGTATTAAGCTAATCATAGACCGCATCACAGCAGGATGTTCCTCACTTTCGGAAAATGCTTATCTTGGATGTCATAACCAGGTTACCAAAATAATACACAATGATGTGTATGAAATGCAAACTACTCAATGAAAATGCTATTATAAATATATGCCTCAAACCGTACTGGAATCGGAGGATGCAACAAGCAAAAGACAGGCGTCATAATCAATATTGCAATCCCCCTCACGTAACATCTAAAAAACTGAAGAGGAAAAACTTACAAAACCTTACGTATTATACGTAACATTTTATTTAGAAGTTACATCATTGTCATAAAATTGTGAACAAAATTAATGTCAAAAAAGTCTCCATACGCTTAACAATTACCAATAATAGTTTGACGGGTTTTAACGGAAAATAACTACTTCGTTTAAACTAATATTTAGTGGGACCGCCACGCCGTTGGCCTTGATAATCTCCTGTAACCTTTTTGTCATGCTTGCAACCAGCTTTCTAGTAACTTCTACTGGCATGTTCTCCCATTCGTTCAATATTCTGTTTTTAATTCCTATCTATTTGAAACATTATGTTTGCGAACGCGCCGTTTAAGTTCCTCCCATAAATACTCGATGGGGTTAACATCGGGTGATTGCGGAGGTGTATAATGCGACTGTAGGTTTCGGATCTAGTGCTAATTTTTGGACACTTCCTCTTACCATAAATTATCTCTCCAAAAGTTCAGATAAATATGCTGATCCATGGTACCATTAATAAAATGTAAATTTTCAACCCCTCCAGCGGACATGCATCCCCAAAGTAGAACAATGCTACCCCTTGCCTCACCGCGGAATAAATGTTTTTAATGTCGAATGCGGTATTCAGCTTTCTCAAAACTTTAGTTCTGCCATCAGACACAAAAAGGTTAATTTTAGTTTCATCACTAAAGATTACCGATTCCCAAAATTCAGGAAGTTTAGTAACGTATTCCCTAGCAAAAGCTAACCGCTTTTTTGCGATTAGCTTCCAAAATTAACGGCTTCTTCCTGGTTGCACACCCCTTATAGCCCGCCCTGTGTAAACAATTTCTCACTGTTTGTGAACAAACATTCGAAAATAGTTCCCGTACTTCTTCTTTTAATTTTGGTGCTCTTTTCTTGGGATCTATAATTATTTGTCTAACAATACTGTCCTCTTCACGTGCAATCAGTTTCTTGGGACGACCGGAGCGTGGTCGAATCTTATAGGAACCCGTTGATTTATACTGGTTTACAATATACTGACAGTAGCATACGACTTTTTAACAAATTTTCATATATTTCTGTACGATTTTCCATCTTTCCACAAATCAATTATGACCTTTTGAATTTGAAATGAAACTTCACAATTTCTCGCGCTCATTTTTAATACTACTTTAAAAACCCACTGCAAAATTACTAGCAACAAGTGACAGATTATAAAGTATGGCCGAAAATTATTCATTTGTTTTCAGTTTAGCGAGCAACAGATAGCTTGATAAAATGCGGCTGATTATAACGTGTTTTTTTTTAATGTAGTTCTTCAGTGTATGGAGACTTTTTTGACATTAATTTTGTTTACATTTTTATAACAATGATGTAAGTTCTAAATAAAATGTTTCGTAGTTATTTTTAATACTAATCCTCGTTGGTTAAGTTTTAAATATTAATTTAAAAATGTTTTCTCATAGTTCTAATTAATTAGTTAAACATAACAAAAAAATAGTATAGAAAGCAGGTGGTGTATGGAGACTTTTTGGTCTGACTGTATATGAACCTAGTTTCATGATGTCCTATATTTCTGTTCGTTTAATTGGCACCTTTCCTGTCGAATATGCTTCTGTAGTGGGTAACGATGGAGAAGCTTTACCAGGTTGAGACAGACGGAACGTATGTTTTAGAAGCTCATTAATGTTTTTCGATACTATCATGCGTCCTAAATGCTTCGAATCATAAGAAAAGTGCCTCATATGGCTTATAAAAAAATTGACTCTTGGTATGTGCATTTTAGATGTTTCTTCGGAGACAACATTTTTCTTGTAGAATATGGGCAACCAGTTCTTGAAATCCAAAAATATCTTGCGTCACCACTGGCTTCATAAGAAACTTACTTGAATTACTAGAGGCGTAAATAAACTCTTTTTTTTCAAATCGATATTCCGAAATAAAATTTCGGAATATGGTTTGTTACTTGATTGGTCACTACAAGAGAAACGTCGAGAATTTTGCAAATGCAAAATGACCAACAAATAAAGATCCTATGAATGCTATATTCCATGCCTTTCCTCCTACGACTATAGTTTCTGAGCCTATACTCTTCATCAGGTAGGCTTTAGGCAACGGTATCGACCGTTAAGATCGGAGTACCGTGGAGAGCAAGTTGGAATGACTCTCGCTGGCTTATAGCAATCATGATACTTTATATAAACGAGGTACTACTCGTTGGGCAAGATATAGACTCTTGCGCCATCTGTTGAGCGTTTAGAACTTCGAAAGCTTGCTCAACTATATAAACCTAACATTGTTAGGAACGATAAATCAAATCGAGATTCAGAAATAAAATTTCGGAATATGGTTTGTTACTTGATTGGTCACTACAACAGAAACGTCGAGAATTTTGCAAATACAAAATGACCAACAAATAAAGATTCCATGAATGCTATATTTCATCCCTTTCCTCCTACGACTATAGTTTCTGAGCCTATACTCTTCATCAGGTCGGCTCTAGGCAACGGTATCGATCGTTAAGATCGGAGTACCGTGGAGAGCAAGTTGGAATGACTCTCGCTGGCTTATAGCAATCATGGTACTTTAGATATTTTGCCCAACGAGTAGTACCTCGTTTATATAAAGTACCATGATTGCTATAAGCCAGCGAGGGTTATTCCAACTTGCTCTCCACGGTACTCCGATCTTAACGATCGATACCGTTGCCTAAAGCCTACCTGATGAAGAGTGTAGGCTCAGAAACTATAGTCGTAGGAGAAAAGGCATGGAATATAACATCCATGGGATCATTATTTGTTGATCATTTTGCATTTGCAAAATTCTTGACGTTTCTCTTTTTTTTAGTGGTAGAAATGAGTGTCCGCGCATTAAGAAGGTTCAATTTTATTAAAACGCTTTTTGCCCACCACAGTTATCTGAATATACGACCCTCAAAAGATGAACAGAGCATTTAACTTAATTTTGAATTTTTTTGACTGATGCCCTTTCTATTTAGGCCGATTTAATTAATATGTATAAACGATGAATCTGTCATAATAGTCTTTTCTATAAAAGTTATTGAAAAGGTTCTTTACACATACAGAAATATATAGTTAGCGTGTTATGTATAGTTTACAAAACATGTTTTAAAACTAAATATACACTCATTTCTTAATAGTATGGTTTGGTTTAGCCCCTTAGAGAAATCTGCAGTATTAAAATAAGATTTTAAAACTAGACAACATGAACAGTTACATTGTATAAGGAATAATTTAGCTTACCCCTTATTTATATATTTTAAAATCTATTCACAACTTAAAATATATAACGCGATTTTAAGGTTCTACACTTTATAAGAAAGGCTTAAAGTTATACAGTTTGGAAAACTTGCAGATCATGAGGCTTTTAACTCCTGTACTACGTAACTCTCAATAAGAATTTTAACGAAGATATCTTAAGTTCTGTGTTCTTTACTTCAAATACAAATTTTACTCATTTTTAAATTAGCCTTTATTATACGTTATAAATTTTATATTAGTAATGTTTTAATATTTTATCAGTTATAGGCAGTAAAAAAAGGTCGAAATAATAATGAAATAGGTATAGTTTAGATACAGCAATATTATGATTTTATCCCTACTCCAAAAAAAAATTTTAATGGCATCAGAAAGATGTCGAGGTCTAAATTTTTGAAAAAAAAAATCATTTTGGACCAAATGGCATAAAATGGCGGGCAATTCAAATTTTAAATAACAAATTCAATTGTGCCACACACACGAAGGCATATTTTCTGAAAGTTTCATGTCTATCGGTTCACTTAGCCAACCTATACAACAAAATGGAAAAAAACAGTTTTTGCCTGTTTTTCTTCAATTTTGCAGGTTATGTACGCAGTTGAGCGGCTTAAAACCAACCAGGATTTGTTGGAAATTTCATTACGAAAAGTTTGTTTTTTTTTGTCTCGATCCAGCTTATATAACCGGAGTTATTCACATTTTAAGCTCAAAAAACGCATTTTAAAAACTCAAATTGTTTATAAACCGAAGAGCACACGTTTTTCGAGGTCCAAAACTCAGGACAATACTCCTGGTGATACCCCTGAGAGTTGTTAAATTAGTTCAATTATATTGGACACTTAGTTTTCTAAAACTCATCGCATTTAACCATTTTTGTACTCACCAATTTGGGACATATTGTATAAATTATGAAGAAACAGACGAGTTGCCCCAATTGGTTTTATCCTCTTTATCCCGAAAGCTTTTCTAGAAGTTTATTTCTAGAATAAAATAATTCAACCTGCAGTTGAATCGGTCCAAAGAGAAAGAGCACCTAGTTTTGATAAAATGAAAAAAAAAGTTTCACAGTTTGCCTAAATACTTAGCGAACAAAAATAACTCTTCAAAACGGTGAACTCCACTTGCGCTAAGTTTGCCATATGGCACTGAAATACAATAAAATTTTTAATCATCTTCCTCGCTAGTAGTTGTTGTAGAACGATTTGTAAAACTCTACGTGCTCAATATATATGAAACTAGTTTCATGATGTCCTATATTTCTGTTCGTTTAATTGGCACCTTTCCTGTCGGATATACTTCTGTAGTGGGTAACGATGGAGGACCTTTGCCAGGATGAGACAGACGGAACGTATGTTTTACAAGCCCATTAACATGATATTTTCCGAAGCTATGATGCGTCCTGGATGCTTCGAATCATAAGAGAAGTGCTTCATGTACCTTATTAAAACGTTGACTCTTGGTATGTACCTCTTAGATGTTTCTCCGGAGACAACATTTTTTCTTGTAGAATATGGGCAACTAGTTCTTGAAATCCAAAATATCTTGAGTCATCACTGGCTTCATAAGAAACTTACCTGAATTACTAGAGGAGTAAATAAAATGTGTTATTTTTTCAATGGTATAAAATCTGTCATGTTTGTTCAGACACATTTTTATTATGCTGATAGAAATGAGTGTCCACACATTAAGAAGGTTCAATTTTGTGCCCACCACAGTTATCTGAATATACGACCCTCAAAACATGAACCCAGCACTTAACTGAATTTTGAATTTTTTTGACTGATGCCCTTTCTGTTTAGGCCGATTTAATTATGTGTATAAACGCTGAATCTGTCATAATAGTCTTCTGTATCAAAAGTTATTGAAAAGGTCTTTTACCCATACAAAAATATATAGTTAGCATGTTACGTATAGTTTACAAAACATGATTTAAAACTAAGTATACACTCATTTCTTAATTGTATGGTTAGGATTAGCTCGTTGGAGAAATCTGCAGTATTTAAAATAAGATGTACTGCATGTAGGATGAACCTTAAGAAATTTTAAAACTAGACAACATGAACAGATTCATTGTATAAGGACTAATTCAGCTTACCCCTTATTTATGTATTTTAAAATCGAATCACAACTTAAAATATATAAAGCGATTTTAAGGTTCTACACTTTGTAAGAAAGGCTTAAAGTTACACAGTTTAGAAAACTTGCAGATCATAAGACTGTCAAGTCCTGTACTACGTAACTCTCAATAAAAATTTTAACGAGATATCTTAAGTTCTGTGTTCTTTACTTGAAATACAAATTTTACTCATTTTTAAATTAGCCTTTATTATACGTTATAACTTTTATATTAGTAATGTTTTAATATTTTATCAGTTATAGTGCAATAAAAGAAGAACAAAATAATGATGAAATCGGCATAGTTTAGATACAGCAATATTGTGATTTTTTCCTCTGTGAGGTATCACTCGAAATTTTTTTTTTTAATGGCATCAGAAAGCTGGCGAGCAAATCTAAATTTTGAATCAAAGGAGATCCATTTTATACCAAATGGCATAAAATGGCGGACAATTCAAATTTTAAATAACAAATTCAATTGTGCTCACTGGGTTCAATATTTTTGGAACAAAATTTCAGGGTATTTTTGCTCTGACAAGAGGGATATTTTCCGAAAGTTTCATGTCTATCGATTCACTTGGTCAACCTGTACAACAAAATGAAAAAAAAAAAACAGTTTTCGCCTGTTTTTTTCAATTTTGCAGGTTATATACGCAGTGAAGCGGCTTAAAACCAACGAGGATTTGTTGGAAATGTCATTACGAACAGTTGTTTTTGTCTCGATCCAACTTATATAACGGGAGTTATTCACATTTTAAGCTCAAAAAACGCATTTTAAAAACTCAAATTGTTTACAAACTGAAGAGCACACGTTTTTCGAGGTCCAAAACTCAGGACAATACTCCTGGTGATACCCCAGAGAGGATAAAATCATAATATTGCTCTATCTAGACTGTGCAATTTCAAATGCTTTTTTTACTGCACTACTTTAAATTATGTTATAGTATTTCAAAATTTTGTGAACAAACTTTAGCTCTTGGTTAGACTTATTTCAAATTTTGATGGTTTTCGTTCCGATTTTTATGTGTCCAGTATATTAAGATTTATATAATTTCATTTGTATACATTTGGGCATTAAGCGTTTTGAGTTCTTAAATATTTTCTGTTGATAATATTTATTTTATTAGAGTATTGCTCCAGAATATTTTTTATAAATCTATAAGGTAAATGAGATTAGTGTAACTGTCCTATAAATATTTTTTTGTTGTTTCATTTTATTAATAAAATATTTTTATTATATTTAACTATAGATCAAATTAAATTTGATTTATATCGCTCTCCATTAAGTATTACTCGCTTTTTTTATTATAACTTTATTATTCTTTTACCCGAATGTTACAAAGAGAACTTACTTAAATAATAATTTAAAATAGAAAAACTGTATGATACGACTATATTTTTCTCAATTCCGCTCCTGCCTCTCCCGGATTTGTACACGTGGCTATATTTATCGACCGAGAGGGCCTTCTCGTGTCACTTCATTCTGACTTAACAAATACCTACATTGACATCTCAGCAAGTCGGAGCACAATAATTCCTCCAAACTCGACTATCTTCCAACAATATTTGTCAACCTCTAAAATGTATAGGATGGCTCATCGAAACGTGGATGGAAAATATTTAAAATTCTATTAAAGATGGTGAACAAGTGTTTTAGTAAAAGTTGGAAGGTTCCGAAAACTAGATTTTTAAATAATATTGTTTTATTTTTTCATTTTTATATATACAAATATTAAATAGTATGAGTTTAAATTTATCAATTGTTTAGATATTGACGCTAGAAAAAGAAATTTTTTATAATTCTCTTTAAAATTCTAGTTGGACCAATATAAAATAATATAGGTTTCAATTTATCAGGTTCTGATATACCGACGCTGAAAAACGACATTTTCATGACTTTAGATTATCAAGCTTTAACGCTGTAATTTGGAAAAAAAAGTTGTAGTTTCCTATCTCGATTTATTACGCTCAATCTAGAAATCAGGTTAATTTCCAACTAATCCGGAAAATCTCATTTTTGGATGGAGCCGAAAATCCAAAGCTAAGTAAATGCAAATCATCTTACATTAAGTTGTACTGTTATGATATTAGATCCTGTTAATGGTGAAAAATGTATACCTGTAGCCTATTCAAAAAAATCCAATAAACACATGTTTAGTTCCAACTCTTATATTTCTTCTTTTGCTTCTTCTCTGCCTTATCCGGTCCGGATGTTGGCTATCATCATAGCGATGCAGACTTTATTGGCTGCTATTCTAAACAGCTCTATGGAATTGACTTTAAACAATTTTCTAAGGTTAGCCGTCGTGGGCGCATAGAAGATCTCATCGTTAAAACTGTAGCTGTGGCCCTCTCAATTCTGATTTTTATTTCCCTGGAAGGATCCCAGCTGTCATTAAGAGTGCATCCCAGATATCGATATGTGGCTACTTTCTCGATAAGTTGGTTGTTTACTGTCAAGAATTGAGGCATCGGCGTCGGCATATTGACATACATTTCACTCTTTTGATATTGAGGTCCAGACCGTATTCCAGGATTTCCTCGTGGATCCTACTCAAAAGTTCTTGCAAATCCTCCGGAGAGTCGGCGAGCAGAACAGTGTCGTCAGAGTATGGAATATTATTAATAATTTCGCCGTTTATTTTAATACCAGTGCTGACGTTCTCGAAAGCTTTCCTATATATGTGTTCTGAGTACTGGTTGAACAGTATAGGCAAGAGTACACATCCTTGCCTTATTCCTCTTCTGATTTCAATAAAATATGTTTTATGGTTTTCTACTCGCATTACCGCTCTCTGACCCCAGTAAAGATTTAGTATAATGCGGACATCCTTCCCATCTATCCCGATACCCGCCAAAGCATCAATCATTTTGTCGTGTTGGCATTTCTCGGCAGCTTTGGCGTAGTTGACGAAACACAGATGTACGTCACAATGACGTCCCTATACCTTTGTACAAGTGTATAATCATGAATAGCGCCTCACAAGTGTCAAGCCCCTTTCGGAAAGCAAGTTACGCTTCACTCATGTTTTCTTTGCACTTCTTGTATATAAGATGATGTAATATCTTGAGGAACAGTTTAAGGACATGGCTCATAAGATTGATAGAGCTAAAGTCTTCACGTGATTTTGCATTTGCTTTTTTAGGAATCGTCATTAAAGTTTATGCCAACCAATCATCCGGTATAATCACCGTGTCATAAACTTTGATGGGGAGATTAGTAAGGGTTTCGATGCATTCTTCTTCATGTTTTACCTCCGATATGGTTATCACTGGTCCTCCGTGCAGTCTACAACTGGCTTTGACGGGCGATGTTAATCTTTGAAAAGTTCTTCTGTATGTTTTCCACATCTTCAGCTTCTCCTCAATTTCAATCACTATTCTTCCTTGTTGGTCCACTATGTTTCCTTTCATTTTTCGTCTAGTTTTATTTATCGCCGATCTTCTTGTGAGCGTTGAATAAGTCGCGTTTTGCATTCAGTTATTCTATCTCCTGGGATTGTTCACTCATCCATGATTCCTTAGCTTCCCTTATCTTATTTTGGATATTTCGATGGATGTTGTATATATTTTTGTCCACAGCCTTTGCAATTTTTCTCCTCTCCATTAGATCCAAGATCTCATTCGTCATCCAGGCTCTTTTCTTTTGTTTTTTCGGGTCTGGACAGATTATTCTATCGCATTCAGTAGTAATGGTGTTCCTGAAGGTTACCAACATATCATTAGATTCCTTTTCGGAGTTGTCTTAGTGTTGCAGTTAACTGGAGAGAGCCCTTGATAATTCCTCTCTTACTTCTTCACTCACAAATATCGTATCTTCTCCTTTCCTCCTTAAAAGCTATTTTTCTCAGTCTTATGCGAAGTTGACATCCAAGAAGAGATTGATCTGTTACGAAACCGCTGGTTGATTAAAATGAAATCAATTTTGATTTCTTATAACGTGATCTGGGCGGTCTTCTGGTGCTTTCCATGAATAAAGCCTCCTCTCTACAAAACTGCACCAGACGGTTTCCTTTATCATTTCGTGTTCCTAACCCACTATGTTGTTCTCTCTTCGTTGTCCGACCTTGGCATTGCAATCTCCCAGTAAATCATTTGTTGGTGTTTTTCATTACTTCATTACTTCATTTCCTCATCAATCTTGTCCTGAGTAGGTGCATATGCTTGTAATATGTTAATGTCGAAGGCATATGCTTTCAGCTTCAGCATTATTACTCTATCGAAATGATATATGCAGCTGATAATTGATTTTTTATGCCCAGGTGGATTATTATACCGACTCCGTTGTAATGGTGTCTACTCTTATTCCCTGCGTAGTATACGGTATGATAGCCTATGAAACTTTCGCCCGACACAGGCCAGCGCATCTCGCTGATTCCCAAAGTGCTGATCTTGGGTCTTTCCATTTCTTGTATACTGTTATGGATCTTTCCTGCCTCGTACATACTCGTCACATTCCAGATGTCAATTTTCATTGCTAATTGGGTATTCTTAGCACCCTCTGACCATTTAATGTCTGTCCAGGACCGAGGCCGTTATCTTATATGTCCGCAGAAGTTTCCCGTTACTTTCTGCGTCGCAGTATCACGGTCAATTGAGTCAATAAGCGGGTTTCGCCCGTAGAGCGTCAGGTAACGATCCTTAATGAAGTTATTCTTCAACAGCCTCGCTCTTGTAATGACATGGCTGCTGCCCCATGTCATGCCCCTAGTTGATCCGAAGAAGCTTATTTGGCAAGCCTTATTTGCACCTATCCTGTATTCAGTCTGTCAAATAAGAATGTGATCGCTCGTATTTTTGAAAAAATTTGTTTGGAGAACATTTTTTAGTAAGTTGTCCAACCGCCTCCGGGCATCTTCAAAGCATGCTGTCGACGAGATTTTCTGTATACTCTGAAAATTTTTCAAATCTCGCGAGACAAACGAGTCATAGTCATCAGAGTCTTTCGTCTTCTCTTTACAAGGAACCAAACGTTTTCAATAGGGCTGACGTCCGGCGATTGTGAGGGCCACTCTAGTATCTTATCGTGGGCCCAAACGAGCCGCTTCGCGACCTGATTTTCACCCAGTAAGTGTTTCTTCAACTTACTTCGAAATTTGACATCACGAGTACAAAGATGTTATCGAATGGTCTCATGGGACACATTTAAACCCGATTTTTATAATTATACCGCTCTTTGACGCAGCGTCAATTTCGGGTCCCGTGAAAACAAAGACACGATTCGTATTTCGACTTTCGGAGTGACTTTGCCTACCGAGCCACGTTTTGGCAAGTCGTCGACATTTTTCGTCTAGTTAAAATGATTTATCCACTTCTTCACAAACGATACTGACTTTTTAATATATTTAGCGACCGCGGAATGTGTCATTTTAGGCCCCTTTGGATTGAAACGAAGGAAGACTGTCTCAAACCGACTCATTTTGGATTTTACGTGATTCCGAGGAAAGTTGGGAATCGACTGATACTTTTATTAAAATGCGTCATAGACAAAAGTTCCTTCTACAGGTTTTTTATTGAATTGCTAGAATCGCATCTACCAAAAATGAATTATAGCGGACACATTCTTACTTAACAGACTGTATCCACAGGACATTCCCTATCAGCTAGCCGACAAGGCGCGTGGGACCTGCCGTGTCGGTGTTGAGGACTCCCCGGAGCCGAACCGTTTTGCAAGAAGTTATGAACATCTCAGTTCAGAACCACCCCCTCGACCAGACCGGGCAGGGCCCACAGAACTCGTATACACAACAAATATTTTAAAATTTGTCGTCCCTTGGAATCCTAAAACTTTTACTAAAACAGTAGTGGGCCACCTTGTAAGCTTTCAAATGCGCGAAAAACCATTTTAAATCAATCAAGCCATTAGATTCAGTAAATAAACTAGATTTTGTAGATTTTTATCGAACCGATTTATCTTTGTTTTTGGGTGTACTAAATGCGCTTATTTACTACCATACTACTGTCTCAATACATTCTGTAAGAAGACAAAACAGCGTAAATAGACCTAGCAAAGCTCAGATGACAAGATAAAAAATGAAATTGATTTTATACTGTCTAATTGTAGAAATATATGTAGAGATGTGTCTGTTTTAAATTAGTTTTGTACCGGCAGCGACCACAGGCTGGTAAAGGTAAAAAAGAAGAAAATATGTTCGCGAACAAAACCTCATAAAATAAAATAATAAATAAAGAATTAAATAAACTAGTTAAGAAGGAGATCCGAAAAGATAAAGAAACTACAATTCAAACATCATAAAGGAAATTATAAAAGACAACTGTAAAATGAAAGTATTACGTTCACGACTGTCTAGTGGTATAACCTCTCTTTTGCGGCTGCCTTGTAGCCTCACGTTTACGCCGCTATTTTGCCCCTTGTGTATATCTTCATTTTTGAGAATGGATTGAGTGGATATTAATAATAAGAGATCAAAAATTAGATATATAAGCTAGCTCGTTTTGTTTGGAGAGATTATGGATAAGAGATAATTTTTGTACGTCTTTTAAAAATAGTCTCTATAGTTTTTTAAAACTTGGTTGTAATGTTTATTTTTTTAGGCACCATTCATTTTAGAATAAAAGGAATGGTGCTCAAAAAATGAAAAAATACTGAAGAGTTATTTAGTTGTTAAAATAAGATTAAATATATTACAACCTGTGCGTCCTGAAAGAAAGAACGGGTAGTTCAGTAAAAGCTGCATTAACACAGGAAAAAGTATATTGACAAAATAAAAATCTTTGCAGATATTACTCTCTTAAAACTACATTAACTAAATAAAAACCCCTTAGGCTATGTATAGAGTTCTATGAATTACTGAACCTAAGTGTAAAAAAAAAACAAAAGATTTTAAAAAAATACGATCTAAAAGTTTGTAAAATTAACTCCACGGATTACACGTGTTGAGTGGTCATTGAAAACACACTTGTAGACAGGAAGTGAGATATTTAAACTGGTGTACTACTGACTTACTGATTGGTTTCTCCTCGTGGGATTTCCATAAGCTGCTTGGCCTCTCCTCGTGAGATTCTCGTCAAAAATAATGTCTCAGCCACTGTTCTCCTATTCTTTTTTGGGAAGCTAATCACTTTTTGACCCGAAATACCTGAGGATCAGCAGGATATTTTAAGAACGGAGGACGGCCTTAAACTTGAGAGCAAGAAACGACACCCACTTGGTGATAAAAAAAAAACCATTATTCATTACATTCAGCCCTTAAAAATTCCATTTGGCCGTTTATATATCTTTTGCCCCTTCTTCAAAGGGACGTCTTTAAAATGGCTCACTTCCGGGACGCAAAATCAATGCAAACTAAATAAGTTAGGTCAGCAACACGTTATACACGGTTGAGTTATACTGTCAAAAATTTAAATCACTGTTTTAAGTTACACTGCTCAAAAATTGAAATCACTGCCTAATCAAATATAAAAATGTAATAAAAAATAAATTATAGAAAGGAAAACAGTGTCATAACATGATCTTAAAATCTAAGAAAAAATTAATGTTACAGTAATTACAAAACTACGAGATGAAAACAATAAAATACTAAATAATAAGAATAATTTAATTAGAGATGCTGAAGTCTTCTACACAAGATTATACTCATCCCAGTCAGATAAACGGTAACAAAACATGAACATTATGAACGTAGGATCTGAAAAAACTCCCAGATATCACAAAGGAAGGATTTTATACTTCTCCTTAAGAGAGGCGATAATACTGATATCGAAAATTATCGACTCATATCTCTCCTGTCGCATTTATATCACCTCTTCACTAAAATCTTAACCAATCGTCTAACGGCAAAACTAGATTTTTATCAACCTGTGGAACAGGAGGACTTCAGAAATAAATTTAGCATGATCGACTACCTCTACACAATACGTACTGTAATAGAAAAATCTACATCATCATCAGCCACTCTCCGCCCACTGCTGGACATAGGCATCTTTTATGTTCTTCCATCTTCGCCTGTCCTGTGCCACTTCATACCATCGCCTGCATGTTTTCTCACATCATCCAACAAACGTTTTTGCGGTCTGCCAACACTTCTCCAGCATGTTCTTGGCCTTCAGTGACATGTTCTGTTAAGCCATTCGTCTAGGTTTTTTCTGGCCACATGTCCAGCCCACTCCCACTTGAGGGATGCTGCTCTCTCTATGACATCTGTAACCCCCGTTCTGGACCTTATGTCAACGTTTCTGATTCTGTCTCTTATGCTTACCCCCAGCATTGCTCGTTTCATTCCACGTTGTGCTACTCTCAACTTTCTGATGCTGCCTTCCGTTAAAGTGATCGTCTCCATTCCATATGGCAGGATACAACTTTCAAATGCTTTTCTTTTTAGGGAATTAGGGGTATCTTTGTTTCTGAAGATCCACGACATTTTGTCAAACGCAGCCCAGCCCAATCGGATTCTTCTATGTATTTCCGCCTGTTGGTTTGCTTTGCCTAGTTTAAGAAGATGCCCCAAATATACATACTCCTGTACATTGGTTAATGTGTTATTATTAATTTTAAAATTTTTATTGCTGTTTGACATAATTTGTGTTTTATCCAGATTCATTTCAAGGCCTACCTGTTCGGAGGCTTTATTTAATTCATTCAACATGAGCTCCAACTTGTCGGAATCTGAGCTTATCAAGACTATGTCGTCGGCGAACCGCAGATAATTCCGAAATCTTCCATCCACATTTATTCCCTTCCGTTCCCAATGTTCCAAGGCGAGTGTGAATTTTGCCAGTCTTCTTCTATTCTTATGTGCATTGAGGCATGATTGTAAATGTCTTTTATTATTATGTTGCTGTATCGAGAATCAACTCTTGCGTCGTCCAGTCCCTGGAGAGCAGCCCATAGTTCTAATGTGTCGAAAGCCTTTCGAAAGTCAACGAAAGCCACATGCAATGAAATATCATATTCCTGACACTTCTTTATTACATTTCTTATTGTTTGGTTGATCTAGAGAACTGAACCCCTTCCTAAATCCAACCTGTTCTACTGGCTGATAAAAGTCTAATTTGTTCGTAAGTCTTGTTGTGATTATTTTTAAGAACAGTTTATATATATGAGGTAAAAGACTAATTAGTCTGTAGTTGTTAATGTCTGTTCTGCTGCCCTTCTTATACAGCAACATTACCTCACTTTCTTTCCATTTATCTGGAATCATTGCCTCTTCCATACATAAATCAAATAGTTGTTTTATTGCTCTTAGCAGAGAGGGTACCCCAAACATAATCATTTCCTTTGTGATTTGGTCTTCGCCGGGTGAGCGGCCATCTACGGAATATAAGGTACCAATATATTTGGCCTTCATTAATTTTCATAAGGCATTTGATACTGTTGAAATCTGGTAAGTCCTAAAATCCCTAGCGAATGCAAGAATAGATTCCAGATATATAAAAATAATAGAGAACATCTATAAAATATACATATTAAAATTAACGAAACAACTGTCACTAATAACATACCATTAAAGAGAGGAGTACGACAAGGAGATACTATCTCACCTAAATTATTTACGATGGCCCTTGAAAATGTCTTTAAGGAGTTAAAATGGGATGAGAAGGACATCAACATCGATGGCACTAGACTGAGTCAGCAGACGACAAAGTAGTGATAGCTAATAACACCAATGAGCTACAGGAAACGTTGATCCAGCTGAATATGGTCTCTGCAAAGGTAGGTCTTAAAATGAATTTTAAAAAAACTAACTTTATGAGCCCTGAAGATACCAACATATAGATGGAAAATAACTCATTAGAACGCATCGACGAGTATATCTAATTAGGTCACGCTATTAAGGTCGGAAAGGAGAACCAGCATGCAGAAATTACCAGGCGAAAAAGACTGGCATGGAGAGCTTTTGGGAAACTAGGACATATCTTAAAAAGTACTACAGTGCCCATAAACCCAAAAACTAAAGTCTACAATTCCTATGTTCTACCGGTCAGCACATATGACCTGAAATCGATATGTCTCATTAAGGTATTTGTTAAAAAGCGCGTAACTTCACAGAGAGCTATGGAGAGGAGCATGCTTGATATCTCCCTTAGGGGTAAAATTCATAACGAACAGCTAAGGAGACGAAACAAAGTCACTGACATAACTCTCAAGGCGGCAAAGATGAAGTGACGATGGGCAGGACATTTAGCTAGATTATCTGGAGATAGATGGGTGTATAGGATCAAGAAATGGGAAAGAGAAAGAAGCGTTGGACGTCCATAGAAACGATGGGTCGATGATATAAGAGTAGTAGCGCGCAAGCAATGGTTAAAGGTGGCAAAAGACAGGGAAACATGGAAGAGATTCGACCTATGTCCAGAAGTGGACAGGCTTAGGTTGAGAAGAAGAAAAAAAAAGAAGAAGAAATTCTCTTATATTTGTGTTTTCTATGATATTAAAGATGTAGTTTTATTTTGTATCTGTACACCTATTGAAAACCCATTTAACAGTAACAACTGCTGATTCATAAATATAATACAATTGTAACAGAAACTCGACTGTTTTTTTTCGAAAAAAGTCATTGTAGATATTTTAATATACATAGAGCCGAACCATTTAGACAGGTTTCCTCTGTTTGTCTGCTCCGACATCACATAAAGGGGGCTTAAAAGTCTTGACTAAATTCAGCTTAGGGCTTACTTCTTATCCCTAAAAACGCTATACAGGATGTGTCACGACCATAGACAATTATTTTTCATAAAAGGATTTGAAAATTCGTTTTTTAACAAAAAACTATTATTATAGACTAAAGAATTGTCCTCTATTATACTAATCAGGTTAGGTCTGCAAACGGTGCCTTTTCTGACAAATTTTCTCATCCAGCTGGTCCAAAAGGTTGCAATAATACTCTACTATGATTGTTTTACCGATTTGAAGGTAAGCAATTAACACAATTCCTTTTGCATCCCAGAAAACTGATGCCCTAATGTTTTTGGACGACTTTGACCATTTTGGCTGCTTTGGAGCTGAATAATCGAATTCAATCCACTGTGGGGTTTGTTGTCGCAGTTCAGGATCACACTGGTAAACCCAAGTCTCATCCATAGTTACAAATCGAAGCACAAAATTAGTTTTATGCTTTGTGAAACAAGCCAAATATTGTTTAGAAAGTTTCTCTCGAGTGCATTTTTGTTCCGATGCGGCGTCCATTTTGTGAATAGCTTTCTCATAACCAAAACATTAGTTAAGATATCATGTGCTCATTCATGTGAGATGCCTATAGCCTCAGCTAAATCATCCACCTGTACTTGTACAACAGATTCTTCAGTTGTTGCAGTTGTTGAACGTCCTGAACTTAGATCATCATTGACGCTTGTACGACCAGGTTTAAACTCGAGTCGATCTATGAACAGTTGGAAATGAAGGAGTAGACTCCTTTAACGCTTTTACTAACTTTGCATGTATTTCAGTTGCCATTAAACCTTCCAAAACAAAGACTTTTATCACTGCACGATATTCGATTTTTTCAATTTTTAAAAAATACTCAAACACGTCTATTTTAACCAGCTGATAAAAAATGAATGACTTTACAGATCGACTTGAAATTCAGGGGGTTCATATGACAGATAATGCTTCAAAATGGTGTTCAATATTTGGTTCAAGTGATGCTCCCTATGTGTCGCTTTCAAAACTTATTGACTGACCTGATATAAACTTAAAACTAACCGCCGCCTCTGTTGTTGCTCACCCAGGGATGATTCTGCTGCCCACAGCTCCCTATTATCTGGTTGTTTAAATTGAATTTTATAACATAATTCTCTAGTTTATGCTAATACTTAACATATATAAATCACAGAGTGTAAATACCAGAACTAGATCTCATACCACTTGTTTACAGAGTATGTCACAATCAATCTTAAGTTTTCAACTTATATTTGTGAATTAGGAGAGCATATGTCCTATACATCCCCTACATAGACATAGACAAAGTGCAACGTACAATAATATGTCATCATGTCGCAAAATCACAAATTGATTTAAAAATCTTTTCACTGGTGTATCTAAAGGACAAAATAACTTTGGAGATTGAAAAAATTTAGTTGAATAGCTCGTATTGTACTACAAGTAAGGGAGTTAGGTGCAAGTGACATTACTTAAGTCTTGAAAAAATCATCGTCAAAGTTACTGTAACTTTAAAAATTCAAATAATACTTTAACTCTTTAACAAAATGATTGTTAGGGTACCCCAGTCTAGTACAGAGAATGTGTCTGTCCGTCTGCCAGGAGTCAGACATTCGGTAACGAAACCTCTTAAAGCACATAACTTAATTTTTCACTTACATTCCTTTGCTTCTGACCCCCTCATATATTGTTTTCTTCGTTTATCTGCCAAGGTAAAATGCAGCACAGAAAGAGATAGTAGTCGGCAATATTAACTGTAAACACAACCTAACATCGACACTAACCCACGACCTAACAACAACACAATCCGAAACATAAGCCTCTATATGCACGACTACCAATTTATTGTGAAGATCCAGCTGAGTAAACTAAAGGTAGCAAAGGAGCAAGCAAGGAAGGTAATTTTAAAACAATTCTTCCAACTAAATTAAAAAATGTAAATAGAATTAGTTTTATATCTTTATAGTCTCTCATTTATAGTTTATAATTTCATCTTATAGTGTAAATAGACTAGTTTTATAGTTTACAATATAAATAAATAAAAGAAAAACTCACACAGTGCAAGTGAGTAGTGCAGATAAATAACAACAACTAAATTAATATATATAAATAAACAATATGTAATACAAACGCAATCCTAAATTGCAAAATAGTAAATATGTACATGTTATTAGGAATTAGTAAAAAACTGTAAATGTATAACATAAGAATGAATGAGATGGATGAATGAACAACGAAAGAGAGAGAGAGAGAGAGGAAGTGATAGGGGGAGACAGAGAAAGAGAGAGGAAAATACCACAGATTAGATAACATGATAAGGCCAATGGCATGCACTGATCAATTCAAGCAGAGTTTTTTGGAATAATTTTTCTCTGCAAAAACAAAGTTAACTATGAGCAATTAAAAAACTAAATCAACAAAATATCTTTAAATTAAAAACAAATTTTGTTTCATCATTAAAAACATATTTGAAAATGATGCTTGTAAAATTACAAACAGCACAACGAATTACCACAAGGCAGACCATCGGCCAGCAGCAAGGCTTTCTATACAGATGAACATATCTAGGCATATTGTATCTACAAGACTTGAAAGAAACTGTAACTCAATGTATATTGCAATAATTTTGCAATAATAAAGAGACCTTTGACTTTGACTTTATAAACACAACCTACGTAGATATAATTCCTATCGAATCCGTTATTATAGGCCATTATTTTAAACAAAATAGTTTATAGTTTAGTAAGAAATTTCGAACATGAACAATGACGTCCGTTGTCATAAATGATGTGACTGCTACTCAGTTATAAACGTTAGCAGGCTTGAAAAATAAAAAACCTTTAGGCCTGACTGGAATCACAGCCCAACTAGTTGTGATCTGACTTATACTGAATTATATTTCATGTCAACAACTGAATCCGAACGAATTCGTTGTCGTATTTGATAAAACCGTAAAAGGTATCCATGTATCTTGTGGAGATATCTCAAAAACTAAAGTTTTCACTAACACTAACCTAGAATAATTTTTAAAAAATATGCCTAACGGATACGGCAGCGATCACGGCAATTACGCCGACTTGTCGACAAGTGATCAAGAATTTCATCGCATGCGGCCGGAAATATAATTATTCATCACATTTATATAAAATTAGTTTTTTAAAAAATGCTTTTCCGAGACCCTGGTTTGATACACATTAAAGGCTTTTTAATTTATCAGTTTGTTTTTTTACCATGCACACCTTAAGATTAAGACTAACGATAAGCTATACTATTTTTTCTCCCTATTTTTCACGGGCACTAAATATATATTTCTTCTATAGGTTTTCTGTCTACGTTCCCTCTAGTGAGCTCGAAAGTACGCAAAATTTCGAGGATGAGAGGTAAAATAGTAATATTGGCCCCTATACCGGAATAAGTAGTATTTCCGTTAAATTATTATTTTTATTCTTACCGTTACGGCTAAACATTTAATAGCGACAGCGATACGAATCTTATTTCCCCGACCGTGCGCCCGGCCATAGACGAAATAATTTGTTAGGAACTAATTATTTAATCTGTAGCTTTGCTCTTGAATTAAAGGTTTGGCTTTTCACACCAAATGGCACTGAAGTTTATTGGCTGCTCATGTCTTTATATTGTTCATTTCTTAAATCTTTGCTGCGGTTCTGTTTGTGTTGCGACTCCCCTCTCGTTTACGAATGTTGCAATTTGATGATTATTGAGCAGCATACCAGAGTTGTCTATTATTCTTGAATCCCCGTACTTTCAATACAAGGGAAAAACGTTCTGACGGTCCTCGTTCAATAAGCCCTTATATATTTTTCTTGAATATTTTTCGCGGACGCTCAACATATGATGCTAAAGTTGAATATTTGATGAGATACACACATACACATCAATATATATATATATATATATATATATATATATATATATATATATATATATATATATATATATATGTATATATATATATATATATATATATATATATATATATATATATATATATATATATATATATATATATGTATATGTATACAGTGAAATCCCCCTTGGACGAACACCAACGGCACCGACCGAAAATGTCCGTTCAAGGGGGGGTGTGCTTAAGTAATACAAAAAAATCGTTCTTTTAATGAAAATTGTTATTAAAGAATTTGGGACATTTAAAACGTATACTTATGTATGTACGTATTTTTAAAATAAACAAAAAACTTAAAACTTAAGGAAAATCAAAGATTTGTTACTTTTAGATACATA
>CM032453.1:105207794-105212794 GCA_019049505.1 Pachyrhynchus sulphureomaculatus | reverse complement strand
AAATTATTTGTACAGGGCAGGCTATAAGGGGTGTGCAACCAGGAAGAAGCCATTAATTTCGGAAGCTAATCGCAAAAAGCGAATAGCTTTTGCTAGGGAATACGTTACTAAACCTCCTGAATTTTGGGAATCCGTAATCTTTAGTGATGAAACTAAAATTAACCTTTTTGGGTCTGATGGCAGAACTATAGTTTGGAGAAAGAAGGATACCGCATTCGCTTTCGATATTAAAAACATTTGTCCCACAATGAGACAAGAGGGTGGCAGTGTTCTGCTTTGGGGATGCATGTCCTCTGGAGGGGTTGGAAATTTACATTTTATTAATAATACCATGGATCAGCATTTTTATCTGAACATTTTGAGAGACAATTTGAGAGAAAGTGTCCACTCGAAAAAAGATACATTTTCCAACAGGATCATGATCCGAAACATAGCGCAAACTTGGTGCCAGAATGGATGATCCATAATGTGCGACAGCAGCTTCATACACCTCCGCAATCACCCGGTATTAACCCCATCGAGCATTTATAGGAGGAATTTAAACGGCGCGTTTGCAAACATAATATTTTAAATAGAGAAGAATTAAAAAAACAGAATATTGAACGAATGGAAGAACATGCCATCAGAAGTTACTAGAAAGCTGGTTACAAACATGTTTTCTCATAGTTCCAATGAATTAGTTAAACATAACAGAAAAATAGTATAGAAAGCAGGTGGTGTATGGAAAGTTTTTGGACTGACTTTAAGAGAAGGCTTTAAAATATCATTAATAGGTTAAAATGTAGTCTACTAATACGAAGACGATGGCCCTCTCAACCCACCATAATAGAAGAATGTAAAACTAGGTTAGCATAGGCCCTAGATTAAGTTAGGTTAGGTCATAATTATGTTAAAAAACACATTTCCTAGGTTAAGTTCAGATTAAAGACACTGATGTAAATACTTGGGTTAACTTAGAATAAATATACTTTCTCACCATGTTAGAACAACGTTCTTTTAGTAGAAGTAAGAGGCTATGCCTCTCTTGTAAGTCTATAAAGAAAATGAAAAAATCTAGTAATAAGGTAATTATAAAAAGGAATAAGGTCTTAATGGGTACACTACAGCTATTTCTTCGACTAGAACAAAAAGCGCAGTTTCCTAACTCCATTTAACTTTTATGAGATGGTTGTCATTGGGGTATTTTATTTATATTCATCAGCAGACAAGAAAGTGATTAATTCTAGTCAATTTTGTAGTTAGCACTTGTAAATTCTTAAATAAATGTTTATTTCGACTATTAATTCATATTTATAAGAGGAAGGTCCTGCTAATTTAAATAATTTTATTTATTACCTTGTTGGCTGTGTCGGAAATTGCACTATAAAATACTATAAGTTTTTTAAGTCTCAAGCGTCCTCACAGAATAATAATACGTAGGCTGAAAAGTTTTTGGTCTAGCTACTTAAAACACATTTTTTTTTTTGCAAAATTCGACTTTATTTATAGTCCCCTTCAAGAGCGATATAATCTATCCAACGCTTTTCTAACATTTCTATACCTTTCTTGTAGAAGGATTTGTCTTTGCCTTCAAAATAGGCCTCAGTTCCGGCTATAACTTCTTCACTGGAGCCAAATGTCTTTCCCGCGAGCATTTTATGAGGTCTACGAATAGATAATAATCGCTGTGGGCCAAATCTAGAGAATACGTTGGATGAGGAAGCAATTCGAACTTCAGTTCATACAATTTTGCCATCGTAACCATTGACTTGTGACGCGGTGTATTGTCTTGATGAAAGAGCACTTTTTTTCTTGTTAATTTATGGCCGTTTCTTTGCGATTTCTGCCTTTAAAACCACCAATAACTTTATATAATATTCGCCATTGATGGTTTTTCCCTTCTCAGCATAGTCGATGAAAATTATTCCAACCTTCCCAGCCGACTGTTGTGTCTTTGGTCGCTTCGGGCGGCTTTCACCGGCTGATGTCCACTCAGCTAGCTGCCGATTTGATTCCGGTGTGTAGCGGTGGATCCATGTTTCATCCATTGTCACTTATCGCATGAAAAAATCCTTTTTATTGCGCTTAAACAGGTCCAAACAGCGCTCAGAATCAACACGTTGTTGTTTTTTGGTCCAGTGTGAACAAACGCGGTAACCATTTCGAGCAGAGCTTTCTCATGTCCAAATGTTCGTGCAAAATATAACCAACACGTTCTTTTCATATCTTTAGGGTGCCAGCTATCTCACGCAATTTCACTTTACGGTCATCCAAAACAATTTTGTGGATTTTTTTGATGACCGTAAAGTGAAGTTCCGCTGTAACCATCTCATTTGGGCATCCAGAGAACTCAGCATCATTTGTATCTGTACCACCGCGTTTAAATTCAGCATATCAGTAAATGACGAGTAATTTTCTAGAGGCAGCGTTTCCCGTAATACTTATCTAGCCATTGCTTTGCTTGAGCGATATTTTTTCCCATCAAAAAACAGTGTTTAATCACCACCAATTTTCCATTGTTTCAAAAATATCAAAAGTAGCGTCACTGAAACCACTGTAACTTGTAAATTAATTTTGACACGTATCGTTTGAAGGTTGGTACTTCCTAAAAATCATATGGATTTTTTTTTGAAAAAGGCGACATCTATGTGTCAGACCAAGAACTTTTCAGCCTTTACTTTATCAACTATCAACGATTTAATACTCCAGATTACACAATATAAATACGCACAAAAAACATAAGGGATTATGCTAAAGCCTAAAATTTTAAGGCTGGGGTAAAGGTATAAATGCAATTCAAATTCTGAAATATTCAGATTCTAGTGATTCAACAAAAAGAAAAGTAGAGGGGACCTTTGTCTACGGCGCATTTTAGTTAAAATATCAGTTGATTCCGAACTTTCGTCGGAATGACGTAAAATCCAAAATATTGTTTGTTGTTTGCGCGTCGGTTCGGGACAGTCTTTATTTGTTCCATCCAAAGTGGCCTAAAGTGACACATTTCGCGGCTGCTAAGTATATTAAAATGTAGGTTTCGTTTGTTAAGAAGTGGTTAAATCGTTTTAACCGAGTCTCGCGAGATTCGAAAATTTTGCAGCGTATACAGAAAATCTCGTCGACAGCATGCCTCGAAGATGCCAGGCGATTATTGATGCAGGAGGCGATTGGACAACATACTACGGTAATTGCGCCGTTGTTAGTACACCAAAGAATACAGTAATGGCAAAAAATTTTCTCGAAACACATTTTTTCAAGAATACGAGCGGTCACGTTCGTATTTGACAAACTGTATATCATGTCATGATTCTGAATAAAAATGTAGGAAAGTGACTTAACTGTTGTTGACATTACAATAAACTTGTAATGAAGAAACTGAAGAATACAATAGCTTATGACTGTATAAGTCACACTCGATGAGTAATTTCTTAGGAGCTTCCGAAACCTGCTTAAATATAAAAGTCCCTAGTAGGGGAGTGGGCACGATTCAATACTGGATAGCTATGGACGCTAAAATTTCCCTCTGAGTTTGTTTTACATGTCTCTTTCATTGAGGTTGACATCTACACTTAGACAGTTACTTACAATTTTCTTCTTTTTTTACCCTAACCCCTCCCCCATGTTTAGTTACGATATTGAGAAAAATATTTCACTTGCTAAAGGAAAGTATCTCATAATAAATCACATTTCGACACTTTTTAGGGTCTCCAGATAACGAAAAACATAATTTCTAATGTCCTTCGAACTGTATGTCAGTCTGTTGAATAAGCTTCTGAGCTTATTCAACAGACTGACATAACAAAATTCAAATATTTTTATCAAAAAAACAACATGAAATAAAAGAAAGGACGGATGAGATCGTTTGTCACATGATGGAGATATTTACAACTAAAAACTGACATCTCATATACCAAATTTCAAGTCGATATCTGAAATTTGGTAGATGAGATGTCAGTTTTTAGTTGTGAATATCTCCATCATGTGACAAACGATCTCATATGTCCTTTCTTTTATTTAATTCTAATTGAAAGTCTAATGTATCCACGTGAAAATAAATATTGTTCAACCGCATTAAAATCAATTCAATTTAACTCCTTTAGGCTCTAGGTGGTCACACCTTGTAAATGGCGTTAATGACCGAGTATTTTTTTATTATGTCATCCTGTTTCTTTTATTTAGTTTTCCGGTAGTGATTTCACAAAATTTTAATTACCGGACGCAATACTACACTAAATAAGCTCTTAATTAGTGTGTTACCCACATCACTGCGAAAGGGTTGACTGGGAGCGGCGGATTTCCTTAATTTTATAAACTTATTCTCATCCACGCCACTACGACGGCGGACTCAAAAGATGAGTATGCATTATATAGGCAAAGTAGTTTCTTGTTCTAATAATTAGGTAAGTAAGAATAAGTAATGATTTGTGTGTTTAATGGATGAAGGAATTTTAAAATGAATTGATTGATTTTGTAGTTCAAAAATTAGTTTTAAAATGTTAGTATACCTAAACTGGCATGAACTATTTTGTTTTAACTGAACTTCTAACTTTCCTCGCTGGAATAGGAAAAAAATATTTTTTGAGCAATATGACTTCAGAATTCTTTTTAGTCTGAACTAACGACCCATCCAGGCTTCGCACGGGAGTTGTTATATTACTGTTTAACTCTTCATTATAATTTAGTGTAGACAAAAATAGCATATCTAAAATATTTTTTTCAAATAATTTAAAATATTTCTTTATACACCACATTAAGTGTCTGTTCCCCGAGTGTCAGAACAAACAGGGGGACTTTGTTTTATACTATGTATTGATATTTAATGTAATCCAAAAATTAGGGTAAATGACACTCATAAAAAATTATTTTTAGCATACCCCTCAATGTCTTTTTGGTCAGCGGACCCCTCATTGTCATAGCAAGGACTTTTTGACTTACCCTTTTCTACCCTAAGCCAGCTCTCTTCTAACCCCGTATAATTCCTTTTTCACCATCTTTTAAACAAAAAAGTACATAAGGACTTTTTG
>CM032453.1:105195294-105202794 GCA_019049505.1 Pachyrhynchus sulphureomaculatus | reverse complement strand
GGAAAAAGTCTTGTCAGACCATTTAGCACAAGGCCAAAAAAAAAAAATATCTGGATAAATATCCAGACAAACGCTCGGGAAAAATCGCCATCCATGCTCCAGCTCATCGCTAAGAGAACATTCCAAATCTAGTATCACTACTAGTCGCACTCGGAAAATAATCGCACTCTATCGCGCAATGTCGACGTCCTGAGACATCCAGACATGCAAAAATCGCCAGGGAAAACGCTCTGGTTGATCGCCAGAAAACAGGTCAGCTCATCGCCAACAAAACACTCTGGTATATCGCCAGAAAAAAAACCTCGGCTCCTCGCCAAGAAAACACTCTGGTATATCGCCAGAAAAAAAACCTCGGCTCCTCGCCAAGAAAACACTCTGGTATATCGCCAGAAAAAACCTCGGCTCCTCGCCAAGAAAACACTGTAAATAGTCCTCGACTACACAAAGTCTGCGTTCTAAAAGAACAATCTCGCCATTAACATAGTGAGCAGCTATAAAAGCTAACAATATCACTATAGGCACAGTGAATAGCTATAAAAGCTAAAATTCACCCTAAACACAGTGAATAGCTATAAAAGCTAAAATTCACCAAACTGAATGATCCTGCTTCAAAAAGCAATGTTCACTAAGAACAGAATGATTAGTCTGCGCACAACTAACATTCTAGGAAACATTCCCAAATATAACTGTATGAGACAGCAAGTCTCGAAATAGGACCTCCCTAAAGTCATAACCCTATATATAGGAGTCCATAAGCAAAACGACTCAAAATCACGCATTTTGAGCACATGCCCTCAGGCAACCAACATACACTGAAATATATACAGAAATATATACAGAAATATATACAGAAATATATACAGAAATATATACAGAAATATATACAGGAGTTCAAATCCCAAACTCTTGGTTATGATAACTCCATATCGAGCTTGGTGAAAGCTCTTAGCAAAAGCTAATCAAATCTTCAGCACATCGCACCAAAGTGACAAATCTGCCTAGAAACATGAGCCAAAAAAAAACGCCCTCCGTCATCCTTCAGGGTGGCTACACAGAGATATAAAACTTAACCAGCATTGCGCTTCTTCAAGTTGCATGAAGAACCCTCGTGTACTGGTCTCGCCCTAGAACAACAACGAAAAACATTCAATCCATCCCACATAACAGGAGACAAACACCTCACTACGATATACTGAAAGGTGGAGACAATAAAATACGGAAATGGTGACCCTGGTGTCCACCAACAAAAGGGAGTAGATTATAGCATCCACTAAACTAAAACGGTGTCTACCACACCACCATAAGTCAAAAAGGAATTTAATCAATAGGGTGTTCCGAAACACACTACTGCCAACAGCCTGTCACCACTAATAGGCTAATTGGAGCTGAGGTCGACTACAGTAGCTAGGCTCTCCTTTGGTTCAAATAGAAATAACCATTGGGTAACAAAACCCCTAAAGGTCCCAAAGGTCAAACGTTCACCCCCCATAGACTACCCTTCCAATCAGTCTGTTCCTCAGGAAGACTAACTTCCTGCCAAACGTCGTAACGGCATCTGTTAGCACCCGGTGCATCACAGCCTGTAAAAACAGATAACTCATGGGATACAACCTAAAAGGTTTACAAGGTTGACTTAACCAAGCTTCTAACGGAAATTTCCAAAAAACGAAAATGAGCTTAAAAAGCTACTTGAAGTAAAAATTTCTCCATTTTTCGGTGGCAACGCAACAAAACTTTTGAAGACGACAAGAGCTTTTCCAGCTTAATCAGAAACAAGAAGAAAACATCATTGACAGCTAAAATATTCGATCATGGTGTTAATCGTCTCCCTAGACAATAGCCTCTAGAAGAAACTGCTACAGGTATCAGGCATAACCGTTTTCTGTCAGCCCAAACTTCTAGATTACCTCTTGGAAATCTAAAAATTCGGTTAGGAATCTTCCTTCACTGCGCTTAGCCTCTCTTGACAAGGTTCTCATCTCGGTATCAGATTTTGATCATTTCTTTGTGAAACGACTGTCTTACTCTGCTCTCATCTCTTGTAAATGATCAGCCTTTAGTTCTCCTGCAGGACTTCAATTTCCTATCAATCTGATAGTATACCGAAAAAACTCAACATACGCCTGAGTCCATGCAAAAAAAATTTTTAAAAAAATTAGTGACTCAAAGGTAACGTTTAAACGGCTCTGAAAAGAATAAAGTATACCCTCAGTTTGTCAATTCAGAAGAAGATCTAAATCAAAATAATCCAAGTCTTAGACTTACTGGATAAACCAAAATCAATTTACTCTTAATTGCACCCAACATATACCACTAAGGTAATAGAAATACACCCACTCGGGTAACAAACTTTGAAATTGCTCATAAAAATTTTGACTCTACATCACTCTACACGAGCTACATCTTGCGCTTGTCCTAACTCAAGATCACCTTGGATTGCCTCTAATCAAAATTTCGCTTCCAAGTGTCAAGAACTGGATATTATTTGGGGTCATAAGCAAATCAAATCCGGCGACCACCGACATACCAGTCTTATGATATATCCTGAGTGTGACTCTTTCGCAAGCTCGCAACAGCTGAGTCGATGCTAAACATCAACTACAATCAACCTAAGTTTGGATATGATCAGTACCCAAAACCTTAGCAATAAACAACAAAAGTAAGCTATTCTCTGCTCAACTTTTATAACAGTCAAAAAAACGAGGTCGTCACCTCTACAGAGCAACATCAAAAAAATAATTAAGCAATTAAGATAATGTAAATATAAATTATTCTTCTCCTGACAAACTTTCATTAGGGTTAGGTTCATTGAATGGTTTTAAGTCTTTAATATGCCATTGTCCTACTTTAGTCCCATCTAAATTAACTAAACCATAAACTAAATCTGAAATCTTTTCTCTTATCACGCAATGCACATACTTAGGTACCAACTTAGATGTGAATTTATCTGCTGCACTGGAAAGAATTTTATTTTTTCGCCAAACGTGATCACCTATATTAAAGGCAAAATCCCTTTTTCTAAGGTTGTAAGACTTACTGTTCCGTTCATAAGCCTTATGTATCCTACTACGCACGTCGGTGAAAAATATCTTTTAAACCCTTTAAATTTTCGGCGTACGCACCCCTGTTACCCGGAATTATTTCGCTGTCAACATTGACATTCCAAATCTACATTTTTATAATACGATCCGGATAGAGGTATATGTCTGCCGTAAACTAAGAAAGACGGTGTGAACCCTGTTACTTCGTGTCTTGCGGTATTTATTGCTTGTTGAATTTTGGAAATATTGCCATCCCAAGTGTCATGTGAATCAACGTAACTTCTTAAAGCGGTCCCGATTGTTCGGTTATTACGTTCGACAAAATTACATTGTGGAGAGTACACGGGATTAAAACGGATATTAAAACTATAAGTTTCACTTAGGCTCTTAAAACTCTTAGAGGTAAACTGAGTACCGTTATCGCATATTAAGAGCGATGGAACACCGTGGATTAGAAAGACATTATTTTCCAAAATTCTCTCTATATATCCAGCTTTAGAGCTTTTCAAAGGAAATAGCATGGTATACTTTGTAAACCAGCAAGAAACCACGAGAAGCCATTTATTTCCCTTTTTTGAACGTGGGAATGGGCCTACTAGATCAGCTGCTATGACTTGAAAAGGGTAATTAACCGTTTTCTCTTTTCCCATCAGCCCCATAGGTAGTGTATTTGGAGATTTCTGCGCTCCACATACTTCACAAGTCCTCACAAACTTTAAGATATAAAAAACGCATTTTTGGCCAATAATACTGTTCCTGAACCCTGTGAAGAGTTTTATAAGAACCAAAATGACCAGAAGTAGGAGGAGTGTGACACATGTCTATAATTTCCTCTCTCTGTGGTTTAGGAACTAGTATTTTCCACTAGGGTACATTAACTTTTAAAGGCAACTGGTTTGGGATAAACTTGTACACGAAATCATTTTCCACTTTCCACTGCGGAAAATTTTCAGGAAATTCTTTGATTTGCTGCCGTAAATTGTCGTACCATGGATCAATGCGATCTATATCAACTGTATCAATTCTTACGCCAATCTCTGCATTAAGACTGTTTTCGTCCACTTTATGATCTGGGATTCTTGACAAAGCGTCAGGAATAACATTGTGGACTCCTTTTCTATGAATTAAATTAAACGTATGTTGTCTCAGCCTAATCGCCCGACGCGCTAGTTTGCCACTAGGGTTTTTAATAGAATTAAGCCACAATAAACTATAATGATCTGTTATGACCGTGAAAGGAACACCTTCTATGTAAGGTCTAAACTTTTCGATGTTAAAGAGTACTGCTAAACATTCTTTTTCAACAACCGAATAGTTACGTTCAGCCTTTGATAAAGTTCTACTGGCATACGCTATCATTCTTTCCTCACCATTGATTTTCTGTGTTAGGACGCCCCCTAAACCGGTATTAGAAGCATCACTAGAAATATAAAACTGTTGGGAAAAATCTGGTTGGGATAAAATTGGAGCTGAAACCAATAGCTCTTTAATCTTTATAAAAGATCTTTCTGCTGCGTTTGTCCAATCTATCGATTGTCCTTTTTTTCGTCCTTTCAAAAGATCATTAATAGGCGACAACAAGGTAGAAAAATTCTCAATAAAACGTCTATACCATGAACACATTCCTACGAAACGCTTAACTTCCGTAGTATTAGTAGGTCTCGCATAATTAACCATGCTTGCTACTTTATCCGGATCGGTACGCAAGGAATTTGAGCCTACAATATAGCCTAAAAACTTTAGAGAAGTTTTGAAAAAATCACATTTGCTCAAATTTATCGTCAGTCCGGCCTCTTTCAATTTATTTTTTACTTCTTTAAGTAAACGTATATGCGATTCGAAGTCTTCCGATGTTACTAAAATATCATCGAGATAGGTAAAAATATGTGGCTCATATTTCGGACCAAATATAGCGTCCACTAAACGTTGCTGAGTTTGAGCAGCGTTCTTTAGACCAAACGGCATAGTGACGAACTGAAATAGACCTCGGCCTACTACTGCAAAAGCGGTCTTTTCTTTAGAGGATTTGTCCAAAGGAATTTGCCAGAAAGCCTTTCTAAGATCTATCGAGGATACATACTTAGCATTCCTGAGTGATGTCAAAATTCTGTCGATGTTCGGTAACGGATAGTTATCAAATTTGCTGACCTCGTTGAGCTTTCTTCCGTCAAAGCATAGACGATACTGTCCGTCGGCCTTTTTCACCAATAAGATTGGAGAACACCAAGGACTGTTTGATTCTTCAATCACTCCGAGTTTCAACATTTCGTCTAACTCTTTATTTAATATTTTTGACATATACGGAGACATGGCGAAGGGCCTTGTCTTTACAGGACTGGCATCAGCTGTATCTATTGACATGGTGATTTTATTCGTTCGGTCTAACCTATCTTTACTACTTATTTCATTGAAAGAGCTTATTACGTTTTCTGCCTTTAAGCGTTCCGTCCGCGAGAGATCATCTAGGGTACATAGACGCGAGAAAAGGTTTTCTAATGAACTTTCTGAATAACAATCTTTAAAACTTGTTTGAGAATTGACTTCTAGGGACTGTGGATACCACGAATTTTCTTTAAAATTTACTAAAATTCCGAATTTTTGTGCAAAATCACATCCTAAAACCAAAGTATGTGATAGAGAAGGTACTACTAGAGCAGAGATTACTAAACAATGACCATTGCAGACTAGCGGCAACTCAACCGTACCTAAAACTTTTAAACGGCTGCCATCTGCAGTGGTAACACTTCTATTTTTGACATGGCATATTTTTATACTTAAATGACTTAAAATTTTTATACCATTCTGACCTAAAACGGAGGCATTTGCACGAGAGTCAAATAAAGCCGAGAAATGGGCACCTAATAGATCTATCTTTATATGCGGTCTATTATCTAAATATTTATGCACGAATAAAGGAGACATGTGACCATTTGGAGAAGCAGGAGTTTTAACTTGATAAGGAGAATTTTTATTAGACTTAAAAAATCAGAAACTTTTTGTAACTATTTAGTCCAATCTGATCTATTGGAATATTTCTTTACTTAAGATCCTCGTTAGAATCTTTCTTTTTATCCGCGACCGGACGTTCTGAGAAAGTACGACGGATTTTCAGTTCATAGTCTAATTCATATTCCAGTAGGTGATTGACTTTAAAATTGAATGCTTCCATGATAAATGTATAAAATTTAAAAGAATTGTTTAAAAAATCGTAAAAATATTTCTCCTGTGCTCCCAATAGTCTAAATAAAATCAAAATATGTAAAGGCACTTAAAATATGTAAACTTCTTTACCAAACATTCAAAAAAATCTTCAACAATTTCAAAAAAAATTTCTAAGTATCGCCTTGTATTAAAATTCTTTTACCAAATATGTTAAGAATTTCCAACAAAAAAATCTCCAAATATCGTTTCGTATAAACAAAGTATTTTTAATATTCATGCAAAACATCGGTGAGAAAAAAAGTACAGTTTTTTCTTCGGTTAACCGCAAAATAAATCTAACACTGCAAAAATTAAAGTAGACCAACACATCCGTCAATCTGAACTATAAAGGTAGCTTTTAAGAAAAAAGTAGGAATCACTTATCTTAGAGTCGATTAACAAAATTCAAATATCTATACCACCATCAGATAAATTGAAATAAATAATTCTACAAATTTCCTGCTTTTGTCTTATTGCTATAGTGTAGTTTCGTTTAATAAACCTTATGAAATAAAAATATCTGAAAAGTTAGAGCTTTTACTTTGTTCGAAAGCTAGTACACTGAACCCTTTAAAAAATAAAATTCCAAAAGCCCCGCGTTGACAGCGCTATTTTGTACCGTTTGAAAATTGGTTGCCCCAGGCTGGGGCGTAATTTTCTTGCAGCCCCGCTTTAATTTCTGAGAATGAATTGAGTGAATAATGATTTTAAAAGAACTAAAGAAATTAAACAAACACTAGCTCAGTTTTCCTTGGTAGAGAGATATGGGTAAGAGATAATTTTTGTACGTCTTTTTGGAATTATTTTCTATTTTTAAAAAACCTCAGCTGCACGAATTTTGGGCACCATTCATTTTAAAATAGAAAGGATCTAACTTCAGCTAAAAAAATGAAAAAATACTGAAAGGGTGTACAGTTGTTATATAAAAAAATCAGTTTGGTACAGCCGTCCTTATCCTGAAAAGAAAGATAGGTATTCAGTGAGACACTAGCTTTAATCAACAAAAAGAAAATTTATTCATGATTTTAAAATAGAAGTTCTAACCTTTGTGGTTTTAAGGATCACAAAAAAAATTCTAGCCTAACAGGTAGTTATTATTATTAGAGTCCCTAAATCAGACATTTAAATTCTAAAACCTGACTACCCCTGAAAGCGAAAGAATCGTGATTTTCACTTCACCTTTTGTCAGTTCAAATTGCTATTAAGACACTTACTTCGAGAATAGGTCTATTGATGGATGTTCTGGTAACTTACGGTT
>CM032453.1:105115294-105192794 GCA_019049505.1 Pachyrhynchus sulphureomaculatus | reverse complement strand
CCTGAGTCCACCAAGTGACACAGTAAAATATCAACATCAGCCATATTGCCTCTGTCGTGAAGCCGTGCGATGGGGTAATGTAAGGCATAGTTGGATCTATGAACAGACCGTGAAAAGGTGCAGTGACTCCTTGTATTTCTGGGTGGAACAAAAAAATCAATTTGAGCCAAGAGATCAGGACAATCCAGGTGAGAATTAACAGTCTTATATAGAAACAACAGTTCTGCATTAGACCTTCTCACAGATAGCCTAGGGAGCCGGATCACTGACCTCATGGCTGTTGCAGAAAAATTTGAATGGTGAATATTAAGCTTCCTAGAAAGAAAATGCAAGAACCTATTCTGCACCAATTCAATTGAGTGAATATGGCACTCATAATAAAGTGACCATACCGGGGAACAGTATTCCAATAATGATCTCACTATTGATATAATAGTCTCAATGTGTCAATGCTAGAGAAATCCCTACTGGCTCTCTGCAGATAAAGCCGAGCATTTTAAAAGCTCTATTGACCATGTAGTCATAATACAAGTGATAACTTAATTTTAGGTCAAGGATTACACCCAGATCTTTAACCTTATTCACAGTCTGCAAAACCCGTCCATCGATGCTATAGGGGAATGCAACAGCAGCACCGGCTCTACAAAAAGACATCACCTGACACCTGTCAACATTGAAGTCCAGGCCATTGGACTTACACCACACAGTGAAGGAATCAAGATCGTTTTGCAAAAGGCGACAATCCCTTAAAGAGCTCACAATTTTATAAATGTCGCAGTCATCTGCAAAAAGTAAGAAAGGACACTCCAAGTAAGTACCCAAATCATTAATAAAGATGTTAAACAAAGGAAGACCGAAATGTCTGCCCTTAGGCACGCCCGAGGTCACAGCAAAATCTTCAGAGACTGCACCCACTATACGAACAGACTGAACCCTTCAAATAACACAGGAGCCATCCCAACAAACGACCCCCAATGCCAAAAAAGCTTAATTTAGCGCATAGAATACCAATGTCGACCGTATCGAAAGCCTTGGAGAAGTCTGTATAAATTGCGTCCACCTGTAAGTGATTTTCAAGAGCGCTCGTAACAAAATGAGTGAAACACATTAAATTGGAGTTCGTTGATCTAGCACTGCAGAAACCTTGCTGATGCCGGGTCAAACCAGAAGTGACCCTTACTTTTATTTCATTAGTTATAATATTTTCGAATAATTTTCGGTGTAGTACTTAAAATACTTATAGGTCTGTATTTCAGTATGTTCGATCTACTATCCTTTTTGTAAATAGGTTTTATGAAACTCTTCTTCCATCCAGACTTTGTAACGTTATTCCGGTAACTTTTGGATCGCATCTTGTATTAATCAATGCAGGCAAATTTCAAATTTTAAACATCAATTAACTGAAAGTCTGACAATGGTAATTAGCAAAATTAAAATAATGAAAGAAAAACATTTGGGTGGCAACTGAAATTATTGTCATTCCCTTCGCCATTAAACCCTTCACAAAAGTGATTTCAAAACTCAAAAACAACAGTGGCTTGTTTAACATCACCTTTTTGAATAATAAAGTGGAATAATTGATCGCATTACAGAACGGTTTTTATTTATGCTTTTAAAACAACGTGGACCAATCTCAATAATAAGATACAAGTCTTCCGGCAAATGCGGCCAATGATATAATGTTTCGAAACGTTTGCAATAACAAGAACACTTCCCTAGATAAAAAAAAATAAAGCAACAATCATAGGCTTAATGAATTTTAAAATGACCTCATGCAGGTCAAAATGAAACAAATATTTAAAATGTCATAAATTACAATGATATATGTATCCAGTGCCAGTGAAAAATATACAAAAAAAAATATATGGTAGTTTATCAAATGAAAATCGACAGTAAGTTTTGCCTTGTATTTATTATACGGGAATCCAATATTAATGAACAACCCAAGCATACAGTCTACTAATTACTAAACTAGGACATGCTATATGTATGTAGTTCCATTTTAGGATTAGCTTAGATAACAAGGCCATATCTAAATTTAATGGTAGCTAATAAAGTCCAACACCATCTGATGTAAACTGCCAAAGCCTTTAAAGCTCAAGGCCCCAAAAATAAAAAAGTCGTACTACTGCACATAGGAGTATTTCAGCGTTTTAGGCAGTCATAAATCGATTTCCTAAAACTTGAAAAAATTTGCTACTTTACAACGTTGAATAGGCATAGAACAATAGGCGACCTCTCTCGTTACCCATTGGCAGCGCTTGCGCTGAAGTCGCTCTAAGTGCTCGTTTCTCTTCTCGGCATTCGTTACAAAACAGTTATTTAAAAAAGTGATTTTTCCTTTTTTGGAGTTTATCTTGAAGAAAATTATGATGGATTTGAATATTACAGGTAAGAGCGCATACATATTGATCATTTTTATATATTTTTTAAAAATAATTAATAATGTTTTAAAGAAAGTAAATGTTACCTGAGATTATTGTACGAAAACCCGTTTTTCGGTATTTAAAAAGGTATTTGTTATACTTCAGGGTGCGTCCCAGTGATTTTATTGATTTTAACAAAAAAAGAGTATTTGCACTCATTAAATATATCCATATTAGACGTGATTTCCCATGAAATCAAGGACCATGAAGTCTTTAAATCAGACGGTGAAAACCACGTGGTATTTTGTATCAATTTATTTTCTTTAATTTAAACAGTTTTTATTTTATTCTAGGATCCGAGGGAGCAAAAAAAGGAAGTAAAGCTTAAGTTCTCCTATTTGAAGTCACAATTCAAAAAAAAAGTAGACAGAAGCGTATAAAAAGAAGTTTTTCTTACAAAGAATGACGAATGGTTACAATGGACATTTGAAATACCTAGGGTAACACGCCGTTCTTCTGGTCGACCAACAAAATCATTTGAATAATCAAGTGAGAGGAACCAAGAAGTAATAATGCGTGCTGCTCAAACATCCCTTCAAAGTTCTGGAGAGAGAGAATTGCATCCACTATTCTAAAAGACATAACTAACTCTCCCCAGACAGCCCAAGCATATCAGAATGCATACAAAATATCAAAGCAGCATAAAAAAAGTCAGAACTAAATCTAATAGCCGCCCTCTCAGTGTTTGTAGAAACTGACCTCTCAAGGATACAGTATGAAATAAAAAGGAATAGTAACAAGAAGTATTACAGTTACACCTTGTTAGAGCAAGTTTTTTTTATGGGTCTAGCACACGTGCTACAGGGAAGTCCCTAAAGCGCTCTAGGAACGGCATGTGTGCGGAGCGGGTGGGGGGGTAACTGAAACATGTGCTGAAATTAACTTACAACATTTATTGGATCGGCTAAAGGTTTGGCCACCTATTTGGAGGATGTACTAACATAATTAAATCTTGAAGAGCATCAATCATTGACACTTATTTCGTAATGGGGATGTGACGGATTGATCTGTGGTACAAACAAGAAAATTATTTAAGAATCCAACTTCCTCTTCGCCACAATACTGTCAGTCAGTGAGGATTAGATTTGTTAAAGAGCCGGTGGATATTCCAGATTCTGAAATTACTTGCATAGAAAATATAATAAACGCTTTGTTAAAGAGTGAATTCATAAAAGGAGACATCTCTTTTTTCATGAAACATATAACGACGCTTACTATGGTCGATGCAACAGTGCGCAATGCTGCTACTTCAACTATTTTAACAATGAGATGTTAGATTTATGGTTCTAGTTCAAAGTAATTTAATAACCTCAATGTAAAAAATAACGTCAACACGGATGCATTACAGTTTGGCCTGTCTGTATTACACGCTAGGATCCTATTATTCGAAAGTATTCCATTCCAGCATTTGTCATACAAGCTTCCTGTACAAAAGTACTAGCTAAGATCAGGCAGTGACAAAGAAATTGTCAAGCGAAAAAAAGCCGAAATACAGGCAAAATTCAGAGAGCAAAGGGGCTTAATCAGATGTACCAAAAGCTGGATTTGGTAACACCAACGATGGCAATACAAGTAGGAGATTTTTTCCCAATTCAGAGGTGGCCGCTGAAATTACCGATGTCGACTTCAACCTCAAAAATCGCTTGAAAGTGCTTTTGGAAGTAATATCGAGTGGTCATAAAGTCGACTTGTAAAAAATTCCAGACTATGACTCCTACGATACACAAAATATTAATTCACAGAGTAACAATGATGGAAAAAGCACTTTTGCCCATTGGATTACTGTCCGAAGAAGCAGCAGAGGCGCGAAACAAGCACTATCCCCTGTCCCGGCAAAATTTTGCGAGAAAATTCTCAAGAGAATTTAAATGTCCTCAACAGATTATGGCTCATCTCAGATCCCTTAATATCTAATACAAGGCAATACAAATGCTTGTTTCTGCTGAACCCAATATTAACGACGAAAGTTTCGAAGAAGAGGAGAAATCCGCGGAGGAATCTGCAGAGGAAGCCGAAACATGGAACTGGGGTGCGGACGAAAAGACACGGAATTCTTCATCATGAATAATTATTTTTGTAATTTTTGTTTAAGTCAACAATTTTTTTTTCTCAATATACTGTTTTTTTTTATATATTAAAATGTATTTTTCTTCGAAATATGCACTCCAAAAAGCTTTCACTGCTATATTTAGAAATAAAACCCGATTTAAAATATCTAAACACAAAAAAATAATTTTGGCCGCATAAAACGCTAAAATACTCCTATATATACCGGTACGTATCCACAGTCAAAGTCCAAAATCTCTTCAAATGATTTATACAATTTGAGCTTACTTACGAGTTCTAAGTCTAACAACACATTCATTTGTTTAAAATACCTTTCGACATGCTTGTTGTTTGTCCTTTTTTTGAGTAGGTTTGCTCAATGATTTTTTTATTTATTCCCAGTCACTTCCGATTTACATCTTCAGTGGCTTTTTTACCTTTATTTGGTTGGAAAGATTTTGTTGTATTTGTTTGCATTTGTGGTGTTTATTTATTTGTTTATTTTTACTGGGAAAAATTATAAAAAAAAGCTACTTTGATTTTATTACGTACAGAGTTTTATCAAGATAACTTGACTTACTTGTTTGTTGACAATATTGTGGTCCTTTCATTCTTATCCGCATATATTCATTTCCTTCACTATCTTTCTCTTTCATTCCGATGTACAATCTGTCACTCATTTGTTGTTTATTTACTTACAACAAATTACAATGTTTATCTTATATTTACACTCATTATTTATATTAAATTCACTGTACACTGTGTACACGTCGCTATTATTTTACTTTAAACATTTAAATTATTAAATATTATATTATTAAATATTTATTATTAAATATTAAAAATTTATTAAATAGTGATAATGGCAGGGTGTTGAGGAGGCGGACCCCTGTCGTACAGTAGGCTACAGCACCACCGCAACAACAACAGCCACAGACGATCCAAACAAGCGCCTCAACCGAAACTACTCCCGATAGTTTTACCAGACCTAACATTGTAGGTGATGGAAATTGCCTTTTCCGTGCAGTTTGCTTACACTTATTTGGCCACCAAAACCATCATGAAAGACTCCGAGAGGTTGCTCTAAGATATATACAACAAAAAAGGTCGGAAATTCAAACATTTTCATTAATTTAAGACGACGATATGAAAGAGTTCAACAACTACTATAACTATACGAGGAAAAATGGCACCTATGGAACGAGCCTAGAGAAACTTGCCCTCTCGGAAACCCAAAATAGCAACTTTCATATCTTCTCAAAACAATGAAGAACAAGAGATACAAAAATAACTTTTAGGGACAGACCAACAAGAATAAGCACAAGAAAAACACACCGAAACTATTTACCTTCTACTAACAGGCAACCCAATGTCGGGACACTTTGAGCTTCTGACACCACAAAACACTAAAAACATCCCAAACAACAGTAGTCCAATAAAAGAAGCATCGGGCGAGCGGCGTAACGGTCGAGGACGTCGCGGGAAATGGCAGCTCGACCAAAACGATAAAGACCGGGCAACCGAAAATGGACCTGCCAATAGTGTTGTGCCGGCGAGTAAGCCGACACCCACCAAAGCGAGAAAATCAAAGCAACGCATGAGTTGCACCACGAGAATCAACAAACACACCATGCGTTGCTATAATAAAATCACAAGACCTGACAAAGAAATCACTGAGAAAAGAATCACTCGCCGCTTGGACACACCACCATCAATACCAAGCGCAACCGACGAAATAATTAATCAAAAACTCCCGCAACGACAAAGAATCCCCAACAGCACAAAATCAGGATTCAAATAGTAAATAAGAATAGAAAACAAAATCAACAACATCAGAAGAGATCTAGGACACCTTACCCAGTTTATGAACGGGAACGCGTCCAAACGTGTAGGATGTAGACAAGATCAAATCCAAGTCTCCCAACAGAACACTGCCAAAAATCCTTAATACTTTAAAACAAAAACTATCCGTATATGCCGCAAGACTCCGTAGATACAAAGAATCAAACGAGAGGAAAGACACCAACAACCTCTTCCGAAAAAGCGAAAAACAGTTCTACCGAAAAATGTACATGTACTATGTACAACAAACGGACAGCAGTGACTGAATCACCAAACAAACAAGAACTCATAGATTATTGAAAAAATATCTGGTCAGAACCCAAACTACACAATAATAACACCCTGGATCAAAGCCGAAGAAGACAAACATAAACATGTGACAGAACAAGAAAATTCCACATTAATTACTGTGAGACCAAATAGCGTGATGAGGCACGTGGATACAAAAAATTACGGAGGTAAAATAGCCCCCCGTTCTGATCTCCAGGTGGGGGCTGGTTCAGGGGCGTCGACATGCAGAGATCTTAATTATAAAATAGATTTTTGCAACATACGAGGTTTAAACTCGAACATAAATTCAGTACACCAACACCTGCAATCAAATAAACCTCATGTACTCACTCTCTGTGAAACCAAGGTCAGTTCATCGACCAGCAGAGTCAACTATCTTTATCCTGGGTACGACTTCTATTCCCGATTTAGGAGTAACTTTGGAATCTGCCTTTTTGTCAGAAGCGACCTCTCTTGCCAACGAGAAGAGGCTCTGGAGCCCCTAAACTCTGATGTTATGTGGTCAAAAATAACGACTCAATAAACCACAAGGTTCATCTGTATCCTCTATCGACCACCAAGTGATACCAACTTTAGAACACTTTTCGCTTCTCTTGCAGACACCATCGATCATTTACAAACTAACTACCCAAGTACCGAAATTGCGATCCTAGGCAACTTTAATGTCCACAATCTAAACGAACAAGGTCTTGAAGTTGAATCATTCTCAATCAGTTGTGACTTAACTCAGCTTATTGACGAACCAACACGGTTCCCTTATCGAGACAGGGAGTTCGTCAGTATTCTTGATCTGTTTTTAACCACCAATCCGGAGATTTACACGGTCACCGTAAATCCGCCGTTAGGTTCTTCCGACCATAAACTGCTTTCGACATCGAGTATCCTACCAATCAGTAACAGAGAGGCACCTAAGCCGTGCAACATTTGGCTCTACAAATCTGCTATATTGGAAGATCTCAGGGAATATTTTCCAACTTTTCCTTGGATAGACACATGTGTTCGATCCGACAACCCATCTGACTGCGCCAAGGAGGCCTCCGATGTTATTTTGGCTGGTATGGAAGCTTATATCCCTCTTTCGAAGAAATGCCCCTACAACTGCCAGCCTTGGTTTGATCGAAAATGCAAAGAAGCTGTTGCTTCTAAACATCTTGCCTACCGACAATGGCGTAAAAATCCTAGCACCATAAATCACCTTTGTTCGTGCCCGGAACAGATATAAAGGAATTATCGACGAAACCAAGGAAGCACACAATCAACGAATAAGAAACAAACTTGTCGCTTGTCCCAACAATTCCAGGTCGTTTTGGGCAGTCGCTAAGGCAGTTAGTCAAAATTTCACCAAATCCACCATACCACCACTCACACGGCCAGATAATTCTATTGCAACGACACCTGTTGAGAAAGCGAACTTGTTGACTGAACTCTTTGCTTCACATTCTACTGTCGATTTCTAAGGAAAAACACCACCTACTATTCTCATATTGCATCAGTCAGCATCTTCTAAAATATCTTGAAGGAGGCAACATTATTAGCGATCACCCATATGGCTTTTGTAAACACAGATCAACAGGAGATCTCTGACTTACGTAATACATGTTTGGAACAACACAATTGAGCACTTTGGAGAATCTCGAGCGGTTGTTCTTGATATATCCAAGTCATTCGACCGTGTTTAGCACGATGGACTGTTGACTAAACTACGCTCTTAGAGTATGTCTGAAAAGTTCTGTCTGCGGCTCTCATGTTTCCTCAGAGAGCGTTTTTCACGAGTGGCGGTCGACAGATTTCTATCACCGCCGGTGTGCCCTAAGGCTTCATACTGTCTCCTACTCTATTTCTCATTTACATTAACAATCTGCTGGAAAAGACCGGGAATCCAATCTACAGCTTTGCAGATGACAGTACGCTTATCTCTTCATTCTCTTTGAACGCTCCGACATCGGCTACTCAGGCGAATATCCGCAGACAGCAGGAGGTCGTTCAATTTAACAAAGACCTGGAAGAAATTCTATCTTGGGGTGACAGTAACCAAGTGGAATTTAACCCTACAAAAACCCAGGCGGCAGTTTTTTCTAAAAAAGTTATCATTGCTGAACCCGACATAGTCATTCCCCTAGCATCGTCACTCAATTTGTTGGGCGTTAATTTGGGAGCAAATATGTCCTGGCATGAACATGTTGCAGGCATAGCAAGGACAGCTTCTCAAAAGTTGAGAATATTATTTCGAACCAGAAAGCTTTACACTCCACAACAACTGTTAATTCTTTACAAAGCTCAAATTCAACCAACTATGAAATACTGCTCCCATGTTTGGGACTCCGCTCCCAAACACACACTGCATTTGTGGATTCTGTTCAGAAAAGAGCTGTTCGTCTGATTGGAGACCAGGAACTGACCTACTGTCTTGATTCGCTGGAACATCGAGGAACGATTGGCGACTTGAGTCTGTTCTACAAGTATTTTCATGGAAAGTTTTCGAAGGATGTAGCCCGCTTAATTCCTCCCAGAGCGGTGCAAGTTAGAAATACACGTCGCGCTAATACTTTACATCCGTATGAGGTTCAGCTTGTTACTCCGCGTATAACGCTTTTCAAGCAGTCTTTTATATGGAGAACATCATCTCTTTGAAATAATTTGCCCAGGGATGTGTTTCCCACTGAGTACAATTTACAGCGATTTAAGAACAACGTGAATCGCTTTTTCCGCACACATGCCACTCCTGGAGCGCTTTAGGGACTTCCCTGTAGCACGTGTGCTAGACCCATAAAAAAAAATTTAACAATTAGTTTATATTACAATATTTACATTTAAGTCTAGTTATACCTTAATAAGTTGTGCAATCTGGTGTTACCTGCTTACCCGCTAATACTTTTCTTTTACTGTTAATGTTTTTTTTTTTATGATTTTAAGTAAATTAGTCAAATTTTATTGGATCTTTTCTGTCGGAGGAGCCTACTATGATTATTATTAAGAAGACCGAAATATGGGTGCAAATTTAAAATTGTAACGTGTGAAGCATAGGAAGTGTAACAGTATTTTTCAAAAATATTATTAACAGTTCGCAATATTTTCAAATGGGCTGGTTCGCACTCGGTGAAAAACTTTTAAAATCAAATCTTTTACTTGGGTGTGGAATAATCGATGACAAAACTGTCGCGCCCAACATAACGAAAATTCAAGCAGCATGTATATCCCCGGCCCAATTGCGAACAGCAGCGTTTGAGAAAAATGACACATTCAACAGTAGAACAGGGGAAATTGTATGTATGAAATGCTTTTATAAAGCTGGTGAAGGTGAAAAATGCAAACGTATCCTCGCACCTCTATTTTATTTTTAACGGTAGGATTCTAACCTATAAATGTCTAATATTTACATTCCAATTTTTATATGTTAAATAAACCCATTTTCTAGTTAAGTTATTATAGGATCACTAAATGGTTAAGTTAGAATAAGCAATCAATCATAAACAGGTTATAACAACAGTCAATAACAGAAGCAAGAGGCTATATCTTACTGAAAAAACAATAAAGAAAATGAGAAAATGAAAATATGTTGTTAGTTACCTTCCCTTTATACTAGAAATTGTTGCGATTCTAATGATATGAAAATATCAAGGACGGAGCTGCATCGAATCACAAATAAGAATGACAAGGGAAAAGCCCTCGAAGCCGTAAAATGTTGAATTAAATGCACAGACATTAAGATCCTCGGTAATTAAAGGATGCCCTCAGAGGAAAGTTCTATCCCCCTTCGTGGTCGATAAATTGCTGATCACATCTAATGAGGTTGGACTGGATTATTGGCCGGAATTTGATAGGGGATTGAAACCGTTCACGAAAAACAGAACAAATATGCGTTTGGAAAGCTGATTTAGGAATACGAACAACTTCTATTTTATTTATTACTTTCAGTCATTTTTTACAAGGATTTTTTGCACATGCTCATTTTTAATTTTTTTGGTTGAAAAGAAAACGAATTTTAAACTAACACATAAGCAGACAGGTACGATCTTTTTGTTAGTGATTTTCTTCAACGCACAATTATGTTTATGTTTGTACAATTTAAAAGTTTACTCAGTATATATCACCACTACACCAAACACTTTCTTTTTGCACTCGACGCGCGTTTCGCTAACCATGTTAGCTTCATCAGGAGCGATGATTGACCAAAGCTAAAATTCCTTGAATTACTCAGACGGAACTAATGGCATAGGCGAGGTCATCAGTTCCGGTCAAATAACCAGTAGGGGGAACTATAAGGAATAGGCCCTCTGTCTTTATTTAAACTACTTTTACATTTTATTATTTCCATACTTTCGTATGCGTTCAACAATATCCTATCAGATACATTTTTAATTAATCTTAGATTATCTATTGTTACAGTATGATCAGCTTCAAGGGCATGTTCGGCAATGCTACACTTTTCTCTTCTAACGTATTTTAAATGTGCTAAATGTTCTTTAATTCGTGCTTTAATTGACCTTTCAGTTTGCCCAACATACTTTTTGTCGCAATCATTACAACTAATTTCTTAAATTCTACTTTTCTTATAATTAGGAATCTTATCTTTGGGATTTCCTAAGATATTCCTCAGATTGTCTGATGACTTATAGACTAAGGTGAGGCCTACCTTATTAAATACCTTATTGAGTCCCCTGCTATATTTCGGATTATATGGTATAGAGACATACTTGGTCTTATTTTCTTCGCGTGTAAAAAAGGTGGAATTCTGAATATTTATGCCAAAGATTCCACATTCCCAACATAATTTAAGAGGTTGTTAAAAATGATGCAATATTTACTCTACTGACAATAGCAAATCAATATTATAAGACATTTATTTTGGCACTCAATAATTAATATGAATATCTCTATATCAGTGAAAAGCAGGCAGTTTAACGCAACCATGATAATATGTACATACAACGTAACATTGTACCTATTTTATAAATAACCTTAAATTCAAACGCCATTGCACAAAAATTATGTGATTGTCCATAAAACAGTCATCTTGATACCGTGTTCTTTAAAGGGAGTAACATGCCTTGTATATAATTTCTCTGCAAGGGTACAAAGATAGAAAAACGGTATATACAGTCTGTCAAGTAAGAACGTGACCGCCCGTATTTTTGAAATGTGTTTCGAAAACATTTTTTAGCATCAATATATTCTTTGGTGTGTTAACAACGGCGCAATTGCCTTAGTAAGTTGTCCAATCTACTCCTGCATCAATAGTCGCCTGGTATCTTCGAGGAGTGCCGTCGATGAGATTTTCAGCATACTCTGCAAATTTTTCGAATCTCGCGACACAACTGAGTCAAAGTCCTCAGAGTCTTTCCTCTGAGCTTTCTCTTTACAAGGGACTAAACGTTCTCAATAGGGTTGCTGTCCGGCGATTGTGAGGGCCACTTTAGTATCTTATCATAGGCCCAAACGAGCTGCTTCCCGACATGATTTTCACCCACTAAAGGTTTTATGAACGTGCTTCGGAATTTGACATCATGAGCAGGAAGATGTTGCCGAATGGTCTCATGAAACACATTGAAACCCGATTTTCTTAATCCTTGACGCAGCGTCAATTTCGAGTCCCATGGAAACAAAGACACGATTCGTTTTTCGACTTTCGGAGTGACTTTGCCTACCGAGCCACGTTTTAGCAAGTCGTCGACATTTTTCGTCTCGTTAAAATGATTTATCCACTTCTTCACGATACCGAGTTTTTAATATATTTAGCGCCCGCGGAATGTGTCATTTTAGACCCCTTTGGATAGGAATAAAGAAAGACTGCCTCAAACCGACGCACAAACAAGTGACTCATTTTAGATTCTACGTGATTTCGACCAAAGTTCAGAATCGACTGATACTTTTAGTAAAATGCATCGTAGATAAAGGTTTCTCGTACCGATTTTTTGTTGAATCGCTAGAATCACATCTACCAAAAATGAATTATCCCGGACACATTCTTACTTAACAAACTCCACTCATGCGGATTTTCGAAATATCTGCCGGTATCTAATGGGTCTTTCTCCAAATCTCAAATCTCTGAACTGGATACTGTGAGAGTACTCTATAGGAGTGGCAACATTAATCTCTTAGGGCGTTTAAGGTAAAGAGCCTTAAACATTATGAACAAATGATGTCAAAATAAGGTATTAGGCCTGAATCAGAATTAAACAAACCTGGTCACGAAGTAAAAAATCTTGAAACACTGCCATAACTTACGTTCAAACAATGTACTGTAGCATAAAGAGTAAGTGAAATCTCTAAGAGTTTGTATACATAAAACTTGAAAAGAATACATAGAGAGCAAAATAAAGAAACATAGAAATGATTTATGGCCATGTTGGCTAGTCTTGATTGCTCTTATGTATATACTGATGTCAAATGGTTCAGATTTATAATTAATAATTAAGTTTTGTGTAGGTTAGGTTGATATGTCTAGTAGGAACACATATCCTTTATTACTCAAATTATGCCAATCGTATAGTTCAAACGGTCAGAGGGCTTCGGGCACGTCACTCCTTCATAAACTGGTAATTATCAAATAAAATGCGTGATAGTTTTGACTGTAGTAATGAAGATAGAGCATAACATATAGGAAATTATACGCCAATGGTCATCTAAACCAAGCAAAACTTTGGAGGTCATTATATAGTGAACTGTCCACTTAATAACAGACGTACGTACTCTGCCAACCTTCAGCATTCTTCAACATGTTTACTTAGCCTTAAACCGACAACTAGTGACTTATATACGGCATGCAGCTTACTTACGGCCTTAAAGAGTAGTAAAAAAACCAGTCAAGTGCAAATTAGACTTGCGCAATTAGTGTTCCGTACGTTGATTGCTTTTAAAATAAAAATGTTTGTTACGGGGGTATAAAATGATCAATGGCTTCACAAAACACACCCCAAATGAGTTTTCAACAAAGTTTTTTTTTCCGTTTTACTGAAAACTGACAACTTTAAAACATTTGTTTTTTTTACCAGATAAATTGTTAAAGGTTACTCGTGAAAACTTTCGCTCAATCTACAACCTATGGAGAATTTTGCAGATTTTTTTCAAAATTTTTTGATAAGTACTTCTCGTGATAAGGGGGGGCAGCGATTTTTCGCAATTTTTTAAAAATAATACAAAAAAAAGTGTGCGCAACTATTACATTATATATATTTTTGAACTCGTGTTTTTACAAGCTTTCATTTGACACCCCACTCGATGACCCGGTAAATTTTTTCTTTTCACTTCCGATTTCACCCCCCAAAACTAATCCCTTAAATCAAAATTTAACTTTCAAAACTACACGGCTCTGACGAGGCCATCAATTCCTATATAAGTACCAAATTTCAACTTTCTATGTGAAATAGTTTCGAAGAAAATCAAGTGTGACAGACAGACACCAAAGTAATCTCATAAGTGTTCCGTATGGAACACTAAAAATAAGAATCGACTCTTACCACTGCACTTCATCGTCAGAGTATTCGAGGGACTGGAGAGTGAGCATAGACGATTACGCATCCTAATTTTGATAGAAGCTCTAGTATATCGGAAATGAGGTCCATTTTCAACGACTTTGTTAATTTCAAACTTAAAATCAATATATTACGCGACTTATTTCACATTAGTACGAGCTTGTCCTTGGATGTGTTACATTAAACGTTGGACATTCGACGTCAGTCTTTCTTCATCACGATAACCAAAAGAAGTAAAAATTCGCCATTTTTACTTCTTTTGGCCCACAGTACTCGATGTATAATCTGAACAGAATTCCCGTTAGCGGTAACGATCTTTCTTGTTTGTCGGTACGTTTTCGAGTATTCGTGTATGTTTTTACCAGTTTGGGCGATTTATACGTTTTTTTTTTTTTATAAAACGTGTTGGCCATGTTTGTGTATTTTTGATATGTATTTACCAGGGAAGTTCGGATCAATTTACGGATTTTTTTAAATACAGTCTGTCAAGTAAGAACGTGACCGCTCGTATTCTTGAAAAAATGTGTTTCGAGAACATTTTTTGCCATCAATGTATTCTTTGATGTACTAGCAACGGCGCAATTACCTTAGTAAGTTCTCCAATCGCCCCCTGCGGCAATAATCGCCTGGTATCTTCGAGGTATGCTGTCGACAAGATTTTCTGCACACTCTCGCAAGACAACTGAGTCAAAATCCTTGAACTCTTTCCTCTGAGCTTTCTCTTTACAGGGGATCGAACGTTTTCAACAGAGTGTACGTCCGGCGATTGTGAGGGTCACTCTAGTATCTTATCGTGGGCCCAAGCAAGCCGCTTCGCGACGTGATTGTCGCCCAGCAAAGGTTTCTTCCACGTACTTCGGAATTTGACAACATGAGCACGAAGATGTTGTCGAATGGTCTCATGGGACACAGTCAAACATGATTTTCTTAATTTTGCCGCCCTTGACGCAGCGTTAATATCGGATCCCGTGAAAACAAAGACACGATTCGTTTTTTTTTCGACTTTCGAAATGACTTTGCCTACCGAGCCACGTTTTGGCAAGTCGTCGTTATTTTTCGTCTCGTTAAAATGATTTAACCATTTCTTCACAAAGGACACCGACTTTTTAATATACTTAACGGCCGCGGAATGTGTCATTTTAGGCCCTTTTACATGGGAACTAAGAAAGACTGCCTCGAACCGACACGCAAACAAGTGACTCATTTTGGATTTTACGTGATTTAAACGAAAGTTCGGAATCGACTGATACTTTTAATAAATTGCGTCGTAGACAAAGGTTCCCTCTACCAAATTTTTGTTGAATCGCTAGAATCGCATCTACCAAAAATGAATTATCGCGGACACGTTCTCACATGACAGACTGTATATAAACCAATCCAATATTTTTGTCAATGCATCATTCGTCTCAGTGATTACGGCCTTAGAAAGACATAGTATCGATGACACCACAAACAGGGAGATAAAAAAATGCTTTTATATCGGCAAATTAAAGCCAAGCTATATGGAGGCAAATTAGAAGCAGAGATGGCAGGAAATGCTATCGCCACTCCTCTGGAACTGAGGTGTATGAGCTGCTGACTAGCTAAACTCACAAGGCTTTTACGCCCAAGGATATGCTGATGATATAGTTATATTCATTCAACGGAGGCTTACCGCCACTATGACAAAAGTCATGCAAAGAGCAATGAACAATGTACAGCGCTATTGTAAGGGAGTAAACCTGAAAGTTAACACTGCAAAGACTGCTGTTATACCGCTCACAATAGGAAGAATCCAAGGCTATTACAAGAACCTGAGTATTTTGGAAGAACGGATAAAAACCGTTATTGAGTACAAAGAACTAGGGTTTATACTAGGCACGAAATGAACGTGGGAAGAACAAATTACAAAAAAAACCTCAATGTAGCAAAAATGTGTCTCATGAGATGCATCAGCTTGTTTGAGAAACCCTGGGACCTTAAAACGACAACCATGGAATTAAATCGGCTGCAGAGGTTGGCTTGCTTATGTTTCACCTGGCCATAAATAGTACCCTCACCACAACTATATAAATAGGACTAATCCCCTTAGACTTATACATAAAAAGGCTATCAATTGCCCCTATCGAATGAAGACAAATGGGAATGGAAACAACAACCTGTACAATTTGGGTACATAAGAGTTATGGATCAAATCCACGAAAAACTTAACATATACATTCTAACTCTATAGTTTGACAACCTCGTATAATTTCGAAAAACCATACAGAATTGGTTGCGATACAAATCTATAGATGGAGATGGAGACTACGACAAAGGCAACGGGTCTAGTCTATTACACAGAAGGATCAAAAACTTCGAGCGGAGTAGGCGCTGGCATTACGTAGGAAAGCCCAAGTGAAGCTTTAAGACTTTACTGGGGACATACTAGCAACATCTGACCAAAAACATACGAGGGACGTAGTTAGCAGCCCCTCAAAGAACAAACAGGTAACGTCCCTCGTTTAACAAAGGCCCAGACCAACCTAGTAGTGGGACTGATCTCCGACCACTGTCACCTGAAGGAACATTTATAGAAACCTCTACGCACATCTTATATGAATGTGCGGAACAGACATAAACTGTTCGGAGATCTACATCATGGCAATAAATTAGCGCATGAACATTTTGGAAGAAATCTAATAAATCTTCTTAAAGGGACGACACTGACGTAATCAAGAGAGAGGAGCACAATAAGCTAAGAGACTAGAATGCCTAAACAGGCACCATCGCCTATCCCGCCTACAACCAAATAACCAAGCCAACATTAATGACAAAGTAGAAATAAATTTAAATCATAGTTCCTATATTATACTGTATTGTAATAAATATTAATATCTAGTACAACTTTACAGTGAAATATCTTTAATTTTTACAGCAAACCTTCATGCAATAACTAAAAATAACAGGTCTCAAATGGCCCTCTCACGGTTTACCATGTCAAACGCAATTAATAATTTGCGTAAACCTATTTGAGGGAACCGACATTTTCTAGCTGCTGCTAGGAGCGCAGTTTCTCGTCGTTTGATCGGTTGTCAGTAATATCTGTTATTTATTTCTAGAGATTATTAGAAAATAACAGTTATAAAATAACAGATCGTTTAATAACAACTCCTAAATGCTAGAGTATTTTTGGTTGCATATTCATAATTATAAAAGTCAAAATTCTGACAGTTCTATTTTCATTTTCGATTTTGTTCAATTTTCAACTTAAAAAAATGTATAAAGCTCTTAAGATTTTTAAATAATCTAAACCGAAATTACACCAACAATAAAGTACAAAATAATTGAAACCTAAAATGTCCCTGGAACAAACGGCTTGTGAAGGTATGATCGATAATAGTAAAAATAGAAAATTTTCATAACCTATAAAATAGATATCATTGCAGATTTGAAGGCTTTCGAAAGAAGACTCACAGAAGTTATAGCGTGTTTGCACCCATCTACGACGAGATGGAGAAGTAAATATTTTCATTTATATGAGCATAGGTTTTTTGTGGTAATGTAACTCTACATTTTACAAAATGATAAATGAAGATTTCCCACAAATACTAAGTAAAAATCTAAGGGTAAGTCTTCATATGTAAAAAGAATCAAACATAAAGGTTGTATTTACATAAAATATAGCCACTGTTAAAAAATTTGAGCAATTATTTGAGGGTATATTGTTTGAGCATGTGAAGACTTATCACTATAGACTCAAGTAGCCTTTTTAGTGTTTTCTAAAAATTGAGTAGATAAGCTTATCAAACTACATATGTTAATGCTCAGTTTTACTTTATGTTTTAGTTGTATTAGCAGTGGTATCAATATGTGTTGCAACAGGAGCTAGTCAGTGGATTTTTGACCCTGAAACACGAGTAGTTTCATTATCACAGTCATTATCAAACCATCCATTTTTTATTTTATCAACAATAATTTTAAGTAAGTATGTAGTAAAGGTATAGTTATTCTCAACTTCGATATTTTATAAAATTCAGTTATGCATTTTTATTAATGTCAATAGCAAGAAAATTAAATGTATTTTCTCTTTTAGTAATTATTTTACTATTAGGTGTCCACAAAAGGGTAATAGCAGGTTCAATTATAACATCCCGAACAAGAGAAGTTTTAAGAGACTTTAATATGTCATGTGATGACACAGGAAAACTGATACTTCGACCACGGCCTACAAATATTACTTGACACTTATTGGGTTGTATTTAAGATATAAGTATTTTTTGTTTTATCCACAACAAGGTTTTGTTACCATATAAGTTAAGAAGTCTATAATAAACCATTTTTTTTAAGAAGTGTTTTAATCTTATCCAGTGAATTACCCAATAATCTCAGTAAATAATTTTCAGGGCAATATAACTATGGAGATAACTAAAAATAACATGTTCTTGGAATTTAAAAGTAAAATAATGTTTAGGTAGACCACAGGTATTGTAAAGCAATGCAAAGTTCTGATATTTAACAAAAAAACTAACAGCTTGCCCATGACGTTTGGAAATTTTGTTCTAAATAATTTTAAATTTAATGCTGTTGAAAATTGATCGTCTGCCCTGTGACGTAAAGGGTACTTTGCACAGTTCTCTCAAAATGGTCTAAAAAAGTTGTAACGTGCTACAATGAACAAAAAACCCTATGCTAAGAAATCGAAAAAATATTTTAAAACATTGAATGCAAAAAAGCCAAATGATTTTTCATAAAAAAAACTGTCATTTAAAGATTGGTAAAGCCTCTTCACTGCATCGAAGAACAAGTTTAGTATTAACATAAAAATGTATTCGAAAATATACGGGAAATCGACCAGCCTGAAGCATAATATAACCTTGAAATTCATTGGTTGATGATATTAGGGAATTTTAAGATTGTTTTTCGAGTTTACGTAGTTTCAAAAATTAAGTATATGAGCTTTTTTGTAAAAGAAACCTATTAATTGAGTCAGGAAATTTTAATATTTGTTTGTTGGGTTTAAAACGAATTATTTCTAATTACTAGTTGTCTTAAAACATATTTTCTTCTTGCTGTTTCCCAAATTCCCCCTTTCCAACTATGGTTTTTGTCGTGTGCTATGTTCAACGTTACGACTGTTGCTACAGTCCTATGTCTGACTAGAACTAACTTCATACTTGTTCTTATATGACTTATGACGTATCATTTTGTTTGTTGTTGAATGTGATTTCTACTAATTTAATTTGATTTCAAAGGATGGCTTCATCTCTAGAAAATTTAGAAACTCAGTTGGAAATGTTCATTGAAAATGTGCGACAAATTCACATAATAGTCAGTGATTTTCAACCTCAAAGTCAAAATGTTATGAATCAAAAATTGTAAGTATTTGCACCTCAAATATTTGCCAGTTTATTAAATATTCATAATTATTATAGGCAAGCTATGGTTCATGGATTACAGGAAGTGGATAAACTAAAATCTCAAGTCCAAGATGTACACGTACCCCTTGAAGTGTTTGAGTAAGCTCTTTTGTTTGTTATTAGTCCCAGAGATACCACAAAATTAAATAACATTAACTGTTTTTCATAAGTTATTTATGTGGGATTTTCAGTTCAGTCTCGCATCATTTGCAATGTATTGTCACGTAGTCTTGAATGTCATTAAAAAAATTGCTGTCTGACATTTTTAAGAAACAATAAATACTAGCTTTGCAAATGCTTTTATAACCCAAAAGTATATAAAGTAGTATCTTTCTAAAAATGTTAAGAGATATGAGAAAAAGTACAGAGTAATTAAAGTTTTTGCTTTTTTCGGTGCACTTTCACCTCTGCTAACACTGTTTTTGACTGTCTTCTATAGACACAATATGATGCCAGAAGTCCTTTGGATTATGCTGCAACTTTTCCAAACACAAGGTCAAAATATCCTTTCTCATGCGTTTTTTGGTCTGGAGCCAACAAACGCAGCACCCATATGCACACTCAGCTTTTTTTGATTTTTAGAATTTCGTGCAGAATATGACTATATGTATCTGTTCATATGAAATACCTACCAACTCAGCAATGTCACGAAGTGTAATGAGAAGACCTTCCATCACGATTCCATAAATTTTATTGACCATTTTACAGAAGACACCTCAATCGGGCATCCTGAACATGCAACTTCTACAGTGCTCATACAGCCACATTTAAATTCATTTATCCAGTAATAAGTGGTTTGAAATGCTTTTGCAGAATCTTCATAAACTGCCTTAATTCAATTTCTATCTAGGCCGCAGTCCAGAATAAAAATGCTTTATCACTACACAATACTCAGCTTTAACCATTTCTACGAAACATAAAATAAAATAAAATAAATTTATTCATGCCAGATAATAATAATTTTGCACACACGTCGAAATATCTATATAATACACACTACAGCCAGTCATTAGAAGATAAAATCCTTACAATCTAATAAAATAAAATAAAAACAGCTTAAAATGACTTATAATCACACTTATATATATAAACACATAAATCTTAATTATCCTCAACATTAAAGTTTAAAGAACAAACAGGAACATTCAGGACTTCAGATGTGCTGTATGGCGCGAGCCAAAGCAGATTTTTTTAATTCAGTGTGTTGACCTGTTGTGGAAGCTTGTTAAACAATTTTGCCGCTATAAAATCTGTGCGGCTCTGACACTTCTTCAATCTGCAGAAGACCGGTCTGATATTACCTCTCTCCCTTGTTTCATAATTATGCACATCGCTCTGAAGAGTAAACTGTTCCTCATTTTTTTGACAAACAGTAGACTCTCTAGAACAAAGGCAGCAGGAAAGGTTAAAATACCTATCCCAACAAAGGCCCCTCCTACAATCCTTCCGAAATGACAGACCCGCAAGCAGTCTCACTACCCTCCTCTGGAGTCCAAAAACCCTATCCGCACAAGCCGCCCCACCCCACGCTATGATTCCATAGGTCATCACAGAGTGAAATAGAGCATAGTACGCAGACAGCAGAACCCCCCCAGACCCTGATCCCGGAGACCTCGGAGCAGAAAGGCCGTTCCACCCAATCTCCCACAGATGGCCCCGACATGGGCAGTCCACCGAAGGTGCGGATCAAGATTTATGCCCAAGAACTTGACAGCCCCCCGATCCCCATCTCCCAAGTCTCTTGAGACCGAAAACCATCCTCTGGGTCTTGTCCCCATTGAGTACAAGTCTGTTAGCCCGGAACCATTGTTCAGCCCTCAACTGTGCCCCCAACACATCCCGCCCCAGATCACAAAGTTGAGTGCCATGAAAGGAGATGGTGGTGTCATCAGCAAAGAGGGTATATATTGACATGTTGTCATATAATGGTAGATCATTAACATATATTAAGAAGAGTAAGGGGCCAAGAATCGATCCTTGCAGCACACCTATTTTCACCTCTCTCTCTGATGACACCGCCCCTCCAACCTTCACTTTCTGGCGGCGGTTTTCTAGATACGACCTAAGTAACTGTATACTAGGATCAGAGAAATTATAAAATTTTAACTTTTGAAGCAACAACATGTGGCAGACACAGTCAAAGCCCTTGCTCAAGTCCAAGAATACCGAAGCATTGTACTCTCCCGCCTCAAAAGCATCCATTATATTTGAGAGCATGTCCAGAATGGCAAGAACAGTGCCCCTGCCCGATCGAAATCCAAACTGTCGCTCAGAAAAAAGACCATACCTTTCAAAGTAGTCAGCCATCCTCTTAGCCATGCATTTTTCAACTATCTTCGATAGGATCGGCAACAATGATATAGGTCGATAGTTCGAGGCATCTCCCCGATCGCCCTTTTTAAAAATGGGAACAACTATTGCATTCTTTAGAACATCATGAAATAAATTTTCTCTAAAGCAGTGTTTTATTAACTTGGTCAGTGGGGATATTATTAGGTTTTTCATAGATAGAACATGTAACCACCAATCACTTATGATAGCTGCCAACAAGCTACTATTCATTGCACATCTGTTTCAAACTTTAAGACAACCATTACAAGAATCACACTTACGAACAGTCATGCATAACAAAATTTTCCGCCATTTCGTAGAAATTTACCAGACTTATGAGTCCTCCCTTATAAATTGAAATACTTTATAATTATTTTAAAATACTCAAATTATATCTATGTCACCATCTATGCACACAAACATGGTTTTGTTGCCTGAGAGTTTTCCAAATAGACTAGCTGTTTGTATATATGAGAATAATAGGAACTACTTATCAGTGTCAAGTAAACCACTTGTTAAAGAAGATGGTTTTTGGTGTGCTTATACTGAAATTTAATTAAAATTCTAGAGAGCTTTAAAGAGATGTATCTGCTTTACTATTTTATTTTTATAATGCTATATTTGATGTAGTGACTTTATTTTAGTGAGTGTTATAACCTGTTAAATATACTGCTTTAACATAGAAAACACTTTATATAGTCTATACGAAAGTATTTTTTAAATATACTGCTTTAAATTAGAAAACACTTTATATAATCTATATGAAAGTATTTTTTATTAAATATTCTATATTAGGGTTATCTTAAAACTTTTTATTTTTCAGCTGTGTAGCTCTTTATAAATAAGATACATATTTTTAGAGTTCTGTATGTAACCTTATGGGATCACTTCGATGTCCGTCTATCTATCCATCTGCCACACAGTTTCTACGAAACTATTTAACATAGACAGTTAAAATTTGACACAAATATAGGAATTGATGGCCCAATCAGAACCGTGTAGTTTTGAAAGTTAAATTTTGACTTGTGGGGTTAGTTTTGGGGGTGAAACAGGAAGTAAAAAAAAAAAATTTTTGCCAGGTCAAAGCTTATGAAAACACGAGTTCAAAAATATGTTCGATGTAATACTTGCAGACACTTTTCTTGGTATTATATAAAAAAAGGGTCAAAAATCGTTGTCTGTAAAAGTGCTGATAAAAAATTTTAAAAAAATTCTGGAATGATAAAGTGTATATATGTGTATAGGTTGTTAAAAGGAAAGCCCCTGAGGCAGTACTAATAGTGAAACCTAAGAATGATCAAAACAGCAGATTGACTAAAAAAGATATTAGGTTGAGAATTGATCCAGTCGATATAAATGTCTCAAAGTTTCGGGAGGTTAGAAATGGAGGTGTTGTAATTGGATGCGCTGATAGAAAGGATATAGATACCCTACGCAATAGATTAGTTGGTCAATTGGGGCCGAAATATACTGTGGAATCTCCTGCCCTAAAACGGCCTAAACTAAAAATTTTCAATGTAAATAATGAAGATATTAGCATGGATGATTCTGACGATATTATCATAGACCTGATTGTGAAATGGAATGAACTAAATACTGGCGATGGTCTCCACATGAAAGTACTTAAGAAGACTGTAAACAGATTCAAAAATATTGACATGATTTTAGAATTGGATTCAAGAAGTCATAGTTTACTGCTTAAACAAGGAAGAGTTAAATTGGGTTGGTACAGGTGTCGTGTTTTTAATCACGTCAGTGTGTTACAGTGTTATAACTGCATGGGTTTTCATCACTTTGTAAAAGACTGTAAGTCGAACACTACTTGTTCTAACTGTTCTGGAAATCATACTTATAAAGACTGTAACTCAAATATTGTGAAATGTACGAATTGTGATAAAGCCAAGAAAGATAAAAATCTGGATATTGACGTAAGTCGCAATGCGTTAAATAGGGATTGCCCATCGTTATTGCGTTTAGTAGATGAACAAAACAAGAGAGAATTGACTATTTTAGTGAAGCCGCATAGAGAACAACCTTTCAATATGAACAATGGACATAACTTCCTTAATTTTAGAATAGCTCACCTTAATCTTAGGTCAATTTTCACTAGCTTTCAAGAGTTTGTAGACCTGGTAAGTAGTAATGATTTCGATGTCATAGCAGTCACAGAAACCTGGCTGAGCCCCAAGATTTGTTCTGATGATGTTGCTTTAAATGGTTATAGATTTTTTCGCCGTGATCGTCCTGAGGGAAGGGAGGGTGGCGTGGGAATTTACGTCAAATACCCTTTCCATAGAGAAACTGTGCGATTGGATAATACTGAAGATGTGGAGGGTTTTGAAACCATGTGGGTTAAAATAAAGATAAAAAGCAAAATCACTATGGTTGTAGGGGTAGTCTATCGGACGGGAAATATTGTTTTGGAGTGTTGTCGAGCCTTAGATAATGTATTGCCTGAGCTTTTGCCGCTGTATGAGTATATTACTGTCCTTGGAGATTTCAATGTGAACCTGCTCACCTTGACAAACCCTGTCTCCCAATATTTGATACCTTGGGTTTTGCTCTCACTATTGATGAACCCATCAGAGTTACACGCACAGCATCAACATTGCTTGACCCCATTTTTGTAAGTGACTCAGATGTAGTCCACTGTTCCGGCACCATTTGTGCTGATACCATTAGTGACCATAGATTGGTATTTTGTAATCTTAAATTGCCTGAAAAGGGAAATTTGCAGAAGTTTGTAAGGTTTTGTAGCTTCGCTGACTTCAGTGAGGACCAGTTTTACCTCGATTTGTGTAAGATACCTTGGAATAGAATTTATTATGAGCCTAATATTGATGATAAGGTGCATATTCTGACATCGCGTCTCTCCTCCTTATTTGACTTGCATGCACCCCACAAAATCGTTAGGGTGAACAAGCCTCCCGCCCCATGGCTTACTCCTGCATTGAAGCTCATAATGAAGGAACGTGATAGAGCTGAATCTAGATATAAAGCAGATAAAAACATTACAACCTGGGAAGCCTATAAACGGCTTCGAAATTTTGCTCTTGCGTCAGTTCGCAGGGAAAAAATGGAATATTTGGACTTTTTGCGGCGACGGCAGGATTCCAGAGGTGTGTGGAAGGGACTCAGGCAAATGAAGCGACCAGACATGGGCTGTGTCTCAGCTGAGGTTATGAGTCCAGATGAAGTAAATGATTACTTTTTGAGTGTATTTCAAAAATCCAACAACTGTGGCAATAGAATATCTTTTTATAGTGATAACAGATACGATGTTGACATTTTTTAAATAAATTTAGTTTCACCATGGTAAGTCCTGAAACTGTTCGAAAAAATGTTTGTAGCATCAGATCTAACGCCACTGGGTGTGATGAACTGACAATTCTCATGATACACCTTCATCTGCCTTGAATCACTTGACATACATCATTAACTGTTGTATGGAATCTGGTTACTTCCCCATGTACTGGAGACAGTCCATAGTTTGTCCAATTCCAAAAATTAAAAGTCCTACCCATGTTAGTGACTTTCGCCCTATTAGTTTTCTCCCCGTCCTTTCTAAGGTGCTTGAAAGAACCGTTCACACACAGATTCCTCGTTATCTTACATTTAACAGTCTTCTCCCCACCCATCAATCTGGTTTTCGGGAGGCCCATAGCACCACTTCCGCGTTATTAAATCTCACTGACAATATAGTCAGAGCTTTCGATAAAAATAAATCTGTTATCTCGGTCTCTCTGGATTATTCCAAAGCATTTGACGTCCTGGATCACGAATTGCTTTGTGCGAAGCTGAAGTATCTGGGATTTGATGTCATATCAGTGTCTTTTTTTGAAACATCTTTCAGGTAGACATCAGAGGGTCCGTATTGCCGGTAAATATTCATCCAGTGGAAGAGTAGTGTCTGGAGTTCCACAGGGGTCTATTCTAGGACCTCTCTTGTTTCTGCTATACACTTTTGACATTTTTCACTCTGCTGTAAATTCGCATGTACAGGCTTATGCCGATGATACTGTATTGCTGCACTATTTTAACCCCAGCGAGCCAGAGGATGCTACTCAATGCTTAAACGCTGATCTCGAGGTAGTACTTACTTATTCAAAAGAGCATAACCTGAAAATAAATCCTGATAAAACTGAAGTAATGTTGTTTTGTTCAAGGAGGTGTCGCCAGATATTGGAAGAAGTTATTAAACTTCAATTGGGTGACGTTAATTTGAATTTTTCGGGGTGTAGTAAGAATCTGGGGCTGTATATTGATGTGGACTTAAGGTTTAGGAAGCATGTTAGTACACTGCTCCGAAGAAGCTATGCGAGAATGAAAATCCTGTACGCAAATCGGTACGTCTTAAATTATAAAATGAGGAAAAAATTAGTGTGAATGTGAATCCTTGATCCTGCCTATATTCCATTATTGTTGTATAGTCTACTTTCCATGCTTAGACATGATTACTAAAAATCATCTGCAGATTGTTCAGAATACATGTTGCCGTTTTATTTTTAACCTTAGAAAATATGATCATGTATCAATTAAAATTAATGAACTAAAATGGTTAAAAATGACAAAGTTAAATTACATTTTGCATTATTCCTAATGAAACTCCTGCGCAATGACGGGCAAAAGTACTTAAGAGAAAAAATTATATTCCGCTCTTCTGTTCACGACCGTGACCTGAGACATCGAGATCATCTCACTATGCCAAAACATCAGTCTGCTTTGTTCCGCCGTTGCTTTAGTTATAACGCTGTATCTCTTTATAATTCGCTTGATCAGGATTTGAAATTGTGCAATAACAATAGTTTGCGCTCGAGATATAAATCTCGCTTGCTGGGTCTAGAACATGTGTAGTGCTATACCAAAGATTGCAGAATTTTTCTGTAAGCCTTGGCTATATGTGGTTTATAAATATTTATAATATGTAATACAGTGTGTAGGATTTTGATTCTTATATGTATTATCAAAGTTTTCTGTATGTCTTTTTCTTTTCTATTATTTTATTTCCTTGGTATTGTGTTTTTTTAAAGTTTCTTTTTTACATTTGATTAGGCTTAAATAAGGACGGAAATGGTTGAGTGTAAGAGTAGCCTGTGGCTAAACTCCGCCATTTCTTCTCCTTCTGCGGTAATTGTGTGTGTACATTTGGAAATTGTCTATTTATATATATTTTTGATTATGTTTTATATTGATTTTGTGGATACCGAATTAAAGACGATATTTATTTATTTATTTTATTTATTTATATTGAACAAAAAGTATCACAAGTGCATTACGTGTGATAATTTATCTGGTATAAAAAAAAGCTATAAGAATTATATTTCTTGACGTATGGTGAAAGTTTTTGCAATATTGTTTTAAACACATTACTGTAACAGAGTGGCGAGTTGCTCTTGAATTGAGATATAATTTTATTTCATTTGTTTATAATTAAACAAATATTTAGGTAGTAAATATTTGTTTTACACTTTTACTACTAGATTGTAGAGTTAGTTAGATTCATTTATTGGCTATTAGGTAGCTAAGGTGCTATAACTATTCTACATTACGGACTTAGGAAAAACGTGAAAATACAGATTGGATCGTTAAATATATACATATCAGGAACTATTTGTCTTATTTTAAAGGAAATCACAATACAGAACACTAATTGTGCAAGTCCAATTTGCACTTGAACGGTTTTTCTAATTATTTTCTCTATGCTCTAAAATTACTAAATTGTCACCAATTATCTTTCAACTACCGTGGTAACACACTTGTTTATTTTTAATGATGTTTTATAAAGACTTTTTTTAGTTACATTGACCAGGGTCGCAATCCACAACTGTACACAAAGGACTGTATAGAAAAAGCTTTAGCAAAAAATGAACAAGTTAAAGGCAAAATTGATGCATATAGAAAGTTCAAAGCAAATATGCTGCTTGAATTAAGCAGGACTTTCCCCAATGAATTAAGTAAATATAGAGCATTGAGAGGTGATGAATAATCAAGACAACATATTAGTTAAATGGTTAAAAAGCATATTTTCAAGAGGTACAAACAACAGCATAAAGGCTTGTAGAAGAGTTCCTATTGTGGTATTCTACTTTTATGTTAAAAAATGTTTAGTTTATTAGATTGATAATATTTAACCTTTATATAATATAATGGTATCACTACTAGCTTAAAAATAAATATGTAATAAATAGATTGAGTATTGTATTATGTAATATTTTAATATAAAATAAAAGAAAAAAATTAAATATTTTTAACTTATATTTTTGCGGCGAAAATTTAATTACAGTATTTTATTTTTGGTTATTTATTTATCCATTTATCAAGAAATACAAATATAAAAGACAGTGAAATTACTATAACTAATCTTACATTTTTCGATACTAATGATACCTAGGCAAAAAGTATGCCTGTATGCATCCATTTAGTCCTTACTATCTATTTAACAGTCACAGTCTTCAGAAAAAAAAAAAACAAGTCCGTGCAATATCCAGACCAAACATAATCATCATTAATACCTTTTTTTTGCCTTTCATAGACTGGAAAATACAATTTCAGTGACCATCTATTTGAATAATGATGCAAAGGTGCTGAAATTTTCATAAACATATTTTGTGCAAGCCTTTCAAATTTTTTTCTTCTTTCCTTTTATTTTTATTTCTCTATGTCCTGGAAGCAAGTTGTAAGATTTTGGAGCAAGGTAATTCAGATATTTTAGATTTTTTTGACTGTCTGGAATCTTTAGGTTTTTGTTTGTCTTTGAGTGGGTGTTGTAGACATGGCTTACATAATTGTTGGTAGTATTTTTAAACCTTATGAAGCCGAACAGAAGTCTTGAGGTATACCTTTTATTTTTTGTAAAAATAATTTTGAATATATATTTTTGTGTTATGTTCAACTTGTAGAGCAGGGGTGTTCAAACGGTCGATCTCGAGTAAAAAGTTCCGATATAGAACTATTCACAGATTTTGTTTTAGATAACTAAAACAAAATGATATGAATAAACTACTAAAATTTATTCGATCCACAATTAGGCCAGACTAACCCCCTCATCACTTTCTTTTATCGTAATAACCCCCTGCTAGCGGCAAAAGGCGGCTTTATCAAAGGAACGCGCGGTACTTGTCAAAGGAAAGCCGCGTTTTTGATTCCCGCTGATTTTTCTAGAAACTTCGAGCGGCGTGTTTGACGGGAACATTCGAGACTTCGTTCGCGCCGATATAAATGTTGCGCCTGCAGGAATAGGAGTCAGTCTCAGTTGTAACTTAAAGGCGATACATCGATACAAAGTTTATTAATAAATAGTCCAAAATGAGTGCGGCGAAGAAAAGTAAAACTTATCATTTTAATAACGATTGGGAGGAAGAATTTTTCTTTTGTATGGTAAAGGATAAGTGCATTTATCTCATTTGCCGTGCGTCAGTTGCAATACCTAAGCGTGGGAACTTAGAGAGGCATCATAAAACGGTTCATAAAAACTATGAAAAGGATTTTCCGTCACAGAATGAATTAAGAAAACGAAAAGTACGTGATTTGATAACTTGTTTGAAAAAAGAACAAACCATGTTAAATAAAACAGAGATTATGTCTGCTATTAGAGAACTTCAGTTATCTCGTCCGACTGTCACAAGACGTGTTGAAGTCATGAGTCAGGACATGGCAGATAAACTAAAATATGATATCATGGAATGTACATACTTTTCTTTACAGTTCGACGGATCCACCGATATGACAGACACTGCCCAGCTGTGTATTTTTATTCGAATGGTATTCAATGACGGCTAAGGAAGAGTTTTTGACAATGATTCCTCTGAAAGGAAAGACCCGTGGCGAAGATATATATGACGTTTTCTTCAATTTTGTAACAAACTATAAGCTACCAATATATAGTGTGCATTACAACCGATGGAGCACCAGCAATGACTGGAAACAAAAACGGTTTTGTGGCATTGTGTCGAGCTAATGATGATTTCCCTTCATTTTTCTCCTTCCATTGCATTATACATCAACAAGTTTTGTGTTCAAAAGTTCTAAACATGCAGGAGATTATGGGCATTGCAATAAAAATTGTGAATTCTATCCGTGCACGTAGCTTGCAACGACGGCTCTTTAAATTGCAGTTGGAAGATAGTGAGTCAGCTGAACACACTGATTTCGTTCTTCACACGGACGTCAGGTGGTTGAGTCGCGGAAAATTCCTAGAAAGGTTTCAAGAATTATTTCCCGAAATAACAGCTTTTCTGGACGAAAGAGGTGATGACACTCAGATGCTGAAAAACGGAAAATGGCTGACTGATTTGGCATTTTTGACAGACATCACAATGCATTTAAACACCATTAATTTGGAGCTTCAAGGTAAAGGAAAAACTATTATTGAGATGATTAGCGCAATAAACGCATTCAAAAGTCAATTGCAACTTATGATAGATCAACTGAAAAGAAAGGATCTGAAAAATTTTCTGTCTTTGAAAGCAAGGATTCCTCAGTTGAATTATGATATTTATGAGGCAGAATTATCAAATATTTTGGGCCAATTCGAAATACGTTTTTATGATTTCAGTAAATTGGCAAATATCGCATTATTTATGAGTTATCCTTTTCGTGTAAAAACATTGAGGAATTAGCTACTGAAATAGCAAGTCAGTTTAACATGGACTCGTGTTCTGTTGAAAATGAGTTAGTGCAGATTATATCAGATATACATCTCAAAGCCACAGCATCTGATACAAAATTCTGGTGTTTTATATCTGAAGAGAAATATCCGAATCTAAGGCAAATCGCCCTTCAACTGACGGCAATGTTTGGGTCAACTTACTTGTGCGAGTCTGCATTTTCTGAAATGAAGATAATTAAGTCAAAATATCGCAATCGACTAACTGACGAACATATGTCATCATGCTTGCGATTAGCACTCGGTAATTACGTACCATCTTATGAAAAGTATGCTGAGGATATGCAGTGCCATGCTTCAACATCCAAAGTCACTCTTTAGTTAAGTTTAGACACTAGAACTCGTTTGTTTTGTAAGAACCAATAAACTCGCAATTTTGAATAATTATGAGTTTTTTCATTGACATTTTAGAGCAGACCTACACTTACCCTGACTAAAAAAATGCATATTGTGCGGAAAACTCATATCTATGCCACGATACACCCTACCTAGACGACAATCCTGCATCACACTTACTTGCAGCCTCTCAGAGCCGATCGATCGTAGTCTAACAATATTGAGGTAGATCGCCAGCAGTTCAAGTTTGAGCACCCCTGTTGTAGAGCATATTCTTATACAGTCCACTCCATCCCAGAATACCATACCTAATTAATGATTCAACAAGAGATCTACAAACCAAAATCAAATCTGTTGTATTTAGAATTTCTCATATTATATAGAACTTGTATATAAGTTTTCTTATTTTGTTAGTCAGATAGTCAATATGTGGCTGCCATTTAAGAAACCGATCAATAACAATACCCAAATACTTAATTTGTGAAACCTCACTTATTTAAGTATCATCTACCGGTATACTTGAGAAAGTTGGTCGGTCCGCTCTTGTTATTGAAAAAGCAGTGTTATTTGATTTGGTTATGTTAAGGGTTAATTTATATGTCTCCAACCAATTTTTGACAATCATAAGTCCCCTTGCAGAGTTTTCTCGTGTTTCTTTCCAAGTCTTGCCTTTGAAGATTAGTGCTGTGTCATCTGCACATAAAATTATGGAGCCATAAACATATAATTTAAGTAATGAATTTATATATGTTATAAAACAGTATTGGCTTCAGCATTGTTCCCTGCGGTACACCGATCTTGATTATGCTCGCATTACTCAGTACGTTGTTAATTCTTACCATTTGTTGTCTATTTCCAAGATAGTTCACCATCAATTCATGCACTTTTCCTCTGATACCATATTGTTCCAATGTGTCAAGAAGTTTTTTATGTGAGACTGTATCAAATGCCTTAGCCACGTCAGTAATTGAATGATTTGTGGTAATTCAATTACCCTCTTTAAAAAGGGTAATTGTAATTTGTTTTCCGACAATTAAGATAAAAGTAATTGTTGACTGGTAATGATTACTGAGTAACTGGGTTACTTTCATACTAATTGAATTGAACATATTAGTTTGATCAGTGACCCTCGACTGTTTGACTGACATTTTTATAACAGAAGTACAAACCAAATAGGTTTATATTTTTATTATTATATATTTTTGATACCGATTCCTGCTAAAGTAGGAAATCCTGTACACCTAAATTGCTGAAGCTATTCATGGAGCGAACGCAGCAAAATGGCTAGAACTCCACTTTTAAGACTATATTTTTATGCAATCCTAATATACTCTAAGAAATTCCTTAGCAAAATACTAAGTTAACACGTAAGCTGAAAAGTTTTTGGTCTAGCTACTTACTACCCCTTTTCTTTGCAAAATTCGACTTTATTCATCAATATAGTCTCCTTCAAGAGCGATACAATCAGTCCAACGCTTTTCTAACATTTCTATACCTTTCTTGTAGAAGAATTTGTCTTTGCTTTCAAAATAGGCGTCAGTTTCGGCGATAACTTCTTCATTGGAGTCCAGATCTCTTTCCGCGAACACGAATGGATAATTTTTTGAGAATAGGGTGGATAAGGAAGCAATTCGAACTTGAATTCATGCAATTTTTTGCCATTGTAACCATTGACTCTTGACACGGTGCATTGCTTTAATGAAAGAGGACTTTCTTCTTGTTCATTTGGGGCCGTTTATTTGCGATCTCTGCCTTCAAATGCACCAATAACTTTATATAATATTCGTTATTGATGGTTTTGCCCTTCTCAGCATAGTCGATGAAAATTATTCCACGCGCATCCCAAAATACAAAACCTTTCCAGCCGACTGTTGTCTTTGGTCGCTTCGGGCGGCTTTCACCGGCTGCTACCCATTCAGCTGACTGCCGATTTGATTCCGGTGTGTATTGGTGGATCTATGTTTCATCCATCGTCACATATCGCACGAAAAAAATCCTTTTTATTGCGCTTAAACTGGTCCATACAGCGCTCAGAATGATCAATACGTTGTTGTTTTTGGTCCACTGTGAGCAAACGCGGTACCCATTTCGAACAGAGCTTTCTCATGCCCAAATGTTTATGCAAAATATGACCAACACGTTCTGTTGATATCTTTAGAGCTATCCACACAATTTCACTTTACGGTAATCCAAAACAATTTTCTGGATTTTTCTGAAGTTTTCGGGTGTAACCACCTCATTTAGGCGTCCAGAGCGTTTTAGCATCTTTTGTATCTGTACGACCACGTTTAAATTCGGCATACCAGTAAATGATGAGTGATTTGGCACTGCAGGGGCAGAATCCCCATCACACTTATCAAGCCATTGCTTTGCTTGAACGGTATTGTTGAAGGGCGATTTGCCTTTTTTTTTCCCATCAAAAAACAGTGTTTAAATCTGCACTAACACACGAAAACTTTTGTTTTTTTCCATTGTTTTGAAAATATCAAAAACAGCATGACTAAAACCCCTATAACTTTTTAACTAATCGTCGAAATATCATGAAATTTTGACACGTATTGTTTGAAGGTTGGTACTTCCTAAAAATCATATGGATTTTTTGAAAAGGGCGACATCTATGTGTCAGTCCCAAAATCTTTTCAGTCTACGTGTTAAGTCACACCTGAAATTATCATTTTATCGCAATAAAAAATATTAACTCAAACTTTCAGTCACTAGTGTTAATAGTTGGTTCATTATATGGAAATCAAAACCTGTCCTTTTAGTAAAAAGTAAAGTTTTAAAAATAATAATACAATATTTAAATGTAACTATTTTATTGATGTGTTAGAATTTTACAAAAAAATAAAATATCTTGCTTTATCAGAAATCTTGATTTCCCCAGCGTATCTGAAAAACAAAAGGGTAATAAATATAGTAAATAAAAAAAAATAATATGTATAGTAAGTTTTGTTAGTTTTACTCTATAGTTATCTTGTAGCACGCTAAAAAAATTTTCAAGACATACAGATAGATTACAAATATATATACAAAAATTGCGAGATTTTTGAAAAGAAAGCTTCCTTCTTCAAAGTAATTTTTAAACTGTTTCATTTATGTTTTTTTTTTCAAAAAAACAACTACAAGTATTAATTACTAGTTAGCCTAGGCCATTTACCATTGTCAAAAACAAATGCAGTTGCTATTGATAGTACTTTAATAGTAAATACAGACATAAAAAAGTTTAATGGTCCAGACGCTATTGTGCTACGGGCGTTTGTAGTTAAGAAAAATTGCCATTTTACAACACTGCAAAAAACAGAACAAGGGAAAGACTTAAAGCAACGAGAATTTGGCGGAAAAAACAACACCAATTAAAACAGGCAAAAGAATTTGGAGGGATTGTCTGTTTTGACTGGTATTCTTAATCGTGCAAAATTCTCGTTGCTATAAACATCTTCCTCGCGCTCTTTTGTTTACGGTGGTGCAAAATGGCGTTTTTTTAGTGTTCCGTATGGAACACTTATGAGATCCTTCGGTGTCTGTTCGTCCGCCAGTCTGTCACACCCGATTTTCTCCGAAACTATTTGACATAAAAAGTTAAAATTTGACACAAATATAGAAATTGATAGCCTAATCAGAGCCGTGTAGGTTTGAAAGTTAAAATTTGGGGGTGAAATCAGAATCGAAAAAAAAAAATACCAGCTCATCGAGAGGAACGTCAAATAAAAGCTTGTAAAAATACGAGTTCAAAAATATATATGATGACTAGCGCACACTTTTCTTTGTATGGCCCAAAATCGTCGTCACCCCACCCTATCTTGAAGAGTACTGCTCAAAAAATTTTGAAAAAAACCAAATTTATCACGAGTGCATTACATTTGATAATTTTTCTGGTATTAAAAAAAAAACATGAAAACTCTGGTTCTCGATACAATGGTGAACATTTTGTTAATATACTTTCAAGTGCATTATTGCTCGCGCGTCGCTACTGTATCAAGAAAAAAGAATTTTATTCTATTTTCTAGATTGATTTTTATTGGCCATTAGGTAGCTAAGATGCTATAACTATTATACGTTATTGACTAAGAAAAAACGTGAAAATACATATTGGATCTTAAGATCTATACATGTCAGGGACCTAATTAACTTAGCTTAGGTAAGGATATATTTTATTTTAAAAGCAATCACGGTACGGAACACTAATTGCGCAAGTCCTACTTGCACTTGACAGGTTTTTCTTAATTACAAACGCCCATTTATAGTGAATTTAAAGAAAATATTACCGACAAAAATTGTGACTTTTCTAAAATCTAAAAAAAAAAAATGATCTATGATAGAGTACCTCTTTTTGAAAGGACTTTCCTCTAAATAACTTTATGACGACATGCTTATTACTATACACTGAATTAATCCTTAAATGTCTGAACACCGACCAAAAACGAAAGTCGCAACTTCCAAGTTGATTTGAAGAAGATTCCTCTAACTTTTTGGATCGAATAGTAACTATGGATGAAACGTGGATTCATCATTATGATCCAAAGATAAAGAAACAGACGCCGTCGGCCCAAAAAGTTTTGCTTACAGAAAGTAGCAGGAAAATTTCTTCCTTCCGGATAATTATTACAAGACTACTTGGAACACAGTAAAACAATAGCTGGAAAATATTCTTCATTATTGACTAAACTTCGCCAAAAAATTGATAAAACACCGAGAAAAAGTGTCTAAAGGGGTGTTATTTCGTCAAGACAATGCGCATGCTTAAATCGCGTTAGTTTTGCAAAAAGTTTAAAAATACAAGTTTTGAACTACTTGATCACCTCCCATATTCCTCTGATTAAGCTCCCTCAAACTATTACCTATTCCCAAAGCTAAAAACACCATTTGAAAGAATACAAATTTCATTCAAATGAAGGAGTAATAAATGTCAAAGGCGGGTTTGTGAACCATACCAAAGAAAGGTCTAGAGTTACCTTATAACCGTTGCGAAGCACTAAATGTACAGAGTTGAATAAACAATTTTTGATTTTGAGATTTGCTTGATCTTTCTATGCCAGGCTATAAACTTATCAATATGTCCCCGTAAACTCATTTTTATATAAAAAAAAATTAGATCAGACGACTAGCTTTTCTTAATTTAGTAAATTTTAGCGTTTTCCTGTTTGGTTGCCAACATTAATTTTATGGCCATATCTTTTCAGTAATGAATAATTTTTGTTCAATTATTGTCAACAAATAAGTTTTTCACATTTTTCCGGTATTATTAGCATCGTTTTTTATTTTATTGAACAAAATGACGTTAAATCTATCAGAAATATAATGAAAAATGACGAATTATATTTAAATGAACTGGCGTTAAAACCAATATTACCAACCAAACGGGAAAATGCTTAAATTTGTTAGTTATTTGAAAACAAATATTGTGTAACTTATACCTAAAGTCTCTTAAAAAATAAAAGTTTCTTACAATTTTTGTGAAAAAAAACGAGGTCGATTTTGTATTGTATAGTAATAAAAAATTAGACCTGTCAGTGTTAATCACTAAATTCAAAATAACAAATAAGCTTTAAGGAACGAAGTATTTTTTAAAAAAATTTCGTTTTCATATTATATCTACGGTCCATCAAATTTTCATAAGATAATTAACTGTAGGAACGTCATCATTGTACCGGGTGATCATCCACGTTTTCATTTTGAAGAACTCTGGATTTTTTATGTATCAGGCAACTTCGTTATTTTAAATCTATCTTTCTAAGGCGCTTAAGTCCATATAATTCTATTACAACACCTGTTAAGAAAGCGAACTTGTTGGCTAAACTCTTTGCTTCACATTCTACTGTTGATTTCCAAGGAAAAAACCACCTATTATTCCCACAGTGCAGTCAAGGATTCCCGATACTGTCTTCAGACAGCCTATCATAAAACGTATTTTAATGAAGCTAGACACCAAAAAAGCTTCTGGCGCTAACGGAATACCTGCCGTAGTACTCAAAAACTTCGCGAGAGAACAAACACCAGTTTTCTGTAAACTTTTCAACCTATCCTACAGAAAGGGAATATTTCTTTCCTTCTGGAAATGCGTCACAGTTCAGTCAATACCCAAAAAAGGCAAGAACTTGCCAAACAACTACCGACCAGTCGCACTGCTTTTAATAATATCGAAAGTCATGGAAAAGGCTATCAATCGGAATCTTCTAAAATAAAAGGATGCAATATTATTAGCGACCATCAATATGGGTTTCGTAAACGTAGATCAACAGGAGATCATCTAACTCACGTAACACATGTTTGGAACAACGCAATTGAACACTGTGGAGAATCTCGAGCGGTTGTTGTTGATATATCCAAGGCATTTGACCGTGTTTGGCATGATGGATTGTTGGCTAAGCTATGCTGTTCTGGTATGACTGAAAAGTTCTGTTTATAGCTCTCAAGTTTCCTCAAAGAGCATTCTTTACAAGTGACAATCGACGAGTTTCTTTTTCTGTCTTTTTCTCATTCACATTAACGATTTACTGGAAAAGACCAGGAATCTAATTTACAGCTTTGGAGATGACAGTACGCTTATCTCATCATTCACTTTGAACACTCGAACATCGACTACTCATTCAAATATCTGCAGGCAGCAGGAGATCATTCAACTTAACAAAGACTTGGAAAAAATTCTATCTTGAGCTGACAGTAACCAAGTAGAAGTTAACGCTATAAAAACGAGGCAGTTAACGCTGCTGAACTCGACATAGTTATGTCGAAGCACTCCATTCCCCTGTGTTAACTCTGTACAAAGCTCAAATTCGACCAACGATGGAATACTGTTCCCATGTTTGGGGCTCTGCTCCCAAACATACACTGCATTTGTTGGATTCTATTCACAAGAGAGCTGTTCGCCTGATTCAAGACCCGGAACTGGCCAGCAACCTTGATTCGTTGGAACATCGAAGAACGGTCGGCGTATTGAATCTATTCCTCCCAGCGCCATGCTAGAAATACACGTCGCGCTAATACTTCACATCCGTATGAGGTTCGGCTTGTTACTTCTCGTACAACCCTTTTCAAGCAATCTTTATAATGGAGAACCTCATATCTTTGAACTAATTTGCCCAGGACTGAGTTTCCGACCGAATACAATTTACAATGATTCAAGACCAACGTGAATCGGTTTTTCCGCACACATGTCGCTCCTATACCGCTTTCGGAATTTCCCTGCAGCACGTGTGCTAGGCCCATAAAAAAAGCAGCTATTCTTATTTTCAGAAACCGTTTTCTTAGGATATCAGTAAAAGTTGAAGTCACGTTAATATTTCACGTTTTAAAAAAGCGTGCTCTAATGATGTTTAAAAATAACAGACTGATAAATTTTGTTACTTCCGATGGACAAAACAGACAAAAGGAGAAACAATAAACGTATATTGAACAAACCTCGAGAGAAAATCGGCAAATAAAGACCAGTATCAAGAGAATAATCAAAACGAGATTCATATTATTCACTGTTCCCTCGTCCCTAACAACAACACTATAACAAAAAACAACGGCCAAGTGCAAGTCGGACTTGCACAATTAGTGTTCCGTACGGTGATTGCTTTTAAAATAAAACTAAATCCTTACCTAGGCTAAGTTGATTAGGTCTCTGACATGTATATATTTTAAGATCTAATATGTATTTGCACTTTTTTTCTTAGTCAATAATGTATATTAGTTACAGCATCTTAGCTACCTAATAGCCAATACATCAATCTAGCCCAATCTAGAATCTAATAGTAATTTGTAAAACAAATATTTACTGCCTAAATATGTCTTTAATTATAAACAAATAAAATAAAATTCTTTCGTCTTAGTATAGGTGCGACGCGCGAGCGTACGGAAATGTATATTAACAAAACCTCCACCATTTGTCAAGGAACGTAGTTTTCATAGATTTTTAGTTTCATACCAGATGAATTATCAAACGTAATGCACTCGCGATAATTTTTGCTTAATCTACACTTTATGAAGACTATTCCAGAATTTTTTAAAAACTTTTTGATCAGTCCTTTTCGAAACAGGGTGAGGGACAACGATTTATGGCCATTTTTTAAAAATAATACACAGAAAAGTGTACGCAATTATTACATCATATATATTTTTGAACTTGTGTTTTTACGAGCTTTCACTTGATGTCCCACTCGATGATGAAAATTTTTTCACTTCTGATTACACACCCCAAAACTAACCCCTAAGTTAAAACTTAACTTTTAAAATTACACGGCTCTAATTGGGCCATCAATTCCTACATTTTGTGCCAAAATTTAACTTTCGGAGAAAATCGGGTGTGACAGACACTAAAATGATCCCTTAAGTGTTCCGTACGGAACACTTATGAGACTTACAATTAAACAGTACAGTCCGAAAAGAGAAAATAATTTTGTATACTAAAAATGTGGAAATAATCTCCAAGCCGTCGTTCTTTCCAAGTTCCAAGAGGTGAAAGACCATTGTCGATTTCGATATTGCCAAAGTATAGCAACAAAATGAAAATAGCAACACATTCAAATTTAAAATTATTCAAATTCTAAAAGTTCTAAATATACAACTGTTTGACAAATTTCTGAGCTACAGACAACAGAGTCGTATTCTAATATATTGTTACTCTAATACTTCTGTTACATATATGTTAATAAAAACTTGTTTCGCGCTGAAATGTATGTTATTTCCGTACTTGTTAATTCGACAACTTGTAAACAGAATAAATAAATATCGCAGTTATTTAATGCATTTTATTTAATTTATTATGGAAGAACCATCAAAAATCTTGCGCGAGGATAATATTTTTCAAAATTTAAGAAAGTGATTTGGCAAATTGATGCAATAAAAACATTAAACGACCGTTAGGATCTTCGCACGTACCTGGCCGTAACAGGGTCGTAATTATATATATATATATATATATATATATATATATATATATATATATATATATATATATATATATATACCTCCTTTTCAATCTAACATTTTATTGGCTACTTCGTGTTTATAAATATAAAAAATATTCTTCATTTTATCTGCAGTATTATACTGAAATGGTGTGTATTATAAAGTTCAATAGTGTCTTAAAATGTTCGAAGCCCTTTCCATCAGAAGCCGCAAATGTTTGTCCGTTGAGGCAAAAGTGATAGTTAAAAGTGTTTCTACTCAGTATATAGCACCACTATACCAAACACTTTATTTTTGCAGTCGACGCGCGTTTCGCTAACCATGTTAGCTTCATCAGGAGCGATGATTGACTAAAGCTAAACTACAAATCTACCCTATTTATACTTAGCCTAACCTTTGAATTATTCAAACGGAACTAATGACATAGGCAAGGCCGTCAGTTCCGGTCCGGTGAGTAATTCAAGGGTTAGGCTAAGTATAAATAGGGTAGATTTGTAGTTTAGCTTTAGTCAATCATCGCTCCTGATGAAGCTAAGATGGTTAGTGAAACGCGCGTCGAGTGCAAAAATAAAGTGTTTGGTGTAGTAGTGATATATACTGAGTAGTATCATTGTGCCAAAGATTCCACATTCCCAACTTAGTTAAAAGTGTTTATTTAAAGTTAGTGGAGCGAGGCCACGAAAAGTACTTTTCATTGATGGAGACATCAGCTTTAACAAGCATCCCTGAAAGTACAGTTTGGAAAATTGTAAATAATTCGATAGCGCCTAAAAAACACGAAAAGGCAAAGGTGTGTCGAAAGGTATTGATTTCTGTCAAGAAGACTTAATCCACCGCAAAATTTATGAAATGTATGCAGAACAAAAAGTTCCTACGTTATTGTCACGGAGGCTGTCCGAGGATAGTTGTGACATAAAATTTTCCACTACAACTTTATGGCGTATTCTACGTCGTTTGGGGTTTTTGTTCAAAAAAAAATAGACAAAAGGCAAGTTATAATGGAATCACGGCGCTTAAAACAACTTAGAATGGAATATCTACAGCTAGATCGGAAAATCGAACGATAATCACCTAGATGAGACTCTGTATCACACCCACGACACACCCAGTAAAAGATGGATTGATAAATCCAAAAAACCGGTCAAGTACAAGTTGAACTTGCACAATTAGTGTTCCGTACGTTAATTGCTTTTAAAATAAAACATGTTGTTACGGTGGTATAAAATAATTAGTGACTTCACAAAACACACCCCAAATGAGTTTTCAACAAAGTTTGTTTCCAATCAACTGGTGACCTTGAAATTTTTGTTTTTTTTTTTTATATGCCAGATAAATTATTAAAGGTAATGCACTCGTGATAATTTTCGTTCAATCTATACCCCGTGAAGAATATTCCAGAATTTTTAAAAATGTTTTGATCAGTACTTTTCGAGATAAGGTAAGGGGACACCGATTTTTCGCGATTTTTAAAAAATAATATGAAAAAAAAATGTGCGCAAGTATTACATTATATATATATATATATATATATATATATATATATATATATATATATATATATATATACATATATATACATATATATACATATATATATATATATATATATATATATATATATATATATATATATATATATATATATATATATACATATATATACATATACATATATATATATATATATATATATATATATATATATATATATATATATATATATATATACATATATATATACATATATATATATATATATATATATATATATATATATATATATATATATATATATATATATATATATATACATATACATATACATATACATATATATATATATATATATATATATATATATATATATTACTCGTGTTTTCATTTGACACCACACTCGATGACGAGTACTTTTTGAGATAATGGGGGGAGAGCGATTTTTTAAAAATAATACAAAGAAAACTGGGCGCAAGTATTACATTATATATATATATATATATATATATATATATATATATATATATATATATATATATATATATATATATATGTTTGAACTCTTGTTTTTACAAGATTTTATTTGACACCCCACTCGATGAACTAGTAAAAAAAATCATTTTCGATTTCACCTCCCAAAACTAACCCCATAAGTCAAAATTTAACTTTCAAAACTACACGGCTCTGATGAGGCCATCAATTCCTATTTAGTACCAAATTTTAACTTTCTCTGTGAAATAGTTTCGGAGAAAATCGGGTGTGACAGACAGACAGACAGACACCGAAGTGATCTTATAAGTGTTCCGTACAGAATACTAAAAAAATGCCACACCAAAGCTCCATCAAATAAAGGTAAAAGAATAACTATTTTACATGCGGGGTCAGAAGAAGGCTGGATACCAGAATGTCTATTTTTAGTAGCCAAGAATTTTCAGATTCCAGCTTAGACTATCATTGTGATACAACCGCTGAAGTTGTTGAAGATTGGCTTCAAAACAAATTAATATCGAATATACCACCGAATAGCTGTATTGTGATGGATAATGCATCCTATCATAGTCGCCAAATGAATAAGGTAACAAGTTCCACCAGTAGAAAAAGAGAAATAGAAGCCTTTTTGTGCGAACGTGACATATATTTCCATGAAAGTTATACAGTTAAACAATTGTTAGAAGTTTTAAAAAGTTACAATTTTTCAAAGGAATATGTTTGTGATAAAATTGCAAAGGAAGCAGGACACGAAATAATTTAGCTTCCACCGTATTATTGTATCTTTAATGCGATCGAGTTGATATGGCATAAAATAAAGTCTAATCTACATGCTCACAATAATACATCTACTTTAAACAGTAGTGTGATTGAGTTGATAAAGACAGAAGTCAAAAATGTAACCGTTGAAAACTGGAGAAACTGTATTCAACACGTCAAAAGAATTGAAAACTCATATAGATGTATGTACATAAATATAAATAGTTTAGAACCTGTAAAAAACTTATTATTGATGTGCAAGATAGTGGCGATAGCGAAATTGAACTAGATATTAATTAATAACTAAAATTGTAACAAATGTACGCGAGGACACTGTACACGGTTTTAATATATTTGTGTAATTACTATATTGTGTATTATTCAGTACATAAAGCTTTAAAATTCAACTGTCTTATCACAATAAAATTTTAAACCCAACAATTATGCAATCAGGTATAGTGCGGCCTTGCACGATGCCTTGTTATTAAACAGCCGTAAATTAATCACTTTCGAATCTTGTTGAATTTTGAATGGGTATAGGTAGCTAAGTCACTTTCTTAGATCGTGAAAAATACTATACAAAATTTCTAAATCCGTCACCAGTCAAAATGAACTCCAATCAATTATCGATATTTTCAACCCGGTAGATGCATCAGTTTAATCAGCTGAGAAAATGCTCGATCCCAGTTCCTCAGCTGGGAATTTTGAAAAATACGGAACTATTACTATTTTGCACGCCGTGATATTAAAAACAACTATTAAAAATACTAGGCTTGCTCAATTGTATACTTACTTCTCGAAAGTTTCTAATATTTCTTTTTAACACGAGCTCTTACAACTATGTTAGTGTTTAGCTACAGTTAAATAATTACTACAACATTTACTTTCTAAACATAACAAAAGTCACATTTGTCAGTCTATTAATAAATGGACTTTTTTTACATAAGAACATCAACTACAGAATGCTCCGCAGAATGTTTTTTTTGTTTTGTACATACATGTCATTGGCAGCATTTTATAGATTTTCTTCTTTTTAATATTAATTAAAATCATATCAAGCCGACTAATATTTCCATGTCTTGCGACGTGTTAGAAATACCCAATGAAAACAAAAACTACTTCAAATACTCCATAACTATCCCTGCTATAATTTTAACTACAATAAATACAACTAACTAGTTCACACCCCTTTCTCACCTAAGCAATTTCTTCTTTTATCGTGTTCGGTTCTTCACGCGCCATAGTATAGTGGTGTTTTCTGTGAACATTAAGAATATCCCTAATTTGTAAAACAAATCCTATATTTGTATATCACAATTGTTGTATTTATTTTAAACGTCGCATATTACAGTAATATATAATTATAATAAAATTCAAGAAGTTATGTTTATGTTATCATACATTTTAGAACACTTGTGATAATACATTCAAAAATGACCTAAAGTTAGTTAAGGTGTAATACTGTTGTTAATTTTAGTAAATGTACTGTGTTGGGAATTTGGAATCTTTGGCACAATACCACAACTCATTATATATCGATATACCAAATACTTTATTTTTGTACTCAACGCGCGTTTCGTTAACTATATTAGCTTCATCGGGAGCGATGATTGACTAAAGTTAAACTTACCATCTAACACTTAGCCTAACATCTGAATTACTCAAATAAAACGAATGGCATGGGCGGAACCATTAGTTCCGGTCTTTATTTAAACTACTTTTAGATTTTATAATGTTCATACTTTCGTGTGCGTATAACAATCTCCTATCAGATATATCTTTAACTAATCTTAGATTATCTAAAGTTACAGTATGATCAGCTTCAAAGCATGTTCGGCAATACCTGACTTTTCTGTTCTACCATATCCTAAATATGTTAAATGTTCTTTCAATCTTGTTTTAATTGACCTTTTAGTTGGCCCAACATACTTTTTGTCGCAATCATTGCAACTAACTTCATAAATACCATTTTTCTCACAATTTTGTCCTAAGAAATTCCTCAGATTGTCTGATGACTTATTAAACTAAATGGAGGCATATTTTAATAAATAACTTATTGAATCCCCTGCTATATTTCGGATTATATGGCACGGAAACACACTTGGTCTTATTTACTTCGCGTGTAAAAATATTTAAAAAAAAATCATAATTCCACCTTTTTTACACGCAAAGTAAGGCCAAGGATATTTCCTTACCATATAATCCGAAATATAGCAGGAGACCCAATAAGGTATTTAATAAGGTAGGCCTCATGGGCCCATTCTATAAGTAATCAGACAATTTGAGGAATATCTTAGGAAATCCCAAAGGCAAGATTCCTAATTGTGAGAAAAGTAGAATTTATCAAGTTAGTTGTAATGATTGCAACAAAAAGTACGTTGGGAAAACTAAACAGTCAATTAACACAATATTTAAAGAACATTTAGCACATTTCAGATACGGTACGACAGAAAAGTCTAGCGTTGCCGAACATGCTCTTGAAGCTGATCATATTGTAACTTTAGATAAATTAAGATTAATTAAAGATGTATCTGATAGGAGAATGTTAAACGCATACGAAAGTATGGCAATTATAAAATGTAAAAATAATCCCCTCCACTGGTTACTTGACCGGAACTAATGGTTTCGCCCATGTCATTGATTCCGCTTGAGTAATTTAGATGTTAGGCTAAGTATAAATACGTTAGACTGTAGGCTTAGCTTTGGTCAATCATCGCCCCTGATAAAGCTAACATGGTTAGCTTTATCAGGTTTGGTATAGTGGTGATATATACTGACTAGTTTAGTAAATGTGAAAATCAGAAGATTTCCATTCTTATAGCGAATTTAAAGAATGTCAATATAAAATTAAATAACATACGACCATTTTCACGGAAAAAAATATTTTTAAAATTTGCCAAAAAATTAGCTAATTCACGCTGATTGAATTTCACCCATCACACTGCTTAGGTCTGATATAAAATTTTATGTACAATTGGCATTATTGTATAGGGTTGGCATATTATCAAAATAATATGCAGTAATTTTATAAGTTTTCGAATTGGGAGTCAAATGTCATGAGTCACTATGTAATAAACTGCGCCGCAAAATTAACGCATAATTTTAAAAATTGAAAAATTGATTTTATATATTTTTTTTAACCGACGCCAATGGATTTAAATTGTGTCTTTATGATATCTTTTCAATGTTTTTAGACTCGGTGTAAATATCGAGTAGATAAAAAGCAGTATTTTCTAACAATATTGAAAAAATGACAATTACACAAAAATTTTATTTTAGAAATTGTTAAAAAAATAAATGATATTACAATAGAAAAAATAAATCAATAACGTGTATTGCCTCCTCTTGCCCTGATTACTGCTTCACATCTTCTAGGCATACTTAAAATCAGGTTTCTAATTGTATCCTGATCCATATCATCCCACATTTCCGTCAACCTTACTGAAAGCTCATTTAGGTCCCTAGGTGGAGGCAGTAAGGCTCTAACACTTCGACTTAGATTGTCCCACAAGTGTTCGATAGGGTTAAGGTCAGGACTTCTTGCTGGCCAAGGTAATGTTGCAATTTCCACGTCCTGGAGGTAATCTTGTACCACTCTAGCGACGTGCGGGCGTGCATTATCGTGCATAAATAAAAATTCTTGTCCGATAAAGGGGGCATATGGTATCACATGTGGTTCTAAAATGTCCGTTATGTATCGATCAGCTGTTAAACGACCTCCCTGAATTATAACCAATTCTGTACGGGCCTCCAAACTAATGCCACCCCACACCATAACAGATCCCCCACCATAGCTTACTGTTTCGACAATGTTGCATTGGGCATATCGCTCGCCAGGACGTCGGTATACTCTTCTACGGCGATCATCACTAAAACGGCAAAATCTACACTCATCGCTGAACAATACATTGCCCCATTCGCGGTCTCCCCAATTTTGATGTTCTTGTGCAAACTGACGACGCTGCCTTCGATGATCTGCAGTTAGAAGGGGACCAGTTGCGGCTCGATAGGGAGTAACTTCGACTTCTGCCAACCTTCTTCGCACTGTATCTCTACTAATACGGTAATTATACCTGCGGGAAAATTCTTGCTGCAGTGATGTGGTCGTAACAAACCGAGTTCGTATTGCCTGCAATCTCAAAAATCGGTCTTGATTATTTGTTGTCACCCTATGGCAACCTTGTCCAGGTCTTCTTTGATTGCTGTTGGTCTCCCGAAATCGTTCCAGTATCCTGGACACAGTAGATTGTGTCACTCCAAGACGAAGTGCCACTTGAACTTGGGACAAGCCTTCTTCTACAAGCGCTATGGCAACAGCACATACAAGCGTAGAAGCAAATTTAACACACATAGGCCAAATTGCAATTTTATGGAATTTTGTTTATTTACCATTTGTTCTGTATTGTAAACAAATACTGCTTTTTATCTACTCCATACTTCTACATTTTAAATATATCATAAAGACCTGATTAAGAACCATTGGCGTCGCTTTAAAAAATTTCATAAAGTCGATTTTTCGATTTTTAAAATTATGCGTTAATTTTGCGGCGCAGTGTATTTTATCGAAATATTTCAAATTTCGTTGAATAATTTGCAAAACATATTTTTGACCAAACATTATTTCAAAGGTAACTTATGTATAGTAGAGTCGTGCCTTAGCCAGGGTAAAACCAGAGGAAGTACTGTTTACCTCTGTAGCATATCGGTCTTTACCTTTAGTAGAAGTCAATAAAATTTAATCACTGAATAACATCGATCATTGCATTAGAAGCTTATTCAGAAATCAACATACATTCTTCTAAAAACACCACTAAATTCATTGAAAATCTTTTTTGGAAGTTTGGACTGCTGAAACTTTTTGTTAGTAAAAATATTTCTAAAGAGCTCAATATTTTTTAATTTCGCGTGAGTTTAAACTTGACTAGGGTTTTCTGTCCTTGCCACTAATGATGATAAATGAAATAAGCAAAAATTAAAATCAAACAATAATACTGATTACCATTGTACTCGGTGTGTTCTCAAAAATTATAATCTTAAACAGCTATACAAGAGATTTTTATGTAAAAAAATAAGGATCTTATATATGTTTCAGACAGACTATTAAAAAAGTTCGATTTCACATTTGTGTGTATTAAAGTAAGTATTCCGTTTTTAAATTTTGGAGGAGTGACACATGAATTAAATGGGACATTACTGTATTTCAAAAATATAGCTAAATGATCTTCATATAGAGTACTTTTGTGAGACGGAGGAGTGATTGTGAATTAAAAATTAAACCTTAGATCCAAGGCATGACTTTCATATCTGAACTTTATTATATTGAACTTTATTATATATTTATATAAGTAATTAGGGCATTTTTGACAGATTATTTGGCTCTTATAAGACTAAACTGTGAAATGTTCTTCTTTAACACTTATTGAACCATCCAATTTCTCTCATTTTAGCACTCCTGTCATATTTTCTAAGATCACCTATCATTTACACACAATAATTCGCCACACATGCACACACACAATAAGACCATACCGTCGCCTAATGATTTCTTGATATTCACGTCCAAGAGATGCTTCTGGTCAAAAATAAGTTTTAAATTAGCAAATGATTTTCGTATGCGATTTTTAATGTGTTCAAAAAACATCGAGTCAAGCAACAGTTCAAAATTTTTAGTTACCGTTAAAAAGCTTAGAATAGCAGTAAATCACCATATTAGTCTGGAAGTACCTGGCACTTTTTAGGGTTTAGGTTAGGAATTCTGTTGTAACTGGACAAGATCTTTGACGCACGTCACAAGTGACACCCATTGGTATATTGGTAAGTTTCACAGATTGGGTTCTTTGAGAGAGATGCTTCCCGAAAAATTGATAGGCGTCTGCTTTGAGGCCAAGATATTCAAGAATAACCAAGAACGATTGATGGTTTAGCTTGTCAAAGGTCCTGGAGTAATCAACGACGATCTAGGCAGGACGCCAGAGAAGTAAAGCACAACTCTAATTTTTATGAACCAAGCTGTAGTAACGGCCGTAACTCAGAGACAATTCTCCCGACTCTGACCCTCTAGGATCTATTCTGAGACCTCTGACAAAGTGGAAAAAATGCTTATAGGTCTAATGTCTTTTAATGTAACAGGGGCAGAAACTTTTGAAACCGGAAGCAAGAAAGAGCTCGTCCAAATATCAGGAAATATAGATGTTTCAATGCATTAGTTTACTAGGTGTACAATAAAAGGTAGGATATAGGGGCAACAGTGGCGCAGCATAGAAAAACTAATCCCTTCAGTAGAAACTGCTTGTGATTTGATAAAGAAAAGAGCTGAGTGGACTTAATAGCTAGTGGAAAGTCCAAACTGAAAAGAACGAAACCCTATTTGTATATATCCCACGACGACAGCAATAGTGTAATCCAATTTTGAAATTTGGAAAAAGTTTTTATATAGTTTAGAACTCTTAACAATGTTGCTGTTACAATGACTAACAAAAACAATATCAGGCAACAATATTTCGAACAATGATTTTTTTTGCAGAGTGCCACAGACGTACAAAATTAAATTCTCTAACTTAAATTTTGCAGAACTTCCACTTTTCCCCAAGAGAAATTTAACTTCACAGAAATGTTTATTTTTCTGGACGTGAAATTCTACATAAAAATATGCATCCTTATGCATCCTTTTGCGTGGTGAAAATGGGGGTTAGAGGTGGAGAAATTACGATATTCTCCTGAATTAGAGTTTTGCGTTCAAAACTGGTTCCTCGGGGGTTTCTGGGATCGCTGAGTCTATTTTCCAACCCCCATTTTCACCCCTCAAAAGTGTGCACGTAATCGAAATGACCCCGAAAAGATTCAGCGACCCCAGACACACCCGATGAACCAGTTTTGAACGCATAAACTGGAAATCACGTGAACTTCGAAATTTCACCTCCCGGTTCCGTGCTGCTTTTTGCAATTTTTAAAAAATTTGAGGTTATATTTTGAAAATCGACTTCCTTATGTTTGTCCGGAATTCGCTTACGAGTATCTTAAAAAAAAATTTTCTGATTTCATTAATAATTGAGGACTCTAGACAATTTTGAACGAAAAATCAGATTCCTGGCCCACAGTGGCTCGGTTAACCTGCTTTTTTCGGCATTTCAGCCGACACGCGATGTGTAACATTAAACTAACCAAAGTCTGTTTTTAGCTAAGAAAGGCAACATCAATTGAAATTATCTATAACAAGAAAAACAATGCCTACTGAAATAATGTGTAATTTTTTTTAGTTAGCCCAATTAAACATTAAGCAGTTAATTGCCCTGCTCTAAGCAAAATCACAGAATCTGTATTTTTACTAAATACTCTTATGCATATTATTTTATATGCCAAGGCGTGCTCTAGCAAATTTCACTAATGTACAACAAACTGATGCATATAAACTAAACTTCATCTTTTGCAATCCAAAAATTCACTTTCTTAATTTAAATGTATTTAATTATTGACAGTAAAATCAAGTCGTATAGATTTCAATAAAATATTTTTTTCCCCTAATAGCTCTTCCATAATAATATTAACTGGTCGAAAGTAATACTTTGTAATTTCAAACCCGTTATTTTACATAATGATGAATATTTCATATACAGAAGTTTCTTGGGACAACAGATGTACCAGTAATCTCGATTCAACAAAGGTTCAGATTTACGTCACGTATGCTTATGCTCTCTTTAAAAAACGCGCAATAGTTGAGAAAGGAAATTGGAGTCATAAAACTCATAATATAAACGAAACATAAAAATTTTAACATAATTTCAACCCTAATATAACAGAAACAGCTGGTACGTGTATAAATGCACGTGCACAATTAATTTTTAAAATTCTAAAAATGTATAGTAATTTTAATATTTCAGATTAAAAGTTCAACGAAAATTAATGACAGTAAGTATATGTCCAGTGAAATCTGCTTATAACGAACCCGTTTATGGCGAATTTCCGGTTAAAACGAACTATTTTATAATGCACGAAAAAACTTCCGTAAGATCGATTATAACGAAACCGGTTATAACGAACTTCCGGATAAAGCGAACCAAATTTGGATGTTTTGTGTCCGTTTAGAACGAACTTGCCACTCCCTGTGCTCGATGTCGCGCGACTTGATCTAGGAAATTCACCAAAACTCGCTGGGAACCCCTATTCTACTTGTTTCCGCGGCATCGCTAGTTCGAGCAGTATTATTTTCAATTCGCTTGTTGTGTTATGCGGTTCTAATGCATATTTGATCAAAGTAGCAAAGTGAATGTTTAAGTTTTTATTTTAGAATGAGTACACAAAAAGTGTTTACTTTAAAAGACAAACACGACATTATAAGGAAAATAGAAGACAAACACGACATTATAAGAAAAAAAGTAAGAAAATCTATACATGACCAAGTCGATAAAGGACTCCTTAAATGGTTTAGTCAAAAACGACATGAACATGTTCCTATTACCGGCTATACTTTACAAGATAAAGCTAGTGAATTGGGAAGGAAAATAGAGAATACCGAGTTTAACTGTTCTAGAAGTTGGATTAAACGATTTAAAAAGCGATATAATATTAGTGGGGGAAAGATAGTAGGAGAATGAAGAAAATGTTGACATTTTAATGCGGACGAAACGGGTTTATTTTACAAGATGACTCCTGATAAGACATTAAAGTTTGTCAGAGAGAATTGTGCTGGTGGAAAATTATCAAAAGTAAGAATTACTGTGTTGGTAACTGCAAATATGTCTTGAACAGAAAAAAGAAAATTGTTAGTGATAGAAAAGTCCGCCAATCCCAGGTATTTTAAAAACAAACATTTACTAGTAAAGTACAAATCAAACAGTAAAGCCTGGATAACATCAGAAATTTTTAAAAACAAACTGATTGAACGGAACAAAGAATTAAAATTCACAAACAGAAAAATATTACTTTTGATTAACAAATACAAGCAAATAAAATTGGTTTTTATGCCTCCAAACACGAGTGCAAAGTCATTATAGAAAGATTTTACTTATGAAAATGTTAGAGACGATCGATAAAGGTAACATTTTTTTCTGTAATTCTCTTGGACGCTATAAATTTTATCCATATGGCTTGGCAAAGAGTCAGTAAAGAAACCATTGCAAACTGGCGGATTTTTAAGGAAGGAATGTAAATATGACCCAGATGATGAGCTACCGTCGACTCAGTAGATTGAAAAAACATCGAGAAAATCCTACTGATTGTCTAGAATTTGTTTACGATGCCGACATTCAACAAAATACAGTGGAAATCGAGATTAAAAAGATATTAAATCACTTTAATTTTGAATAATATGTATATGCTGATAATGAATTAATGACGGGAGAAATATTAACTGATGATCAAATTGTGGCATCAGTGACTTCTGGAAAAATTTTAAGCGATACTGACGACGAAGACGAGCTTGGAGAAGGAGATAATATTTATGTTCCATCCATTTCAGAAATGACTAAGAAAATGACTGAAACTCGCAATTTTTTGGAATCTCGTGCAGTTCCTGAACATATATGGAGCAGTTTTTGTGACCTTGACAATTATATAAATACCATTTCTTTTTCAAGTAAAATTGTACAAACGAAAATTACCGATTTTATTGCATAAACTACGTATTTTAATGTTTTCGTTTATACTCGTATATGTTCCAACATACATAATAATAACTTTAGTGTATATATATATATATATATATATATATATATATATATATATATATATATATATATATATACATATATACATATATACATATATACATATATACATATATACATATATACATATATATATATATATATATATATATATATATATATATATATATATATATATATATATATATATACATATATACATATATATATATATATATATATATATATATATATATATATATATATATATATACATATATACATATATATATATATATATATATATATATATATATATATATGTATATATATATATATATATATATATATATATATATATATATATATATATATATATATATATAATTTACGTGTTCTTGGAATTAAACCATTAAATCTATTCTTGGATTTATTATATATTTATTGACGTTTCGACCTTCGGAAAAGGTCTTCTTCAAAATTTGCTCTAAAAGATGACAGTAGAAGAATTAAATATAGACCAGTAATTAATCAGTTTGTCGTGTATTTCGGGGTTAAAATATTTATAGCTTTTTGTAGTTTTTAATTTAAAACACTTAACTGTATAAATTAATGAGGGCCTTACCTTAGAAAGAAGTTCATTGTATTGGGGTGTTAAGTTTAAATCACTGTCAAAACACATTTTTACATTCTACAAACAACCACTTAACGTGAAGGACTTCATATGACTGGTAGGGAGACACGGTTTAGGTTATTTACATCTGTTTGTTAGTTTATTGCAGTGGGTGTCATCTGTATGTGTACAGATTCCAGTATTTCTCTTTTTTTGTATCTATTTCGGTTTTGATAATTTTGATGTTTTTGAAATCAAAGGTATGACTTTTATTCATTCATTCATTCAGGCCCTCATTAATTTATACAGTTAAGTGTTTTAAATTAAAAACTACGAAAAGCTACAAATATTTTAACCTTGAAATACACGACAAACTGATTAATTACTTATCTATATTTAATTCTTCTAAGGTCATCTTTTAGAGCAAATTTTGAAGAAGACCTCTTTCGAAGGTCGAAACGTCAATAAATATATAACAATCCAATGTTAATGTAGAAGGTCAGATAGAAATCCTCATGTATTTTTTTTTAACAAATGAATTTACGAAAAAATGGTTCCAATAAACGTTGTCCATGACTAAGTTCCTTGCAATAATTTTTTTATGGCTGGTGTGGTTACTGATCAACAGCGTCGCGGATATATTTTTTTAATAAAATACTGTATATTTTATCTTTCCTTAAGTTTTTCAATATGAATTCAATGATATATGGTTTGATGGAACGAGATTTATCTTTTTTTTTAAATAAATAAAACCGGTAAAATAAACATATAAAAGAAAGAAAATTCTATAGGATCTTAAAGTAGACTTTAATGTCCATCATCTTAAAACAAAAAACTTGTAAAGCCCATTCCGCTATAAGAATTTTTGCGGTATTCATGATAATCCAGTCAGTAAGTACTAAACAAATCGGTTTCCTTGCAAAAAGTCGGGTATCTATAATTTTCGGATATGTTGTAGGGAGCAAGGCCACTAGTTAAAAACCTAGTTTGTGGGAACAAAACCCCTGTGCAAGCAAAGTTATGCTGAAATAACTTCGAAATTTTCCAACTTTTTTCGGTTCTTCCTCAATTTCTCTATTCTTACACATTGGATAACAAAAGTTGTCATTATCAATGTTGTACTTATGATTTCTTTCTACGTGCAATAATAATCTAAAACTATAGAGCAGTCAGAATTTTTGGAAAATTACAAAACCTGTATATATTACGAGTACGTACGGAAATACAAATAGAAACAAATATTAACTGTTATTACATAACATATTATTTTTTATATATTATTTATTATTATATTTATGCAATTATGGTATTAACTTATTATACATATATTATTGATGCAATTTTTAAAATGTAGCTCACTTTGCAGGTCCTTGTTTCGAATCTTCGTCACGCATTATGTTAACTGAAATGGTGATATACGAGTATAACAAAAGACCTAGCTTTAGTGTTGTATAGGCTATAGGCTGACAGAGACAAGGGTCTACAGGTGACGCCTTTTTTTTACCCATCCCATTCTCAGAATTAACTTGTGACAGGTGATCTCTAAATAGAAATTGGAGAGAGGGGAGGTACTATCGTATTCTTACTCACTCCTCACCTTGACTTTAGTTCAGATTCAGTTTGTTGTATTACTCTGACCCGTGTTCAACCCTACATGGCTCAAGAAATTGGGATACAAAAAATTTCAAAAAGCGTTGGTAGCAACTTTAAAAAAGCAATTTTTAATCGTAAGGACAAAGTCGTGACTCTAGCATCCGTTACTAGCTCTATACAAACTATATACAACAAACAGATAGCAGTGACCGAACCACCAAACAAACAAGAACTCGCAGATCATTGGAAAAGTATCTGGTCAGAACCCAAACTATCCAATAATAACACCCCCTGGAGCAAAGCCGAAGAAGATAAACATAAACATGTGACAGAACAGGAAAATTCCACATTAACTACTGTGGGACCATGATGAGGCACCTGGATACAAAAAATAGCCCCCCGTTCGGATCTCCGGGTGGGAGCTGGTTCGGGGGCGGCGACATGCAGACATCATAACTTTAAAATAGATTTTTGCAACATACGAGGTTTAAACTCGAACATAAATTCAGTGCATCAACACCTGCAATCAAATAAACCTCATGTACTCGCTCTATGTGAAACCAAGGTCAGTCCATCGACCAGCACAGTCAACTATCTTTACCCTGAGTACGAATTCCATTCCCGATTTAGGCGTAACTTTGGAATCTGTCTTTTTGCCAGAAGCGACCTCTCTTGCCAACGAGAAGAGGCTCTGGAGCCCCCAAACTTTGATATTATGTGGTTAAAAATAACGACTCAACAAACCACAAGGTTCATCTGTATCGACCACCAAGTGATACCAATTTTCGAACATTTTTCGCTTTTCTTGCAGACACCATCGATCATTTACAAATTAACTATCCACGTACCGAAATTGCCGTCCTGGGCGACTTTAATGTCCACAATATCAACCGGCTTAAAATTCAAATACTACCGACGAACAAGGTCGTGAAGCTGAATCATTCTCAATCAGTTGTCGCTTAACTCAGCTTATTGACGAACCAACACGGATCCCTGATCGAGACGGGGAGTTCGTCTTCTTGATCTGTTTTTAACCACCAATCTGGAGATTTACTCGGTCACCGTAAATCCGCCGTTAGGTTCTTCCGACCATAAACTGCTTTCGACAACGAGTATCCTGCCAATCAGTAACAGAGAGGCGCCTAAGTCGCGCAAAATTTGGCACTACAAATCTGCTAAATGGGAAGATCTCATGAAATATTTTCGAACTTCCCCTTGGATGGACGTTTGTTTTCGATCCGACAACCCATCTGACTGCGCCAGGGAGGTCTCCGGTGTTATTTTGGCTGGTATGGAAGCTTACATCCCTTTTTCGAAGAAATGCGCCTTGGTTTGACCGAAAGTGCAAAGAAGCTGTTGCTTCTAAACATATTGCCTACCGACAATGGCGTGAAAATTCTAACACCATAAATCGTAACACCTTTGTTAGTGCCCGGAACAGATGCAAAGGAATTATCGACGAATCCAAGGAGGCACACAATCAACGAATTAGAAACAAACTTCTCGCTTGTCCCAACAATTCCAGGTCCTTTTGGGCAGTCGCTAAGGCAGTTAGTCAAAATTTCACCAAATCCACCATACCACAAGGCCAGATAATTCCATTGCAACCACACCTGTTGAGAGAGCGAACTTGTTGGCTGAACTCTTTGCTTCACATTCTACTGTCGAATTCCAAGGAAAAACACCACCTACTATTCCCATATTGCAGTCAAAGATGCCCGATGTTGTCTTCAGATAGCGTATCATAAAGCGTATTTTAATGAAGCTAGACACCAAAAAGGCTTCTGACGCTGACGGAATACCTGCCATAGGTCTCAAAAACTGTGCCAGGGAACTAACACCAGTTTTCTGTAGACTTTTCAACCTATCCTACAGAAAGGGTATATTTCCGTCCTGCTGGAAATGTGCCACAGTTCAGCCGATACCTAAAAAAGGCAAGAAGACAGCAGGAGGTCGTTCAACTTAACAAAAACCTGGAAGAAATTCTATCTTGGGGTGACAGTAACCAAGTGGAATTTAACGCTACAAAAACCCAGGCGGCAGTTTTTTCTAAAAAAGTTAACGTTGCTGAACCCGACATAGTTATGTCGGAGCACTCCATTCCCCTAGCATCGTCGCTCAATTTGTTAGGCGTTAGTTTGGGAGCAAATATGTCCTGGCATGAACATGTTGCAGCCATAGCAAGAAGAGCTTCTCAAAAGTTAGGAATATTATTTCGAACCAGAAAGCTTTACACTCCACAACAACTGTTAATTCTTTACAAAGCTCAAATTCGACCAACTATGGAATACTGCTCCCATGTTTGGGGCTCCGCTCCCAAACATACACTACATTTGTTGGATTCTGTTCAGAGAAGAGCTGTTCGTCTGATTGGAGACCCGGAACTGCGGCCTTGATTCGCTGGAACATCAAAGAACGGTTGGCGACTTGAGTCTGTTCTACAAGTATTTTCATGGAAAGTGTTCGAAGGATGTAGCCCGCTTAATTCCTCCCAAAGCGGTGCATGTTAGAAATATAGGTCGCGCTGGTGCTTCACATCCGTATGAGGTTCAGCTTGTTACTCCGCGTACAACGCTTTTCAAGCAGTCTTTTATATGGAAAACATCATCCCTTTGGAATAATTTGCCCAGCGCTGTGTTTCCCACCGAGTACAATTTACAGCGATTTAAGAATAACGCGAATCGCTTTTTCCGCACACATGCAGCTCCTGGAGCGCTTTAGAGACTTGCCTGCAGCACATGTGCTAGACCCATAAAAAAAACAAGAGGATAGAAATCGATCCGCTGACACTTTTCCAAAGAATACGCATCATGAAACAGTCTGACAAGGAGTTGGAGGAGTACTTAAAACATGAACTTGCACCCTTCCCAATGTCTTGGTTCTCAAAAGAAGAGATGCGAAAAGTACCAAAATCATCCATTTATTCAACTTTTACTCAAGCTTGTAGCAATGTGACACCACAACACAACATTGTCGTAAACAGGCTAGGGAGGACGGAGATGTCGACATTGTGAAGAAAGCACTTTCCAAGGCATCAGCTTATAAACAAGTCATCATCATTGGGGAAGATACTGACCTGCTGGTACTTCTCACTGGCTTGGCCCCTAACGTGAACAATGTGTACCTACACAACCGTGAAAGAGGTGAGTCTGCTGATGTACTATAATGTAGTTCCTTTTTTCCTACCTGCCATCAGTGGATGTGACACCACATCCCCCATTTTCGGCCAAGGTAAAATCAAATGCTGCACTATACTAAAGAAAAATCCTCAGCTAAAAGAATTAGTTTCAGTGCTCTTACAACACTCCTCTCTTGAAGAATAACTAACGCAGGAGAGAAGTATCTCGCCACTTTGTATAGGGGTGACATGGAGTCACAAAATTTGGATCACCTCCGTTACCCTTCATTTCATCAAAGCGGCTCGAAAGACCCACACATTAAATCTTGCACGGCTGCCACCGATAGAAGGCGCTGCCAGATACCATTCCTTTCGGACATACCACACAGTCCAAAAGTAGTTGGGGTTCGAAAAACAACCTACAGACTGGAGTTGGATACGCACAGATCAAGAGCTAGCACCAATTCAAGCTAGTAAGGATCTGGCACCTCAATCCTTACTGACATTTATAACATGTCGCTGCACGAAACAGTACCGTAGGGCTTGCACCTGTCAAAAAGCAGGCCTAAAGTATTCAAGGCTTTGCACTTTCTGTCTTAGCCAGTCAGGCCAAAACGCTCCTACTTCTGTTTTGGAAGACAGTGACATAGATAGAGAAGAGGCTCTGAATGATCTTTATCACATTTAAGAGCTGCAATTCTCCGCATATTACCATTACAGTGAACATAATGCGTGACAAAGAGGATTATTCAAAATCAGGACCCTCAAAGCGAGCTAGATTTCAAAAATTGCATGAATAATGTATGTATTATAAGTTAATAATTACATAAATATAATAATAAATAACGTACAAAAGAAAATATATTATGTAATAACAATTAATACAGTGCCACCTCGATAATCCGGATCTCCATTAAACCGGATTCTTTAATAATCCGGACAAACATTTCTATTGCATTGTGTACTTTATAATCCGGATTTGATAGTACTAGGTAATCCGGACCTGCGTTTTTAGACATCTACTTAATTTAAACTACATGGGAAAACTGAAATCGATAGTGAGGGGATTCCCCTAACTTCCAGTCTAATACATCTGGGATTCACACAAACTGTAGGTGCCTTTGATTTGCCTACAACGCATCGCGTATCGCGTCTAAAATTTAAGGACTTTGTAGTTTGTTTATTGTCACAAGTACAACATACCTACGTTTTATTTTACTTTATGTAGTTCATATAAGTATGTAAACGTTTTTCTTTACGTATATGTACCTACATATTAAAATGCCTTCTAAAGGAAAACATATTACACTAACAATAAAACAAAAGTCCGATATATTAGAAAGACCAGTTCTTGGTGAAAGCGGAAAAGTGTTGGCAAATGAATACGGAGTAGGAACATCCACAATTTCGGATATAAAAAAGAAGCAAGGGAAAATCAAAAGGTATGTATATATGATTTATTTTAAAGATAATTTTGGACACTCACTATGGACGTGTAACTTCTTTTAGATTTATTTCCAAATGTGATTCCGGTTCTGGCGTCAGAAAAACCTTACGAAAAGCCGAATATCCAGAAATGGAAACTCGTTTGTATACATGGCATGTCCCGATTTCCTACGAAATTTTATCAGGCAAAGCAAAACAGTTTTACACTGAAACCTACGGGAATTATAATTTTAGAGCTAGCAGAGGCTGGATTTCTAACTTCAGAAAAATACATGGTCTGCGTGCTTTAAAAGTTTGTGGCGAAAACTGTCCAATGATGAAAGTGCCGTCGATCCTTTCCTAACTTTATTCGCAGATAAGATAAAAGAATTAAACCTTGGACCTACTCAAATATACAATGCAGATGAATCAGCTCTGTGTTGGAAAATGTTGCCTGAAAAAACGCTGGTTCGTTCTCAGGAAAAGACAGCAACAGGTCGAAAAATAAACAAAGAACGCGTTGCCTTTCTAGCATGTTGCAATGCTGATGGATCACAAAAATTAAAGTTATTAGTGATAGGAAAAGCAAAAAATCCGAGGGCTTTTAAAAATGTAAACATACCTGTTGAGTACAAATCATCTGCCAATGCATGGATGACTACAGCAATTTTCTTAGACTGGTTTCATCATTCTCTTATTCGTCAAGTCAAAAGTCATTTAAAAAGTCTCAACTTGCCTGAAAGAGCCCTGCTAATCGTTGATAACGCTTTGAGCCATGGAACTATAGAAGAGCTGACTAGTGAGGATGGACAGTTTACAACATTATTTCTTCCACCAAATTGTACTGCACTTTTGCAGCCTATGGACCAGAATGCAATCAGACTGACAAAATTATTTTATCGGAAAAGTCTTTTAGCCCATATTTTATCAAATAATGGAAGAGAACCTTGTTAGATTATTAAAAAGCATTATCCTAAAAGATACTGTATGTCTACTATGCAATTCATGGGAAAAAGTCTACCCTGAAGTCTTGAAAAAGTGCTGCAGACACTGAATATGATGCTGAAGATCTGATTCCTCTGAGTGAATTGCGGCACAATTTCCTTTCCACGAATGAAGAAATGAAAGGTAAAGCCTGAAATTTTTCTTTTAGTATTTTTTTGGTTAATTCGTAAATATTTAACAGATGTTTCAGATATGTTGAATGTTCTCACTGAGCAGAATCTCACGAACGTGGAAATATGTAATTGGCTTGAAAATGATGAAGATTTGTTACTACTGGAAGACATGATGATACAGACGAACAACACGAGAGTGATAATGAAGGTTCAGAGTTAAATACTAATACAAACCAGACTGTTAAGAACACTGTGAAGAATGATGAGGCAGTTAAAAGTTTCAATGTGTGCATGAGATGGGCAGAAGAAAATAATATCCCTCTAAGTGATGTTCTTGTACTTCAAAGATTAAAAGAAATTGCTTTTATGATGAACCAGAGAAGGGTCAAGCAAACAAAAATTACAATTTTTTTTACAAAATAAGATAAAACTTGATAAAATATGCTTCTATTTTAAATATTATTCTATGTATGTACTATTTTTTAGTTGTTTCGTATTAAATGATTCGTTTTTTTAATATAAATAATGTCCTGCTTCAGTAATTCGAATTATTTACTAATTCGAATCACCGCGGTTTTAATTAGTCCAGATTATCGAGGTCGCACTGTATTTGTTTTTATTTGTATTTCCCTACGTAATACGTAATTTCCCATAAATTCTGACACTTTCACTTCTCTGTAGTCCGATAACTATTACATGTAGAAAAAATCATAAATACAAAAGTTAGAGCACAATTTATGCTTTACAATATTGACGACTTTTGCCCTCTGAGGTACGAGCGGCACCTGCTCTTATACACACCTGCTCGTTTTGAATAGTCATCTATTGTATTCTACTGTATTTAGGAAGATCACTTGCTTAGTCAGTATAAAACGACGCTGAGCTACGAAGTTGTGCGTCCATGTGTATAGTAAATCCTAAGATATAAGGTCCTACCTTTTCGCTTTTTCAACGGGGCAATAAACGACCCTATTAAGGTTTTATGCATAGTTGCCAGGTATTGCGATAAACGTATTTTTATTTTACCTGCTTTGTATACCGCCCTCACTTGCACTTGCAATCATATTGGATCTATTTTTACTACCTGGCAACCCGGTTTGGAGCCCTTTAAGTATTTGACAATATAGGCCTAATGACCACAGGTCCCCATTAAGATTCGAAAGATACTTTTTATTATTTTTATTTTTAGGTTTAGTTACAACTTACAACGTAACGGTTCTATTTTAATTATGTGGCATCCGTAGGAAAATTGCAATAGTGGCTATCGTATGAGAAAACATTTATCACTTGACGCTAAACAAATAGTGAAAAATGTTTACAACAGTTTGGTAAAAAGGAATTTGAATAACCAAAGTACTTTGCAAGAAACCAGTGAACTAACAAAAACCCCAATTTCTACGATTAAGGGTATTGTAGGAAAACCATCACTCAGGAACAGGAAAAAACGGAAAGATTTTCAAGTGCATCATGTAGACGATTGTGAACAAACGGTCATCAGGAGAAAAATATGTCCTATATATGAACAGCACTTGGTGCCGACACTAGACAAAATAAAATTAAGACTGGTGCAGGACGGGACCAATATACATTGTGACCGATCAACCCTTCACAGAATTCTCTTAAGAATGGGATTCACGTTCCGAAAAATCATCAAAAGGCAAGCAGTGATGGAGTTACAAAGATTACGAATCTTGTGACATACTTATTTACAAGAAATTAAAAAGTATCGATCAGTGAATTGGCCAATAATTTACCTTGAAGAAACATGGTTCGATACCCATGACACTGTGCAAAAAGGGTGGGTTGACAGCAGTACAAAATGTCAGACTAACGCACCTTCAAATAAAGGTAAACGAATAACCATTTTGCATGCTGGATCTGAAAAGGGCTGGGTTTCAAATTGTCTACTATTATCTGCAAAAAACATAAAAGATTCTAGTTTGGACTACACCGAGGACACAACGCAGAACTTTTTGAAAATTGGTTTCAAAATTCCCTTTTGCCAAATGATCCCGAACAGAGTGTTATAGTTATGGACAATGCAAGTTACCATAGTCGCCTACTAAATAAGGTTCCTAATGCAGCCAACACCAAATCGGAAATACAGGAATATATGTTAGAAAATGACATTTATTTTGACTTTGGTTATAAAAAAAGTGATGTTTTGGAAGTTTTGAAAGACTATAAATTGAAAAAGAAATATGTTTGTGATAGTATGGCTGAGAAAATGGGACACACTGTTTCGCGGCTTCCTCCGTATTATTGTGTGTTTAATCCAATTGAACATATTTGGCATCAAGTTAAATCAAAAATAAGAGCACAAAATGTTTCTCCTACTTTAAGCATGTCAGTGGTTGAATTAGTAAAAAAAGTTATAAATGATATACCTTGTGAAAGCTGAAAGAATTCCATTCAGCACGTTGTTAAAGTTGAAGATTCATATATTTATGTAAATAATATAAAACCACTGATAATTACCTCAGCTGATGACAGTGATAGTGAAACCGAATTAGGCTTAAGTTAAAATATATTTTTATTTATACAATATGTCCCCTCTTGTAAACCCCATTCATTCAAACTGTATATTTGTACTTCTTATCCATTTATTTTTACATGCATCTATAAATAAACATCTCCAAAAACACTTATAATTTTATTTATTTACATTAATAAATAAAATTCTTAAGTCCATCAATCCATCTCTGCAACCTATTATAAATAAAAGGTCAGAATTTTTATATATATATACTTAAAACGGCAAAAATCAGGATCTTATATTTTGGGACAAGCTATACTTACTATCGTGATTTCTCGGTAAAAATGGATCAAAACAAGTGTAGTAGAGAAAAAGAGATCATCTTTAAAAATTCGGAAATCCAGAACAAAGAAGAGGAAAAACGTTTTAAATCCTAAAACAGCTGAGGTTGACGTTTCAGTGCCTCCGCGGAAAAATTCAAGAATCAAGAGGAAATCGTTGTTCCGCGTGATCCATCGGTTAAATACAGAATTTTGAACTTTATAGCAGTCTTCGCAGCAATCTCCGAGTTTATAAAGTGTAAACAATGTGATGGAAATGTGAAATTTCAAACTACTAGTGGTTAAGAAATTAGGTCTTTTATTTGCCTTTCAAACTAGAAGCCCCCTTTAATAAAAGTAACTCCTAAGCATAACATTGTACTTATGGTACAATTTTTACTAGGTGAACTCTTACGGTTACACTCAACACTCTACACCATTAAATTGGATTGGAAAACTCTACTGAAAGATATAAAATATACTTAGCATGTTGCTTAGCAATTATGCAAGCTACAAAAAAAATCACAGCAGTCACTAAGAAAGACAATATAAAGCGGGCAATTTATGGCTTTAGTTAGATGAGAAATCATAGAAATGGAATTAGACCGGTCTAAATTGGAGACGTTGCGTCTACAATTACAAGGCGACATCTTCAGAGATCTTTACTCTTCGGGATTAGAACACTAAATGAATCAGTGAAAGAGAGAGAAAAAACATGATTCGTGAGATTAGACTGTTTCAAACTGGAGTGATTTTCCGTCCTTACCCCTGTGATTACACAAAGCATCTTCAGATATCTTTACTTCTCGAAATTAGAACTGTCGGGTTCAGTATAAATCTTGAAGAGTAAATAGAAGATGTCTCCTGGAATAGTAGGCGAAACGTTGCAAAGTTACTTCAATATGGCACAGTACCAAAAACTACGATTTCTCAATGTACCTAGAGCAAATTTTTGTTTTCATATATTGTACCATCCACATAAAAACTAACGAGTCATTACTTTTTATTTTTTTTTAAAGTTAGGAACAGATAAATTTTTCTTGTAAATAATATATAATGTAAATAATTTGTGTCAAAATGTCTCATTTGACAAAAACAAATACGAAAATGATGTAACAGTTAAATTTATTTTTTAACGGCTTATTTAAAGTAATCTATTCGCCAATGGATATCTTGGGGTCCCTACAAAACTAAAATAAGCCTGTTAAAAAGGTCTAATTTACGTCTCTCCGCGCCTTTATATTAAAAAAGAAGCCTTTGGTATTGTGGTGTGAAATTTATAAATTAATATAGGACGTGCTTTAAAAATATATATGACATTATATCACTGGCATAAGTTCAAAATCTTGTTGAATGAAGAGTGAACATGAAATGTTTTACTTACATCAGTTTTTGCTTTAAGTTTTCTATCAATCAAACCACACAGTGTCTCCGATCTCACTGAGAGTGAATCAATCTTTTCAATCAACTGCTGATAAGGACTTAAAGGTTGTGCTCCCATAACCACGTGGCCTAGTTTTGAATCAATTTTGGCGTCCAACCTAATAAAAAATAAACTTATTAATCTTTTGAGTAACAGAGCAGTTCATGGTTCTCTCAAGTGTTATAAGCCGCTGAATTCAAATCAAAATCAGGATTAATTTAGAACATCACCGTTTTTTTCCTAACAGAAGAACTGAAACTGACTTAGTATTATGAAATATATACAACATCATCACTTGAACTAATAAAAAATAAGTGGATATATATATATATATATATATATATATATATATATATATATATATATATATATATATATATATATATATATATATATATATATATACAGTAATACCCCGCTTAGCGCGACCCCGTTACGCGCGGTTTCACTATAACGCGAATTTCAAATTTCGCGCTCATGTAGTCATTAGCTTCTCTATGGTCGCGGGGGGATCCCCGCTTTCTCTGAATATTCTCTTTGAAGAATTGGGAATTCCCTGTCCTTCGACTTTGTTCTATGGGGATTTCCTCGTTCGTTTCGTGTGTTCATTTGTTCCGTAATGTTAGTTCGGTCGGCTGGCAGTTTTGTTTTAATATTTATTGGAGATACATACATACATAATTTAACCCTACGTTAAAAATGCCGCCTGTAAAGAAAAAAGAGCGTAAAAAGCGTCACTTTGGAATTGAAGATGAAAGTGTTAAGAAGAATGGAAAATGGAGGCAAAGCAACAATTGTTGGGAGAGATTTTGGACTCTCAGAATCGACTGTGAGAACGATTTATAAAAATCGGGAAAAAATTAAAATCTCCAGCGAAGGTTCAACACCTATAAGTGCAACAAAACTTTCTCGTTCGAGATCATCTATCTTAGAAAGAATGGAGAAATTACTGTCAGTCTGGATCGAAGATTTGAATAAGAAGAACACACCACTAAGTCAAGATCTCATATGCACAAAAGCAAAATCTTTGTATGAGATGCTGAAAACAAAAGAAGGAGAAGGGAGTGCCACTCCGACTTTTGCTGCCAGCAGAGGCTGGTTCCATCAGTTCAAGCAGCGTTCTAATCTTCACAATATCCACATAACAGGCGAGGCGGCCAGCGCGGACATTCAAGCTGCAGCTGAGTTTCCAGACAAGTTTCAAGACTTCGTTAGACGAGAGAAAATTCCTGCTTGTCTCATCTTCAATGTTGATGAGACCGCACTTTACTGGAAAAAAATGCCATCTCGAACATTCATTTCTAAGGAAGAACGTCAAGCCAGTGGTTTCAAAGCTGCGAAAGATCGACTAACACTTCTGCTGGGTGGTAATGCCACTGGTGATTTCAAACTGAAACCTTTACTAGTGTACCATTCAGAAACACCCCGTGCAATGCGAGGCACAGACAAGACAAGTCTACCAGTTGTGTGGCGATCAAACAGAAAGGCGTGGGTTACACGGGAAATTTTTCAAGAATGGTATTCTAATAGTTTTTGCCCATCAGTCAAATCATACTGTGACAGAAATGGGCTTGAACCTAAAGTTATATTACTCTTAGACAATGCCCCAGGACATCCAACCTCACTTGATACGCCCAGAGACTTAAAAGTGTACGTAAAGTTCCTTCCACCAAACACTACGTCAATATTACAACCTATGGACCAGGGAGCAATAGCAAACTTCAAAGCTTATTACCATCGCCGCACTTTTAGCCAACTAATTCATGAAACTGACGGGGAAGGAAGACAGTCTATGCGAGAGTGGTGGAAGTCATACAACATTATGAAGTCTATTCACAACATAGAAGAGGCTTGGAAGGAAGTTAAAATGAGTTGTATGAATGGGGTGTGGCGTAATCTTTGGCCAGATGTAGTGGAAGCACCTAGAAGAATTGTCCAGATGCAGAGACAAGTGCTTGAAGACATTGCTGCAATGATTGAGGGGTCTGAACTTGAAGATGTCACGGTAGAAGATCTCGTAGAACTTGTAGCAACGCACGACGATCCTATTAGCAATGAAGATCTGATCGAGTTACAGAATAATCCTATCTACGATGAGGAAGAACAAGTAGAAGAGAAAGTTTTATCTTCAGGGGAAATACAAAATGCACTTTCAAAAATTTATTCAGGTTTGGACATATTGCAGAGTATAGACAATAATGATGACCGTGTCTTGACCGTGTGTCAAACAATTAAAAACAGTGTTGGGTGTTATGAACGTATTTTACAAGAACGTAAACAAAACGTTACCCAAAAGACAATAGATGTATTTTTCCGTAAAAAATAAGAGTATGTATTGCATAAAGTGTTCTTAGAATTAAAGTGATTGATTAAAATGATTTGTATTTTTTTGTATTAAATTTTGACTATGTTTAATCATAAACCTCGATATAAGCGAATTTCAGTTAACGCGATTTTTTTCGGAACGTATCCCTCGCGTAAAGCGGGGTATTACTGTATATATATATATATATATATATATATATATATATTAGATAGATAAATAAGGTATTACAAAAATAGTTTATTATATTGAAATGGGTTAATTGGACACACCCAAAACTTTTAATAAATTTGAGTGTGAATTTTTAATACGGGTTAAAAGGAAATGACACACCGCTGTTAGCGACAATCTAACCTTCAAACCTCTTTGGCGACAAAACGATTTGTTTACGTCGTGGAAAAAATGTTTTAGTTCATTTTACTTGACGTTGCCAAAGTTCAATGACAATTGGTTTGATGAGAATTTGCTTAAGTAATCAGAATTATTGATGTGTGTTCATAACCTACAAGTGATGTGTTTATTTCATTTCTTACCAGAAAATTTGTTGTTGCAGATGGGCAATACTGTTTTTTACTTATTTTGAACTATACAAATAACGAGAAGTCAAACAATTGCACTGGTAAAATAGATGGGTACTTAATTAATACATTATTTCTATATCTACTTTTCTAGGCAGTGGGAGCGTTGATTTTAGATCAGGAGTTTGAAACTTCTTTGAGTTAGCTTTACGTGTTATATTGAGAGGCGCGATTTATTAGTATTTTTTCTTCAATTACTTTTACTACAGAAATATATCTATTTCCATATGTAAAGAAATTTATTAAGTAATTTTCATAATAACCTGTATATGCAGTTTTTTAGTGTTACGGATGTGCTAAGGCAATTCTAATACCAGATTTCGATTTAGCAGGTCAAACTACATAAGACTATCCATAGTTTTTTTAATTTTAAGTTCTTTCGAGGGCTTGTGCCTAGTCTTTCAATAGCCTTATAATGTATTATTAGTACATCTTAACATAATTTTCTCATTAAATGACATCATCTCAAAACTATGATTATGTCAAAAAAACAACTCAATAAAAACTATGGAAGATATTGAAAAAATAAGAGTATATATATATATATATATATATATATATATATATATATATATATATATATATATATATATATATGGGAGAAAAGACCGGGCATGCTTCTTTAAAAAAATCGTAAAAAGGCGGCTTCTGAGCTATACGTTAATTTTTCTGAAAACATTAAAAGTAAACTTTCTGCTCAAACAGTAAGAAGAAGGTTTTAAAATGCTAGGCTCAAAAGCTGTAAAGATCGAAAAAAAAACCTGATTATCGGAGGTGAATAAAAATATGCGCGGGCATAGGCCCAGAAACAAACATCTTTTAACGGAGGAGAAGATTAGTCTAATATCGTGTAGTCGGACGAGTCTAACTCGAGGTAGGTATTGTTTCTTAGGTCTGGAAAAAATTTTAAACCATTTATTTTCGTAAATGAGTAACCTGAAAATATTTATTTTTTTATGTTTCTCTAGTGTTTGCTTTTTCCTGGTTTTAAACGTTTGGTACTCCTGGTGATACCTACATAAGGTCCTGGATATGTGTGTATGACTCCGCATGTAAATTACTCACTGTAAAACATGGGTGTGGCAGTATGGTGTGGGGATGCAAGCCAGAAAGCTGCACGGACAAAATAATAGTTTGCGACGGTCGACTTAATTCACAAAAATATATAGAAGTCTTAGTACTGCATTAGAACCATCATTTTGTAAATTGTATGGTGATATAAACTTGAAAGATGTGCGTTTTCAGCAAGATAACGCACCGTGTCACAAAGCGTCAGCGACAATGAAGTAATTCCTGGAGAATAGGGTGTAGCTTCTGGATTGGGCCCCACCGTCACCAAATCTCAACCTTATGAACGTGCGTGGTCGATCACCAAACGAAGAATCAAGGAATACTCAATCACATCAAGAGATACCCTCAAGCGCGACTGTAAAAAGTTGATTTCTTCATTATCAAAAAAATTTAAGCAGTAATAAATAAATTTAATAGATGTCTTTCATTTTGTTCTATTCCAAACGAATTTTAAAATTTTTATGTTTTGGTTGGGTCGCAAATACGTTTGGCCAAGGCTAATAATTTATCACCTTTATACAATACAAAATAAATTGTCCTCTAGACTAGAATACGCCCTGAAGAAAAGTACATATAACACATGGACAAATATAGACACCGCAGTGGTTTTTTTGTTTTATGGCTTCAAATATAATATAATTTAGAATAACTAATATATATATATATATATATATATATATATATATATATATATATATATATATATATATATATATATATATATATATATATATATATATATATATATATATATATATATATATATATATATATATATATATATATATATATGTATATATATATATATATATATATATATATATATATATATATATATATATATATATATATATATATATATATATATATATATATATATATATATATATGTATATATATATATATATATATATATATATATATATATATATATATATATATATATATATATATATATATATATATATATATGTATATATACATATATATATATATATATATATATATATATATATATATATATATATATATATGTATATATACATATATATATATATATATATATATATATATATATATATATATATATATATGTATAAAGTTTTAACTTTAAAATTTTAAATAAAATGAGAATAGAATCGTAATAAGCGTATTGACTGCTACTTACTCAACAGAAGCTAATGGGCAATCTAAAGAAGACGATATTTCAAAATCAAAATTGACCTATCTTAAAAAACTTAAACGCCCCTAATCACTCAATGAAATCATTAAACAACAGCAGACCGGATAACATCAGTGGCGAACTTTTTAACGCAGACAGGAAAACAACAACGGAACTAATATATCCACTCATAAAGGAAGCATGGGAGAACAGCAAAATTCCAGACCAGTGGAAACAGGATACCATCATAAAACTTACCAAAAAAGGAGACCTCCCCTCTGTCAGAACTGGAGAGGAATCACACTTCTTAACTCGATATACAAAATAATGGCTCAAATCATACAAAGCCGCCTCTCAGCATCTATAGAAACCATACTCAGAAAGAACCAAATAGGTTTCAGACCCCATCACTCCAGCAATTTGGAAAACATTACTGAAAGCAGGAATGCCCAAAAAAATTATCACTATAATACAAGAGTTATACAACAACGCTTCTTGTACGGTGCTTCATAACAAACAATGTTCTTTTGAGGTAAGAATGTGCGAGGCATACGTTGGACTCTCATGCCATCTTTAATTGATGTAAAGTATGCAGATGAAATCTGTCTGATGGCACAATCACACAAAGACAGCAAAAAATGGTAGAAAACTTAGAACGTGAAGCAAAAATATGTATACTTTTAATAAATGTGGCCAAAACTAAGCCCATTAGAATTAACATCAACATAAATACACCATTCAGTATCTCTAGACCTGATACGGAGAACGTCGAGGAGTTCATATTCTTAGGCAGTATTATCAACAAAGACGGAGGTGCTACAGCAGACATACATAATCGAATTAAGAAAGCTCAGCAAACTTTTGGCCAACTAACATCTCTATGGACATCAAGACAAATCAACACAGACACCAAGCTGAGGATATTTAACAGCAATGTTAAATCGGTGTTATTATATGGTTATGAAACTTGGAAAGTGACAAAAACCTTTACACACAAAATACAAATTTTCATTAGGAAATGTCTGCGTCGAATTCTAGCCAAACACCATTCGTAATTCTATGGCATCTCACACAACAGGAAATACACCAGGATATATTACTACGCAAATGGGGATGGATAGGTCACACGTTGTGAAAAGCCCACGACGATATAACAAAAAGCTCCCTAGGCCGGAATCCATAAGACAAACGTGGAGAAGATCTATCATGGAAGAACTGAGAAGAGCTGACACTACATGGGCAAAGAAAATAGCAGCCAATAAAACACGTTGGAGAGTCTTCACAGAAGGTCTATGCTCAATTTAGGAACTTAAAGAATTAATATATATAATCAATTGATGGTGAAGAGTCTCTATTTCTAACTTTCTTGATATAACTTCCTGTTACGTAGAAAGTTTGCACCGCGATTTAGTGTTTAGTTGTGTAGTAGCACCGAGTAACGCGAGATCTTGTTTTGTTGATGTATTACAAAGTCTTAAATTACAAGATGTTCCTGTTACCGCATCATCGCTGCAGAATGTTTGATATTGCTTTACCTGCATTTAGATGGCGAGCTAGAATAAAATAAAACGGATGGTAGTTGGGCACTCGAGGAGATTTTGTGCTGTCTAGGAGCCCAATAAATTTTTCTCTTTTTTTAAATCTATTTTTTCGATTTTTCTAGTATAAAAAAATGAATTGACCAAAGATAAAATGGCTGGCTTTAAAGCGACAACTACATCAGTATATCAAGTTCAATATATTTAGAAGGTATGCAATCAATCGCAATTTCAATGCTTAAAAAATATATATAAATTAAAATTAGTGAAAAGAAAATGAAAAAACTACGAAAACTGAAAAACAAAATTTATAAATAAGTATAACTACATTGGAACTCTGGAATCTTTGACACAATTACACTACCTAACAGTTATCATAACTACACCAAACACTTTACTTTAGATTCACGCGATTCACACATGTTAGCATCAACGAGGGCGATGATTGACTAATTGTAAGATTAAACACTAGACTATGGTAAAATTATGATTTACTCGAGTGGAGCCGATCAATCACAGACAGAGGTTTAGTTCCGGTCAAATTACCCGTACAGAGAACTGTGAAGAATAGGTCCTCAGTCCTTATTTGGACTATTTTATAATTTCAGTATTTTCGTATGCGTCTAATAATTTCGTATCAGGTACATCTGTTATTAATCTTAAGTTATGTAATGTTAACATATGATTTCACAGAAGAACAGTGGTTCTGTGGCGTGGGCTTAGGCGTCAATTTCGGATAATTCTAGTCTTCTGAATACGAAGAATATATCTGATGTGCCGAATTAACTCTAGTTTTTGAGATTGATAATGAAAATATAATGAAAATAAAAATATTAAATATATTTGAAAACGTTTATTTTCCAATGGCAATAGCTTTATAAATGATAAATCTAATAGAATTAATTATATAAACAAAAATACATACAAATAAAGTAAGAAAACATTTTTGATATTACCGTCTACTGTGTTGTTGGTGAGGAGGATCCCTATGTAAGATCCAGCAGTAGTCCGCCATCAAATGGCGGTCCCATCAGCCTTGATCTTCCTTTCATTATCTATCCTGGTGGAACCGCTCGCCTTGTTCTTCAAAAGTCAAAGTCAAAAATCTCTTTATTATTATTAATCATTTATACAATTTAAGCTTACACACTAGTTCTAAGTCCAACAAATCTAATGTGTAATACATGTACATTAATTTGTTTAAAATATCATTCGGCAGGCTTGTTTGTCCTTTTCTGAGTAGATTTTTTCAATGATTTTTTAGTTATTCCCAGTCACTTCCGATTTACATCTTTAGTGACTTTTTTACCTTTGGTTGGAAGAATTTTGTCGTTCTTCACTGTAATCATACAGGTTGTCAGAGAATCTATCCAAATGGCTGTTTTGATTCTCATATGAGCTTCCAGTTTTTCAAAATTCTTAAGCATTCTGGCGACTATTTCGGAATATTCAACTACTTTGTGGTTCCCCAAAAAATGTTTGATCACTGATGCAAAGCTTGTCCGTGCTTCCAATTAAACCTGAGTCATATGATTGAAATGCCTGCTTTTAATTTTTTCATACTGAGGCCAAGAAATACTTGAGAAATGTATTTGAAACAACCACAAACTATTGTATAAGTTCATGAATGATATTAACTTTTCCAACCGTCATATTTTATCTCGACGGTTAGCCCTTTCTACTCCAGTGTTCTTTTTTGCACGACTATTCCATAAACAAAGAAAACAGGGGTATTTAGTGTTCCCAGCTTGCCGTCGTAATAAAAAAATTCACCATCTTTAAATCTACAAATACTGACCACTGATGTTGAACAAAAATTTCTCTAAAACAATTTTGATATTGTGTATTCTTCCTCAAGTTTCGTTAAGTGACCTATAGGGATCGAAACTAATTTGGTTCCATTAGTAGTAACACACATCTCAAACTTCTATCTAAGAAGAGCCACCAATCTTCTGGCCAATATTTTGAAAGACCCATTGAATTTAAAAGCCCAGAAATATTGTTATAATATACGAGATCACTCTCCTCAATAACATATGGAAGAATTAGGTTTTTTTTGTCTCGGAGTTATTCACATTTTAAACTCAAAAAACGTGTTTTGAAAACTTAAATTGTTTATTTATTTTCGAGGTCCAAAACTCAGCACAATACTCCTGGTGATACCCCAAAGAGGATAAAATCATAATATTGCTGTACTGTGCAATTTCAAATGCTTTTTTTATTACATTACGAGTAATTTCTGCCTTGAGATCTTCATTTTAAGCAACTGCTAGAGGCATTGCAAGGTTTGTAGTATTGGAACAATAAGGAACAAGGAACTGACGTCAAAACAAATTAAAATTTCGCCTTCGTTGAGAACTAGATCTTTCGTTTTGTTAATGAATTCTAAAGAGTTTTTCACTGAAAAAGTGTTCCTTCTAAGAAATAAATTTTTAAATTTCACAATCATTGAGAAATTAAATATGTGGATAATCTGACCGTCGATACTGCGCACTGCTTTTCCAGGTTTATGAATTTTGGGCAAATAATGCAATTGGTAGGGTCGAATTATTCACGTTTAGTTCCAATTTTAGTGAGTCGCAGGTAAAGTTCTTACATTTTTTCAAAGTGTTTTTGACTTATGCTGTGATTTTAGACAATGGATTTTTTATTACTTTTTCATAAGGACCTGTTTCAATTAGGTTTTCTACACGTTCAAGTTATTCTTTTTTGTCCAATATAACAACCTTGTTGCTTTTGTCCGCTTGTAAACAGAAAACCTCTTTCGTTTTCAATCCGTTAATTATTTTTTTTGTTCTTTTGTAAATTGGAATTTGTATTATTGGCTATAGATTTTAATATTTGGTTATGAACGTTATGATTCAAAATCTACCAGAGAGGTATTTAATAGTGTAGGCCTTATATTACTCTACCTTATATTACTCTATAAGTCATTACACAACTTAAAAAATCTTAGAAAGTCTGAAAGATATAAAAGCCACGAATGAGATTAGTTATAATAATTGCAACAAGTGTGTTGAACAAGGTTGATTCAAATAGGATTTAAAGAAAATTTAGCTCATAAGGTATGGTACAACAGAAGAACCAAATATTGCCGAACATGCTCTTGAATACGATCATACAGTGACATTAAATAATTCAGGAATAATAAAAAATACACCTGATTAGACGCATACGAAAGTTACGAAATTATAAAATGCAAAAATAATCTAAACAAGGACCGAGGACCTAATCCTCACAGTTCTCTGTACGGATAACTCGACCGGAACTAAACCTCCGTCTGTGATTGGTTGGTTCCACTCAAGTAAATCACAATTTTAGCAGAAATTGGCTAATTTTTAATCTTAGAGTTAGTCAATCATCGCTACTGATGATGCTAACATGGTTAGCGAAACACGCGTCGAGTAAAAATAAAGTGTTTGGTGTAGTTATGCTACTTGTTAGGTAGTGTCATTGTACCAAAGATTCCAAAGCCCAACATAGTTATGATTATTTATAAATTTTAGTATAAACAAGGACCAAGGACCTATACATCACAGTTCTCTGTACAGGTTACTCCACTGGAACAAAACCTCTGTCTGTAATTGGTCAGTTTCACTTAAGTAAATCACAATTTTAGTTTAAGTAATTTAGTTTTTAATATTAGATTAGGCAATTATTGCTCTTGATTATACACGGTTAGAGAAATGTAAAAAAAAAAGTGTTTGGTGATAAATGTTGTGTAATAGGTAGTTATAACTTAATAAAGAAATAACATCCGATATGGCTGATTAACAACAAATGAACATGCAATGACGCTTGGAACTGCTTTTGACATTTTGTGTAGCTATCTTCTGGTGAATCATAAGCAATCCTTATGTCTAGGTAAATTAGCTTATACAGTACAGCAAAAAAAGGTCAAAATAATGATAAGATAGGCATAGTTTAGATACAGCAATATTTTGATTTTATCCTCTCTAGGGTATCACTAGGAGTTTTGGACCTCGAAAAACTTGTGCTCTTTTGTTTATAAACAATTGAAGTTTTCAAAACGCTTTTTTTGAGCTTAAAATGTAAATAATTCCGGTTATATAAGACGGATCAAGACAAAAAAAAAACAAACTCTTCATAATGAAATTTCCAACAAATCCTCGTTTTAGGTCGCTCAAGTGCGTACATAACCTACAAAATTAAAAACAGACAAAAAAACTGTTTTTTTTTTTAATTTTATTGTACAGGTCGACTAAGTGAACCGATCGGCTTGAAATTTTCAGAAAATATGCCTTTTGTTATAGCAATAATACCCTGAAATTTTGGTATAAAAATATTGAACCCAGTGGGCACAATTGAATCTGTTATTTAAAATTTGAATTAGCCTGCCATGTTAGCCAGTGGGTTCAAAATGGATCTTTTTTTTCAAAATTTAGGGCTCGACGCCAGCTTTCCGATGCGATTAAAAAAAATAATTTTGGAAATCATTTTAACCGTTTTTTTTACATTTGTTTATTAATTAAATAACAACAAATGCGTTTTCTTCGGTCATTTTGAAAAAATATTGAAAATTTTTTATCATATCTGGTAGAGAATCGCGAGACCTTTTGCTAAAAATTCTTTTTTTTCGTTAGCGTGAACTCGAGATATTTAACTTTTTGTATTTTGGGCCCATTGTTAATTAACAAATGCATGTTTTTGGCTACAATTTGAACTGTTTTTTTTTTATGGGTCTAGCACACGTGCTACAGGGAAGTCCCTAAAGCGCTACAGGAGCAACACGTGTGCGGAGAAAGCGATTCACGTTGTTCTTGAATCGCTGTAAATTAAACTGTATCATTTTGAAACATTTTCGGTTCATGTGACACATCCAAAACAAGTTCTATAAATAATATGCAAGCATTTTAATATACTTGTTGCTATTTGATCTAAAAAGTGTTTTTTTTATTTATACATAGCTTAGGTTAGTTGCAAAATTCAACTCACTTGTTTTTTAACATTTTGAGGACTTTTCTATATGTTTTTTTTTACCCAGCAATTCGATGAGCAGCTTAGTTTTTCGTTATGATTCATTTCTTAAAAATTAAAAAAATTGAAAAAAAAATTAAGATTATTTATAAATAAATAATATTAATTATTTTGTTTAACATTTTATGTTATTTTAAACCTAGTCAAAACCAACAAGAATTTGTTGGAAATTTCACTATGAAGAGTTTGTTTTTTTTTTTGTCTTGATCCGACTAATATAACCGGAGTTATTCACACTTTAAGCTCAAAAAACGCGTTTTGAAAACTTACATTGTTTATAATCAAAAGAACACAAGTTTTTCAAGATCCAAAACTCAGGACAATATTCCTGGTGATACCCCAGAGAAAATAAAAACATAATATTGATGTATCTAGACTGTGCAATTTCAAGTGCATTTTTTACTGCTTTAATAATACCTTATCATTTAAAGAATTATTAAATATCCAACCCACATAGAATCAAAAATGTACTTTGTATAATCTGTACTTTTCAGCTGTAATTTCTCGGTAACATTTCAAAAATGTTCAAATAAAAAATTTTCTTACCTTGCATTTCTGATCAGGTTTACAATCCAACATTCAGCTTCATCTGGATTCATATTAAGTTTTTCAGCCAACATTCCAATACTGATGCACTGATGGATTCTACAGAAAGTTTCAAAAATCATCAACCTAGCATTTTCTACAAATTCATCCAGACAAGAAATCAGGAAGAAGTCGTTATAAAGAACTGAAAAAAAATTAAAAAATACCTAGATCATTACAAATCCGTTACTGAACATTAAAACAGTTAAAAATACAACAAAATAATAACCGGTCAAGTGCAAGCTGAACTTGCGCAATTAGTGTTCCGTACGTTGATTCCTTTAAAAATAAAAAATTTTGTTACGGAGGTATAAAATGATCAGTAACTTCATAAAACACACCAGAAATGTGTTTTCAACAAAGTTTGTTTCCAATCTTTACTGAAAACTGATAACCTTGACATGTTTGTTTTTTTTATATACCAGATAAATTATTAAAGGTGATAATTTTCGTTCAATCTACACCCCGTGGGGAATATTCCAGAATTTTTTCAAAATTTTTTGATAAGTACTTTTCGAGATAAGGAGAGTGGACAGCGATTTTTCGCGATTTTTTAAAAATAATACAAGAAAAGTGCGCGCAAGTATTACATTATATATACATTTTTTACTCGTGTTTTCACAAGCTTTCATTTGACACCACACTCGATGATCTAGTAAAAAAAATTTTTTTTTCACTTCCGATTTCAACCCCCAAAACTAACCCCTTAGGTTAAAATTTAACTTTCAAAACTAGACAGCTCTGATGAGGCGACCAATTCCTATATTAGAAAATCGAGTGTGACAGACAGACACCGAAATCATCTTATAAGTGTTCCGTACGGAACACTAAAAAAAAGGTTAAATTGGCAAAACTTCTAAATTTTAAAGCTTAATAAAATGAAAGAAAAAATTTAGAAAATTTTATTTTCGGGGTTATTAAAAAAAGGTAATAAAAATTTTACCATTTCGTTATTTTTTTCGTGAGTTTATTTCATCATTTTTTTTTGTCAATTCAGACCTGGTTTTAAAAAATATATTTTTAAAAAGACGCCTTTAAAGCCCTGAATACAACTATTCATCACATTTAATACCTTAAAAATAAATAAGAGACTCACG